>CM021106.1:276238194-276287166 GCA_007115665.2 Sequoiadendron giganteum
GAGAGTGAGAGAGAGAGAGGATTGATTGAGTGAGAGACTTGATAGAGATAGAGGTGGAGAGAGAGAGAGGGAAAAAGATAATATTTAAATATTTTATATATTGGTATATATATATATTTAAATATTTATAGATTAACTAAAATATTGAAATAATATTTAAATATTATACATTTAATAATATATTATATATTAAATACATAATTCGGTAAGAGATTATCATAAATTGTATATTAAATATATTAAATTATAAACTTGATTGGATATTATATATATTAAATTATAAACTTTATTGTATATTATATATATTAAATTATAAACTTTATTGCATTTTTAAATCATATATTAAAGATTGTATAATTTTTTTAGAACTCATATATGAAACATATCATATATCGGATTCAAATCGGATATCGGATTTGAATTGGATATCCGATATGATAACACAAAATTTAATGCCTAGGGATTAGGCTCAGTATTAGGCTCGGGATTTGGTTTGGACCTGCCAATCCTAAAAAGTCAACACGTAAAACATGTTTAACAACTTACCTTGCTTTTCCAGACTTCGCCCATGTGGCTGACGACTTTTATTTTACCCAAAATTGATGAAACGAAAAGGGTTTGTAAAGGACCTTCTCAGCTTTCTACCCATATAAATTAAATTTTACTTAGAATCTAATAAATAATTATTATTTATTTTTTATTAGAATTACGACTAAAGTCCTGATTGATAGTCTAATAGAAAAACATATATAACTTTCAAACGATATCACATTTTTTGAATGCAAAACATGCGTCACATTCTATGCTTGGCATACTATAGGATTAAAAAAAAATTAATTTCATGAAGTTTTGACCAAGTTAAGGCGGTCAGACATACAAGTTTTTATATTTTTTAAAAGTTGTAATAAAAAATTCATAATTAATTATTTATTTGAAAAAAAATTACAAAAAAATATGCATCACATCCGGACATGAGTCCTCTACTTATATCTAAAATATTATAAAAAAATATTATCATTTTATTATGGTTAGGGTGGTTAGACAGACACCTACTTCTTATTTTTTCCTTGAAATTTTAGTACTACTGCATTGAAATTTCAAATTTTCACCAAATAGATTTTTTTTTTACAAAAATTAACCTTGTAGTTTAGAAACTACATTCAATTTTCCACAGATTCTATTCTTACATATTTTTGAAATAATATAGATAACTTATTCAATTTTTTATGTCAAGTTGCCCAACTCTAATTTTCTGAATTTTCATTGCCACTTAAGGGCCTGTTTTTTCCATGATGATCCTGCACATACCCTTAAGTTGAATTGATTTGCACTAGCTTGGCCTTTAAACAATATAAATATAATATAGAGTGTGGCTCTAAATCTTTTCTCATAAACAACCTCCTCAAATTCTCTCATATTGGAGTCCCATCAATAAAGAGAACACATCTAATGAGACATCTTCATTTGTGTTAAATAACATATATTAAATTTATTCAGTGGAATATTTGACTAAATAAAATTTTCCATACATCATAACGTACACATATAATAACCTTTATAGCAAAAAACATACAAAATTAATTAATTACGTCCGCTTGAATGCAAATTAGATAGCAATATGATTAGTCATAGAGAACATCTTGGTCAGCATGTTCAAAATCTATCATGAACAACATTTAGTACATTGATGTGACAATTACAATAAGTTTTAAATTGCAAATGGTATTAGCATGAATATCTTCTCACCGCCTTCTTTGATATTTGAGCTTCTCCTTACATCAAACTTCAATGCTAATAACTACTCCTTGCCTCATACATTCAATATCACCTACTCCTTCCCACCTGTGTAGTCTCTTTCACCAACGTATTTTCCTTTCTACGAGATATTATCTGTATATCAGGTCCAGAAGGCTATATCAGTTGTGATAAATCTAGTACCTCAAACTGTTGTGATCGAAGAAACAAGGGAAACTGTGGAAATTAACACCATTTTGATTGTGAAAGCTGGCAAAAGCATCCCTCTAGATGGCCTTGTGATACCTGGTATCTGGTACAAATTCTTACATGAGAGTAGCTTGAGAGGTGAATCTGAAAGGATATGTCAAACTACTAAGAAATGAAGGGTATTCAAGTGTAAGGATTGTAGCTAAGGCGAAGGACTCTACAGTGGCAAAAATGGTGAAGCTTGTGGAGGAAGCCTAAAACCAACAGTCCCGCATAGAGTAGTTTTTACAATAATTTTCTATTCAATTCATAACTAGGGGTGATCCCACAATACTGGTTTACAATTTTTGGCCAAACTAGACACTGAAATAATTTTTTCTAACTAAATCTTCACTTTCTGACACCTATAGCGGCTAAACCGTGAGGAATTTGAAGATGATGCAAACTAGTGATTTGTGACATTTTGTCTTTAGATTCTAAATATGTTTTTTTCAAAAAAATTGGAATCAGATTGCACTTCTTTTTCCATCCCCTTCGAAAACTAGTTTTTTTCAGTAAACAACATTTTTAAGGAGTGGCGCTCACCGTATACAACATAACCTTTTTTCTATGAACGATAAAATTCTTTTTTTTTTGAATTTAGATTTGTAACTACAATATCTAGTGCTTCCAATTGGTTTCATAGTGTTTTATTGAATATTTTTTCCTTAATCAAGTTTCGAAGTCAAACCAATTACAATTCAAACATAGGAGGACCGTATACAACGTAACTTTTTTTGTATGTATCGAAATTCAATTTTTTTTGTTGGAGGGTAAACCCACAAAGGTGGTTTACAATTCAAATGAGTAAGGAAAACTTGTAAAAAATGACCCCATGCCAAAAAATTTCATTTTGGGGGTTTGAATGAACTCATTGGTTTGAACAAACCAAAAAAGGGTTTGCTTGAACCAAGGTTCGAGCGAACCCATTAAATGCATGCACGAACAAAAAAAAATGAAAACTCCTTTTGGGAAGGGGGTTTGAATGAACCCTAGTTCGCTCAAACCCCTGGGGGTTCACTAGAACCCCTCTGGTTCTGGGTTCTAGCAAAGCCCCCTTTTCCCTGATTTTTGACCTTGTTCACCAAAAAACCTAAATTACTATGCTTTGAAGCTCAGGTTGAGGATTAAAATGGAGGAATCTTCACAAACCTAGTTGGAATCAGGTAGTCCTCAGAATGAGCTATCCAATGAATATAATTTTAATATGTTTTGATTTTATTATGTATTTTTTTTTTTTAGTTTTATTAAACATAGATTTTTCATCGAAAATGAAGGTCTTTGTTCTGCACATGTGGAAAAATAGCAGATTATCATTTTCTTTTTTTGAAAAATATGAGTGCACTAGACATTTAAGTCCTTGATCCAACAAAAAAAATAAAATTGAATTTCAATATATACAAAAAAAGTTACGCGTTATATGGTCACGCTATGTCTGAATTGTAATTGGTTTGACTTCGAAACTTGATTAAAGAAAAAAGATTCAACTAGCAATCACACCTTCATGTGCAATGGGTATGCCGAAGACAAACAAGCATAGATAAAACCACATAACCGATGTCATTCTTTTGATAGATAAGAATAAATTTTTTAGAATGAAATAGAACACAACAAAAAATGATTCATCGGTGTATAGATTCAAAAGAAAAAATCTTGATTTTGCACAAATTGTGTCGTGCTGTCAACAATGTCGCCCTGCCCTATAGGGGCAAGGAACAACAACAACAACAACCACTAGACAAACCTAGGCACAAGAAACCACCATCCCTATTTTCCCCCTAGCGGAATAAACTACCCAATACTCATGGATACCACAGGCCTTCTCTCTTTCACCCAAAAACGGCCCTGGGCCCTTAACCAAGCAAAAACCCACCTACCCCTAGACATAGTTGCCTCACGTAGAGAGATGATGGAAACCCAGACACAAATACAGAACACCCACGGGATACTTCCCACCCCGGGGGCCCTAGGCAAGCGATAGATTGAATCTTATAGCAAGCCCCTAGTCGTAAACGAGTGCTCTCCGAACTAGATCATTGGGCTCACTGATCAAAATGAATATGGCGAGTAGATATCCACCTAGATGTGCGTTCGTACTCAAGTTCAATGAACGATTACTATTCGTTTCATCGTAGTTCACCGCTTGTCCGACAATATGCAACATTCGATGAGAAATGGGTTGCAAAAGCTCAGCATGGGGATGCCTTCGACGTAATAAAAAACTATCTAACCAAGTGGAAGCACTAGATATCATAGTTACAAATCTAAATTAGAAAGAATTAGAATTTTTTCCTTCATGGAAAAAAAGTTATGCGTTATACGGTGTGCGTCACTTTTTTAAAATGTTGTTTTCTGAAAAAAACCAGTTTTCATGGGAGATGGAAAAAGAAGTGCAATCTAGTTCCAAAAATTTTGAAAAAAATATTTTTAGAATCTACAAACAAAATGTGATGAGACTCTAGTTTGCATCATCTTCAAATTCCTCACGGTTTAGCCGCTATAGGTGCCCGAATGTGAAGATGTAGTTAAAACAAATAATTTCAGTGTCCAGTTTTGATAAAAATTGTAAACCACTATTTTGGGATCACCTTGGATCAAGGACTTCAATATCTGGTGCACTCATATTTTTTAATTTTTTATAATCAGCTATTTTTCCATATGTGCAAAACATAGAGCTTGATTTTCGGTGAAAAACATATGTTTAATAAAACTAAAAAAACAAATACATAATAAAACCAAAACATATTAAAATTATATTCGTTGGATAGCTCGTTCTGAGGACTACCATCATCCAGTTGGGTCTGTGAAGTCTCCTCCATTTTCATCCTCAACCCGAGCTTCGAAGGGAAAAATTATGGATTTTTTTTGGGCCAAAGGGTGAGAAGGTGGGAAAAGGGGGTGAGGGTGAACCGGGGGGTTTGAGCGAACCCTGGTTCAAGCAAACCCACTTTCAAAAAAGGTTTTTCTTTGTGTTTTTTGCGAGAATGGTGAGCCCGGGGCATTTAATGGGTTCGCTCAAACCTGGGTTCTAGTGAACCCTCTTTTGGTTCACTCAAACCAATAAGTTTGTTAAAACCCTAAAAACCAATTTTTTTTGGCATAGGATCGGTTTTTGCTACTTTTCCTTCCTCACTCAAATTGTAAACCACTTTTGTGGGTTTACCCCTAGGAGATAATTAACGAGTTTGTTTAAACTTTATTTATTTTTGAACAAAATTTAATCATGCACCCTCAATGTCCATGATTTGGGTCGAGGGCATCACATTTTAAGCTCTATGTAGATTTTATCACAAGGAGAATTTCACCCTAAAAGCAGGGTACCCTTGAACCCTAGTCATTCTCCTCCTTTATAGCCTCTTATTATGTTTGTATTCCATATATAGCAGCGCATAAGAGACCAAGTAGATGGAAGTAGAGACATGACTCCATGATAAGACATATCCAACACACATACACTATCAGGTAGGTCACTAGGGGTCCATAGCAGTCGTAGCTCTGCTTAGATTAGTATCTGTTTTATTATTATTATAAATTCACTCTTTTTTTTTGGTCTGTTAAATATGGAATGAATGAGAAGAAATACACATAGAAACATAACATACTCTGTCATTATATGCTATATAATTTTTTTTTGATGCACCAATTAATTGTTTCAATCAGATCTTATTGTTAGGAATAATTATCATATCTAAAGTAATGCAAATGGAAGTTTTTCTAGATATATCACATGTTTAACAAATAGAATTACAATTGTAAGGGTTATTTTGTACCTTGAATGAGGCTATGCAATATTAACCATTTGTTGCAATCAATTTTGAAATTTCAGTGAAATTTTCTTGAATCAAACCTATCAAAAAAATAATAACCCAAAGCTTCAGACAAATTTTTTCTCACACTAGTTTTTCCACTACCCATACTCCCTGTGAAACAAATCATTTTCAATAAGTTAACAGTGTTTATATGACATACTACACAAAAACTTATTCTAATCTTAGTTATGATCAATGATTCAATCCTATGACAAGAAATATGCTCTTCCCATCCATGCCAAAATAAATCTCTTCTGCCTTTTTCTTTACCAAAATTAATTGATTAAGAAATCCACACTACTTGCTAATAAGTTGTCAATCAAACCATTTGTATGAAAATAATGCTAAAATATTTTCAACCAATTATTAAAGTTCAAGATAAAGCTTTGCTCCATGATCTTTGGATGCTTGACAAAAAAGGATGAAAAATAGAAGTTGAGGTTCATTACCTTCAGAAATAATGCCTCCTCGTTATTGCATGTGTCTGTTTTAGAAACAGTTACATATTAAAAGAGAATCTTGTTAACAAAAAGGCAAAAAATAATAGTCTAATTTGAACACATAAAGGTGGCTATCTCATAAAGAAAATTGTACAATTTCAATCTCCAAAGATTATTTCTCCCTGATATACCCATTGGATGTAAAATAATGTGTGGATGGAGAAACAATATAGTAGTGTGTAGTGCAAACAAACCCTAAAATCCAAATCACTTGGTATTTGGTAAGAATAAGCACCAGATCCAATCCCTTATCCCATAACCAAGACTCATACAATTAGGAGAACATCTTTAGCCCATTCCATGGAAGCAAAGATATTGTGGATGTGAGAGTTAAAACACATTTGGGAGGTGGAACTTACAACCCAATTGAAACATGACCAAACTAGCTTTATATGATAAGGAAAAGTTCAACAATCAAGTCTATAATACATAAATTTGACAAAGGGAAATTATCTTCAATAGAATTGCAATTTCAAGCACAATGGGGCTTTTAAATATAGGCAGAGATATTTTATGTTATAATTATGGTTGTATTCATTGTAAAAGTCTGTTTCATTTTGTTTTCTTTTTTTTGAATGCAGATCTAGTATAGTATATATAACTGTCTACACCGAAATATTTCACAAAAGGAGTTTGGAAAATTATATAGGATAGGAGTCATACAAATTTTAGTAAGAAAAAGACTATAATTCCAATTCAATTTATTTACCAAGTACACACTCCAAATTCTGAAAATCAAACTTCAAAAACTCAATGCATCTTAAAAAATAAAAATTATTAATAGGCAACCTTAAGTTTGTTAATTTTTTTTGTTGCTCGTGGTTGGATGTGGTCTGCCACACTAAATAATCTTACAAATTTTGTATCTACTCCTACATATGCTACTATGGATCCTTCATATTCCATGTGTCCGGTACATCTATAATCCGCCATTGGAAAATGTTAGCAGTTTGAAAATTCTGAAAATCAAACTTCAAAAACTCAATGCATCTTAAAAGAAAAGAAATTATTAGCAACCAACCTTAAGTTTGTTAATTGTTTTTGTTGCTTGTCACAAGATGTGGTTTGCCACACTAAATACTCCTACAAATTTTGTATCTACTCCTACATATGCTACTATAGAGCCTTCCAAATTCCACATGTTTGGTACATCTATAATCCACCATTGACAAAAAGTTAGCATCAATTTTACCTTATATTGAGCTATCTCTCCTCTAACTCCATTCTTCTTCCCTCTCCCTCTCTCCCCCCTCTTCTTTCTCTCCATCTTCTACTTATCTCTCTCCCTCTCTCCCCCTCTTCTCTATGTCTCCTCTACCAATCTTTCTCCATTTCTCTCCCTCCCTCTCCCTATCTCCCCCCTCTCTCTATCTCTCCCTTCCTAGAAATTCCAATACAAGTAGAGGTTATAGAATTTTGCTTTATATTTGTATCTCAACGTTGCTTGAAATTTTCTCATACCCTTTTCACATATGGTGTTATGAGACAACATTTAACTCTAAGGAATTTTGTCGAACAATTCATGTGCCTTGTTTATGAATCCACATTTAGCATAAATGTCTACTAGACAATTACAACTACAATGTTCATTGAATTTCATATATCCTTTATGCTTTGATGGATGTCCATACTTTGACATAGGACGCCTATTTTGACACAGGTGTAAAGGATGTTGGCAAAGGTTACAAATTTGGCTTTACATCTACCATTCACATTTTCTCAAGAGTTTCTACAACCTTTCCATCGAATATGTTTTGTGTATTGTGTATATATTTTGTAATGGCATTTCAAATTTTCCCTAATTTCAAAATTTGGGGTTCAAGATACATTTGCAGTTTATATTTCAAAATACATTCTACATATATCTGTTGAAGCTCGAGACTTTAGATAACCTACAAAATATAAAGCGTTAAAACCTTATTATTTCAACTTTATGACAAATCGAAATCACAGCTATTTTTGTTTATTTATTGTATGTTTTATCCACCAACACTATTTTTTAATAAACTTGTCGGAACTATGATTGAAGGCTTGTAATTGCAACACTTTTTGTTCTAAATACAAAAATGAGCAAGTTTGATGACACTTGCATAAAGTTATGGCACTCGACTAGTTTGCAACAATTCTCATATATATGCTTTCAAGTTCTATTGCCAAATAAATATATATGAATTTTTTCTTTGAATAACATTCCATAATTATGATGCCAATCCTTTCAAAGTGTACTATTATCCATTATATACAATATGCAAATGCTCAAGATCATTGAATTTGTCTAAGAAACAAAGACCATATGAAAGACATTGCAGTAAGATTCTTAGTTACTCATAAGATTTACTATCTATTACAGTCAAAGAAATACCCTTAAACTGTAAATCTTGAATTTTCTCAAACAACTATAATAGATAATATTATTAGAGAATATTAGATCTTTGGCATTCTTGATCTTTAAGAGGAAAAACCATGAGCCATAACAAAAAATTACTGCCCCATAGTGATGGTCAAACAACCTAAAATAACAACCAATTCCTCCCACATATCTTACACCTCTCTTAAACATTATATATTATATTGCAATTGTCAAATTGACCAATTTAGCAAATCTAGCCAATCCACCATAGCAATCAATGGTTTGTCATAACATCCAAATTAAGAAAATGATCTATAACTTCTAATTTTGACATTTTTAGTTTAACCTCTCTATCTAATGATTTGGTTTGTCATAACATCCAAATTAAAAAAATGATCTATAACTTTTAATTTTTAGTTTAACCTTTCTATCTAATGATCTCATCTACTACACAAATGTATGAAAACAAATAAACCAGATTATTTCCTAATTAACCTTTGAAATCTCTTCGACGTACCCATTGCACACCAAGGTGTGATTGCTAGTTACATTTATGAAATGTATCTCGACATATTCTCATGTACTTGTTGCTCTCTTGTATTTCACTTAAATAATAATTATCATGATCGAATTGAATAAAGACTTACAGGCATCAAACAAAACTAGTAGGTAGCTGCGGGTGCCTTGAATGTTCTAATGGATATTTTTATGTAACTCTTGAATACAATTCCGGAAAGGCATTTCATTTAGTGTGAACTGTGAACGCTACCTACCCCGCGGGGAAACGAGTCAAAAGCTTTCCAGAGGACGGACGAATCGCGACAGTCTTCTTGGAGTTTTCCAATTCTGTGCACGCCATACTTTCAAATCTCAACCAGTCAACCCAAATCTTCATAAAGGAGACCGCAATGAGAAAGGGAGCCCCCGGTTTCTCCTACAAGAAATAAAATATATTAATAATATTGCTATCATGGAGGGGTCAGACTTCTTTATCCTTTCTCTGCGAGTGGATAGTTGTTGCGCGGAAGGAAGCCGAATTTGTAAACAAGAAAATTATTATCTTGTTGGGACAGCTTCAACTCCCTCGCACACTGCATTGAGTTTTTAAATAGGCCTTCTTCCCCCTAATTACAGTTGGAAACGGCCGAGGGTTTTCGAAATGGGCTCACTAACATTTGCAGCAATACTGTTCGCGGTTATCATAGTGGCATTGGAGGCACACTGCACTGAAGCAGTTAACAATGAGGGAACTGTTCTACTTTCTCTTCTCAACAACTTCAATGCACCTCCCGACATTTTCAGCAGCTGGAACTCCTCCAACAAATACCCCTGCAACTGGACAGGAGTCATCTGTTATCCAGATCATACGGTACGTACACTCGATCTTTCTCAAAGCCAAATCTCTGGAACGCTGTCTTCAGCTTTCTGTGATTTACACAATTTGAAAGAACTGTACTTGGGCTCTAACAATCTGTCTGGTACCATTCCTCCTGAACTAGGAAATTGCACAGAGTTAGAGTCTTTAGATCTCTCAGAAAACAATCTCCTTGGGCAAATCCCTGTCCAACTGGGTAGCCTCAAAAAGCTCAGTTATTTGTCACTCTATTCTAACATCCTCAGCGGAACCATTCCCCTGTCCATATTTGAGCTTCCACTGCTGGAGGTGATTTACTTGAATCACAATAATTTGGGCGGAAAGATTCCGTCAAATGTTGGCAATCTGACTCAACTAGCCAAGTTATGGTTGGGAGAAAATTTCTTAGTAGGGGAGATACCTTCATCTATTTCCAATTGTGGGCATCTAACAGACCTTTATCTGCACAAGAATGAGTTGGTTGGAGAATTGCCAGAGTCCCTGGGTCGGCTTTCGAAATTACAGTTCCTGTATGTTACCGACAATAAGCTTCATGGCCAAATCCCCAAAGCACTTGGTAACTGCACAAATCTCATCCAAATTGAGCTGTCCAACAACTCTTTCAGTGGAGGAATACCGTGGGAATTAGGCAATTGTAGCAGCCTAGCCATGTTATCATCCACCCAAAATCAGCTCACAGGGAGCATACCCTCCTCCCTTGGGTCACTGCAAAATCTCTCCAAGCTTTATTTGAATCAAAATCTTTTGTCTGGGAATATTCCTATAGAACTTGGGAATTGCAGCCTTATGGAAGATTTGAGGTTACATATTAATAAACTTGAGGGATTCATTCCTCCCGAGCTGGGTCGACTAAGGCGTTTGCAAATTTTATTCTTGTTCGAGAATTCACTCCATGGACCAATCCCTCCACAGCTTTTCGAAGCAAAGAGCTTACAGAATCTGTCTCTGTACAACAACAGTCTCACAGGAAGCATATCTCCAAAGATCTGCAATCTCAGGCGGTTACAAGAACTACTTTTGCAGGCTAACCAGATATCTGGTTCACTACCTGGAAGATTGGGTGCCAAGAACGATTTCACAAGAATTGATCTAACAGGGAACCGGCTCACAGGGACAATACCTCCAGCTCTTTGCTCTTCTGGGCAATTGGAGAGACTAGTCATGGGATACAATCAGTTGGAAGGGAACGTTCCTCCAGATATTGGTAAATGCCCGAGCTTGAGGCGATTGATACTGCGCCAAAACCATCTAAGTGGCCTTATTCCCTCAGATTTTCTGGGTTCCAATTCAGTTATTTCTTATCTGGACATGAGCGGCAATAAGTTGCAAGGCAGAATACCATCGAGCCTTGGGCGGTGCAAAAATCTAAGCCATATGGACCTGTCCATGAATGAATTGAATTACACCCTTCCTCCAGAGTTGGGAGAGCTCTCTATGCTACAGCGACTGAATCTTTCCTCAAACAGACTGACTGGTCCACTCCCTCAGGAGCTTGGTAAATTATCTCTCTTGTATTTTCTTGACTTCAGTTTTAACTCATTGAATGGTGCGCTACCAAACCAGCTAGAGCGTCTAGAGAAATTGCAGATTCTAATTTTACATGGGAACCATTTTGGCGGAAGCATTCCAGCTTGGTTATCCAACTTAACCCAACTCCGGGAGCTAAATCTGGGACAGAATCAATTCCAAGGTGAAATTCCCCCATCACTTGGACGACTACAGGAGCTAAGCACCCAATTAAATCTAGGCAATAACATATTGAGTGGAGAAATTCCAGCGGCCTTGGGAAATCTAAATAAACTAGTGAGCTTGGATTTATCATCCAATAATCTCTCTGGCAGCGTTCCAGCTGCGTTTGACAGTCTGTTGTCCCTTACTGCAGTAAACATCTCCAATAATCAGCTCAGTGGATGCCTACCCAAGTCATGGCTGAACTTATGGAATCCTTCCTCAAGCTCATTCACTGGCAATCCAGGTTTATGTGGAGCAGAGAATGACAGGAGTTCGTGTAACTGCAGGGGCTACATTCCTCTCCCTCTAAAGGAAAGCAAGCATCTCAGCACAGTCTATATAGTTCTCATTATCATCGGATCACTTGTGTTTAGTTGTTTCCTACTAGCTGTCGTTTTATGGAGACGTTCATACCCCAAAACTAGGCCCTCATCCGAAGCTGCAGCAGAGTTGCCTTCCAAACTATACCAATATTTGGAAGCTACGGAAAATCTAAGCGAGAAGTATATAATAGGGAAAGGCGGCAAAGGGGTTGTTTACAGGGTGGAGTTGCCTTCCGGCCAGCTGTACGCCTTGAAGACAATACAATTAACGCCTGAAAAGAAAGAGGACAGCATAAAAAGGGAGGTCCAAACTGCAGGAAAAATCCGTCACAGAAATCTGGTTAAACTGTTGGAGTTCTGGCAAGTGCAAGATCATGGATATATCCTATATGAATTCATGCCCAATGGGAATTTGAATGATGTATTACATGAGATGAATCCCCTTCCAGTTTTAGGATGGGATATTCGTTACAAAATAGCCATTGGGACCGCCCATGGTCTATCATACCTTCACCATAACTGCGATCCTGAGATTATACACAGAGATATCAAGCCCAGCAATATACTGCTGGATTCAGATATGAAACCTCACATTTCTGATTTTGGTATTGCTAAACTCATGGATAGATCCTGCACTGTTGATTCTTCCTCAGTTATGGGTACTCTGGGCTACATTGCACCTGGTAAGAGGATTACTAGATTAATTTTGATGTGATATGTTTTTTTTTTTTTTTTTGGTTTGGATTTTTATCGGCTTTTGCTGCAGAACGTGGACACACAACCGTAGTGACAGAGAAGATGGACGTTTACAGCTACGGTGTGGTGTTGTTGGAATTGATAACGAGGAAAAAGGCATTGGATTCGAGCTTTGCAGAGGGGATGGACATTGTCAGATGGGTAAAATCATGCAATGAAGGAGAATATGCAGTGATTGATGAGGGGCTTAGAGATGAAAGCATGGAATCGGCCATAGAAGAAGAGATAGTGGGTACCTTTAGAGTAGCACTGAAGTGCACAGAGAGTAACGCAAATGACAGGCCAAGCATGAAACAAGTGGTAGACATGTTAAGCGGCATTAGGCCCATCAAATCTTCAAATGTAGACAAGGGTTTGCGGCCTAAACGGGTTACAAACAGGTCTGGCAGAGGGTGAAGGTGTGGCACAGAAATTTCAAGCATCAATGTTTCAGAGTTTTGCACAGAAGTAATCTGTGAATTGGCATTTGCCACCGTTTAATGGGTTGTTGCTAGGTCATCTGTGCACTGGTTAGGCCAGGACAAATATATTACGGCTAACTTTATTCAATTACTAAAAAGAATCTTTCAAGTACAGGATGTTGTGTTTTAAATATTTTATACCTTTTTGGGTTTTGTGCTTATTTTTGATAATGATTTTATATATTAGTAATGTGTAATAGGTATGTTGATAGGTATTTCTAATAAATATATAGTTTTTTTTAATAATATAAGACATTTTATATAGTGTTTAGTATTGAAGGTGGAGCATATTTTTTATTGAAATGTTTATTAATTAGTAATCGATAGTGACTACCATGACTAATTGAAATGATTACCGTAAGATTATTTAATATTACTATCGTGGGTGTAATACAATCATTTATATCTAAATGGATTTAAAATAGTAGGAATAGTCAACATATGTATGTGTATGTGGGAGCTCTTGAGGGTCAACAATTTGTTGTCTTATTTGAAATTTAAAGCCTATCAAAAAATGTGCTAATTTTTACTTGTTTATCCATGCCATCTTTGAATATTAACTCAAACTTGTAAATTAAACCCATGTAGGGGTTTGACCTAGTAGAACTTGACCTAGTTGATGGGGGGACATTGTAACTTGAAGTCTTCTTTTCAATAGATCATATTCATTGGTAATAGGTCAAATCCTCAACAATCAAAGTGGAACTCAAAATGCTCAACTTTTAAGCACAAAGTGTTCTAGGTCAACAAAGATTCCTAAAAAATTAAAGCAACCACTATTTGCTAAGAACACATTTTCCTTCTATATTGCTAACTTAAATTTGTAGTAGACACAAATGGAAAAGATATACAAGAGTGACAAATCATATTCTCAAACTCTAGACAAGGTATAAATAGGTTAGAGCTAGTTGTCCTTGATGAGGTTAAAATTGGAGGTTAGTGACAACTTTTTCATCCTTAATAGGTTATCTCTGGAAAAGAGGATGCTACCAAATTATATTGGTAAGAAAAATGATAAAGAATCCAAAATAACTAGGGAGACCTTTTGCTTTGGCTATTACATGCAAGACATTTGAATTTGACCTTAGCTATAACATTATGTCCAATACTAACTATCACATATTTTTGTGTATAAAAAAACTATACCATTCACATAAATAATCTTCAACAAGAATTTTCTCTATTTGATTTTTCCTACTTGAAGTTGAACAAGGTATAAAAATCAATAATACATAGAATTGCATTAACAATCAACAATATTTAATAATTAAACTTACAAGTGGAAAAATATAAAATGAATGATTGACAATTATTAGTTATCTTATAATGAACTATACTTCCCTTACAACATTAATTTCCTCTTTAAGTACGAAACAAAAACAATTATTAGTTCTACACTTAGAAAAATGGACATGCTAACAAAAACTCAAAAGAAAGGAAGGATATCTACAAGGAAGATGTCTAACATTTCACCAAAGAAGTACTTGAGAACTTAATTTAAATAGTAGAACTATGGGTAAAGCCACATCATAATGGTTTCTCACACTAGATGTCATGTTGGGGTTTGGAAATGATAGATAGTGATTCAAGAACAATCACTTACAACCCTAATGGCACTTTTAAATTTGCAAAATTTGAAGTGCCCATATTGAAAATTTTGCCTCTGCACTCTCAGAAGTGCACCTGAAAATTTGCCCAAAATGACTTAATTTGGAGGGTTGTATTTTAGAGCCAGTTGATTTTCATGCAAAACCCCTTGGTGGACCCACTCATGTGACATATTTGAATTTTTATGTCAATTTTCAGCTTCCCATGATAAGTTTTGACACAGTTTTGAAAAGCGAAGTTGAAGGGTTTTGGCACTTTTCTACTGTTTGCAAACTTCCAGTTTTACAAAGTAGCCCCTTGTTTGAGCTTGCGTTTTGCAACTGGAGGATTGTATTGATGAAATAATTTTTTCTCTCCATTCTCTCCATTCTCTCCACATAAATGTACTCCCCTGTCAAGTTTCAGAGCCTCATGACAAGATTTGCTATTTTTACCGGGCCAAAAACAAACGTAATTTGTTCAATTTTGCACCTACATTTTCTAGAGCCTTTCAAGGAGGTAGACTTTGACCTTCAATATATTTTGATGAATGACGATTCAATAAAATCATTCTTGCACATGTACTCAGTGTACCTAAATGAGCTTATGTTTCTAGTGACAAACTCTTTGGGGTTGATTTGATATTTTTTCAAGATGGCAATTGGGTGAGCCCGGATTGGTTCTAAACAGATGCAGATGCAGAAATGCTTGAGTGAGCAAATTTGCTGATTAATTTTTTCACATTGGGATTCCTTTTGCCGAATTGTATTTTTCACCCCATTATCGGGTCAAATGTTTACATGTCTGTAAGTTTTTATGGCTCCAAGAGGTCATTTGATTGGTTTCCCAGGGTGATTCTAGGGCCCACATGGCCTATTTTGATCACTGTCCAAATGTGCCAGAAAGCAAATTTTAGTGATGACCCAATTCATCTTTTCATCTTAGATGCATTCAGAAGTTGTCTCAGATCAATTCAAGGAAAAAACTTGTTTGAAAACGATTTTTTTTGTAGTCGGGCCCATATGGGGACCCAACATGTTTTGCACAGTGGTGAAATTGTATGTGTTGCATTGTGGAGGTTACTCCAGGTGAATTATTTTGAGTAAGGAAACACATGGGGAGGTTTTTTGGTGGTTACAAGCCTACACAATATATATGCAATTGATTTAGCACTTGTTGCACCCCATTAAATGTGGTTTTAGGGAATGCCATAATTGCAACGCATGCAAGAACGAGTTTTTTGAAAAGGCATTATAAAATTTATGGAAAATGCATTTGGCAACAATAATGCTAAACTCCACAATCCTTGCCATCATCCTCCATACCTGTGCAAGTGGAGGGATTTAATGAATGAGAGAGATGGAGGAGATGACATTGGACGCAAGCTGAGGAGTGGCCATTGTTGAAAGGATCCATTTGATATTACAATGCAAACTCTGCACGGGTAGAAGAATTTGATGAGGGAAATATTGTGTTCTTGTCGTCATGGTTCAGACCATCGATGACAAGAGGGATATGTAGAACGATAGTTAGGGCACCAAGGCAAGTGTGTGCTCACAATGAAAATATATCAAAATTGTAAACCATGGAAGTATGATGTTGCACAGTGTGAATGGAGTGCCACCATTCAAGCAAAAATATGTTCATTATTGTACATGGAACAAGCACAAAAGGAACCAAATACGTAGAATTTTATTATTGAGGTATCACTAAAAATTTAGAATTGGTTTGCAGCATTTCATCATGAAAGCATGGATCCATTGATTGCAACTTCATATAGTGAAAAGATTCAAGGGTTTTTTAAGTGTCAACATAGGAGCTTATGATGGGGCACCATTATGCTTGCTGAAAGGGAGGTTCGTTCTGATGTGCAAAAAAAAAATTCATAGCTACAAGAAACAACTGCATGCTTAAATAAAATGAAAATACGGAGGTCAATTCACATGGCATAGGGATATTTCTATGCAATTTGAAATTGCAGAGGACACCATGATTGCTACAAAATGGATTTGTTGAGAAGGCCTTAGAAAATTTCGAGCAAACACAATTGACAATTGTATGACTGAACTCCACAACCTTTAATTGCATCTTCCCTGGTGTGCCAATGCATGAGCTTGGGAAACCTTTTGAAAATGGCTAAGGGGTGCCATTGAGCAAGAAATGAAGGCCAATGGAGAGATCCATAAATGGGAGCTTTTGTCATGATCATGGAAGAGTTGCAGAACGAATGGTGCTCGAGGAACATGGAAGCGAAATTAGGGAAAACAACATCAAACAACAGAGAATAAAGGTGGCCACATGGCGAAATCGCGCTAGCTACGTGAGACTTCGATGACATCAGCAGATGGGTTTGCGCAGTGCGTGAGAAAGAACCGCGTGGACGTGGTGGGTCCAGGCAGGAGTTGTAGGTGATTAAATGTGTTAAAAGTCTTAAATCGCTTGATAAAATTGAATGCTTTCACATTCAAAAGAAAATCTTCTAATCAGGTGAAAAGGGGGGATGGGTAAGATTTATTTTTGCCCAATAAAATGGATTAAATATTCACCGTTTCAAAAGGGGTTTTCTTTGTTTAGTAAAAGGCATTTTCACAGGTAAAGTCCTCTCTTGTCCAATGATAAAAGTTTTTAAAAGGGGGGTCCTCATTTCTATTAAAATGCAAAGATTTTAATAGTAAGGTGAAAAGTAGCAAGCATGATGGAATATAAAAGTAAATGCCTCCATTATAAAGTTGAATATATTTTCTTTGCTAGAGGTGAAAATATGAAATGTGCAACAAGACAAAAGCCTTGGGTAAAATGTGAGACTTTCAAATATTGTTGGGAAGTAAAAGTGAAATTATTAAGTGCAACTCCATAAAATAAAGGTAGAAAAAAAGGAAATAAAAGGTTTTCACGGGCAGGCAGAGACATTTTTCAGCTGTTGGGTAAAACGGTAAAATTCTCCACATGGAGAAATTTTCTATTGTTGAACAACTTGAAGCAATGGTAAAATTCAGAGGCAAATTTTGTTGCTGCAAGGAAGAGAGTAGAGAGAGGTTTTTTCTAGATATTTTGTTGTTGATTAATGGTGGATGAAGCTTCCATATGCCATCAACGGATCAATTCTAGGGCTGTTTCTGTTTCTGTTTCTTCTTTCTCTTTTCTCATTGTAAATGGTTCTGAATTCTTGTGTGGGGTTGGGTAGATAGAGAAATTCTGAGTTTGAGTCATGAGCTGAGTTTGTAAAATTGTTGATTTCATGAGTAAATATCAGCCAGTTTGGGCAATTAAATCATGAATGTCTTCAAATTGTCTCCACTTTTGTACATCTTAGATCATATGAATTCAATAATACAAAGTATCTTTGAGTTTTTCATCTCAATTTCCTTGAGATTGTATTATCTATTCATGGTTTTGTTTCAATGAAATGGTTAAATTACTTTGGGCATATAGTTGTGATTTTAAATGTGCAGGGTGGATTTGATAAGAAGAATTTGATTGACAATAGGAGTGGATCTATTGGTGTAATGCATTAACAATTTGAACCCACTGGTTGAAGTTCATTTGCTGATGAATTCATTTTATGTATTTGACTCCATGGCCCAAAATTAGGCACTAATTTATCTTTCAGCTTAGTGCATTTCAGAAACAATTATTAAATTCAAAATAATTAAATCTTTCAACTATGATGTATGTGCTTAAAAGTATCATTCAATTCCTAGCATTAGGTGATTATTTGCTCAAAGGTTTGCCAAGCCTTTAGTGAATAATGTATCTTTGAATTTAGTAGGAATATATCTATGTATTGAAGTGTTCTTGCAACAAAGAGTATCAAATGAACACAAATAGGAACACCATCCTTGGTGTTCCTATGGGCCCGACTAAATTTTGTTTTTGATTTCAAACAATATTATGCTCAATTGACTTGACAATGCTTTTGGATGCATCTAAGATGAAAAAATAAATTGGGCCATCATTAAAATCTGCTTTCTGGCACATTGGGATAGTGATCAAAACAAGTCAGGTGGGCTTTGGAATCAGCCTAGGAAACTAATTAAACGACCCTCTGGAGCCATGAAAACTTGTATTCATTTAGACTTTTGACCTGAGAATGGAGTGCAAAAGACGGTTTAGATTTTTTTTTTCCATCCCTCTTAAATGGGTACATTTCTTCTGTAGGTTGTTCAAAAACAACATCCTCATCACCAAACGATGCATCACTCTTGTCTTCTATTATACCACCATCACCCATTGGACTAAGTCTTGAAAATGTACCATCACATAGTTGAGTTAGGAAATTACTTCCATGTTTATCTATCATTTCTTCAATCACTAAAAGCCATTGATGTAAGCATTTAACACTAGGGGGCTTCAAATGAGATGGCATAGTATTCCAACCTAGCTCACAATACACACATTAAAAAATGATGCAAAATGATTCATCGGGCCTTTCTGATTCTGGTATATCAAGCAAAGATTTCATGAATCTATCGTGAAAGTCATAAGGGGATTCATCTTCAAATATTTTTGTCTCATACAATGCATCAATATGTGATATAGACTCAACCTTGTTTGTAGATTTATCATTATATTCTTCTTGGGTATGTAGATTTCTTTCTTTAGACAAACATTCATCATTCACTCTTGACTCTTCTTCAAAATAATCAAGGAAACATATTCTGAGCTTATGCCATGAATCTATGGAATGTGTTGGAAAACAAGTAAACCAACATTCGACAATATCTTCTAAAGTTCTTACAAAAAAATTCATGACAACATCCTCTTTTTCAATTTGACAATCTTCCATCACATAAAGAAAACCTTGTACATGTCTTAATGCCGATTCATCAAAACCTCCTCTAAACTTAGGAAAATATTCATTAACTCTTCTTGGAATAGAATGTGGGTAACCCTGGATTTTACTAGAATCCAGAGGATCATATATTTCACTTGCAGACACCTTTCTTTGGGGACATGGCTATGTTTTAGGCATGACATTACAACTTGTAGAGGGAGAACTAGGAAAACCATACATATTTGCAAATAATTTTGTTCCCTCTACAATTCAATTCAAATATCCCTTGTTTGCAGTGCTCAATTTCACTAAATAAGGGAATCAAATTTTTCTCCTAAGATGTTCAAATATGGTTTTCACACATAATTTTCTTGAAAACCTAAGGTGAAGAATACCTGGAAATGTTGCAGCTGCTGCAAATTGTCTTTTTGACTGGAAATATTTGTAGATCTGGAACTGTATTCACCTCTTCATCAGGTTCTTTTAACAGAGTTGCCACCTCTCTCCACAGAGGAATAAACTTCAAACAATATGAAGCCCTTTTATAGATAAATTTCTTTATGAGTTCGTTTCACTAGCAATGCACCATAGATCATGAAATCTCCAAGTTCACTACAACAATTTTTTCTCCAGGTTTGAAATCCTTCAATATTTGAACCAAAAGTAGAATAGCAAATAATATGACTCTATGAAATATCAGTCTGCAACTGGAGATTCAAAATTCTCCCCAGTAGAGTCGCCATTCTTGCTATGCCCACAAGGGGAATACATCCCCATTCAAAGCCACTGATGGCACTGCATTCACATAATTCAAGGAATCCAAATAGTATTAGCTTGTATCTATGATTTGTCATTTTTAGTATCATGCAACTGTTCAAATAACCAATCAATAGTAGATAGTGTTGTGGCTTTATCCCATGGGGATTCAAGTGAAACATCACCCTCTATTAGTTAAAAAATATGAGTCTTCACTGGTAACACATCACTTGGATATTTGACAATATTTTCCTCATCATCATGAGAAACATGTACTTCTTCAGTTGCAAATCTTGCATCCTTGTCTGAATCACATATATATATATATATATATATATATATATATATATATATATAGCCTTGAGAGAAGTGTGATTAGTAACATGAAACTTACCGCCTTTATCATTATGAGTATGAGCATATGTCGGGTCCTCTTATGGGCTCGACTAAAAAAAATTTCATTTTCAAACAAGTTTTATGCTCAATTGACTTGACAATGCTTTTGGCCGCATTTGCGATGAAAAGATGAATTGGGTCATCATTAAAATATGCTTTCTAGCACATTTGGATAGTGATCAAAATAGGCTAGGTGGGCTCTGGAATTGGCCTATGAAACTAATCAAACGACCCCCTGGAGCCATGAAAACTTGTATTCATGTAGACTTTTCAACCGAGAATCAGGGATAACTTTAAGAAACCCCCCCTTGGTGAAGGTGTAAAATCTTGGTGAATCCTTCCTTATTTTTTGAAAAAACTATTAATTTTTTCTGGCGAATCTATACACATTATTAAAAAAAGTTGTAAAATACTGGCGAATCTTAATGAATAATTGGTAAAAATAATAATGACACTAGCGAATCCTAGTGAATAATCACTAAAAAGATTAATTACAATGGCTAATCTCTCCTTTAAAATTTTGCATAGTTGATCGGCGCAGTTCCCCCATATATTTTTATTTTTTGTAATATTGAAGTAGGGGCCCGGGGGCGACATTCACTAGTAGGGTCAAGGGGGCAGAGCATTGGAGCACACACAGATTAAGCATTTTTTCAAAATATCACTTTAAAAATAAGACTAAATGAAAACTGAAAAAGTTACCATTGATTAGCTATTTAATCAGATGGCTGTGAGTTAATTCCGTGACCTAATACACATGTGGACTGAATGAAAACTGAAAAACTTACCATCGATTAGCTATTTAATCGGATGGGTGTGAGTTAATTTCGTGGCCTAATACACATGTGCCTTTTAAAAGGCTTGTTGAGGCCCAAAATTTGTTTTGGACCACACGATTAGATTTAATCGTGTGGCCCAAAACAATTTTTGGGCCTCAGCAAGCCTTTGAAAAGGCACATGCATATTAGGTTGCGAAATCAAATCATAACCATCCGATTAAAAATCTAATCAATGGCAATAGATAAACTGCATATTCAAGGCTAAGCTGCTAAAGTATCCCTAAAATTAAATAGTATTTTATTATTAGTGGCGATATTACCCCAAAATTGATCAAAGGAATATAATATTACTGGCGAATATAATTAATATTTTTTATTATGGTATAAACTACTGGCGAATAATTTCCAATGAAGCATCATTTTTATGGCGAATTAATCAAGACAAAATTATATTTTTGTAAAAACCTAGCGATTCAGTCTCATTTTTAGCTTGCACTATTCGCCATTTTTGGAGGTCCCGATTTCTGTTATTCGCCAATTGGCGAAGATTTTCCACTAAAGTTTTCCCTGCCGAGAATGGAGTGCAAAAGACGGTTCAAGAAAAGAAAACTCCAAAAGTTAATCCGTTGAAGACATCTGGAAGCTCCATCCACTGTTAATCTACAAAAAGAAAACCCTCCGTCTTCTCTCTTCTTTGTAACAAAATTTGCCTCTCAATTTTCCTTTGCTTCAAGTTGTTCAACAACAGAAAATTTCCCCTGTGGAGAATTTGCAGCACTTTACCCTGCAATGAACAATACTTCCTCTCGTGAAAAGCCCTTTTCACTCTGTTCATTTTTATTTGCTGCAACGAGCTATTGATTTTGTAAAGTAAAGGCCTTTTAAAATTGCCATCGAGCAATATAAAATATTTACCCAGGCTTCACATTTTACATTTAAAAGCTTTTCATTTAAAATATGAAAAACCTCCGGATTCTCATAGGCAATATTTAAAAGCTTTTTATCTTCTTGATATTTCACTTTACGTTTGAAATATTTTCTTTTAAACTGAACTTCGTTGGGAAAAACAATTTTTACCCATGCCCTTTCAACTTTTACTCACAACCAAGCATTTTACTTTTATCTTTAAAGGAGTGAAGATTTTTAAAATTTTATTGGGTTATAAGGTATTTCACCTACACCACAATTTTTATCCCCATGCTTTCTCATTTTGTAGTTTATATTTTAAATTCCATGCCTTGAAAAAATTCATTAGGCTTTTACAACTATATTCAAGATTTTTAATTTTAAATGGGGTCCACCTCTGTCATACCCCACTCAACCTCGTGCACCTCGTAGCTCTTTTTGATGGCATCGCTTTTATCGTGTGAGGTCAGCAGGATTCCACCACCTGGCCCCAACTTTTGTGACCCATTGATCTTGTTTTCTATGCCCTAACTCCATTCACCCTACTCGACTGGTCTGCAACTTCTCACCTGTTGCTCGATCATGGCGGTAACTCTTCGTAGATCAGTAAAATTTCCCTTGTAATCTCAATAAACTCGCTTCGAATTGATACGATGGCTACTCCATTGACAACATAAACTCTTCACGTCTCTGTGTCAACCATCATTATCATCAATAGGAAACAACCTTAGCACCTTTGCAACACTCTCAACCAGTATCCATGAGTTCCACAACCTTGAATGTTTTCCACTTCTTTTAACTTTCCTTCAATATTTCAAGCATTCACAATGAAGATCCATCCCACAACTTCTTTTGGTAACGGCATGGGGGACTTCCCTTCTGCAACATCACAATAAAAACCTGAGCTAACATAGAGGCCACCCCCTCATCTCATTGTACGCAACACAAGATGATTGCAAGTATTTAGATTACCATGTAATGTTGGAGCCTTTCTCAAAATGCGTTGCCTCCCTGTTGAATTCCTCCACTCGCACGGTCTGGGAGGATGGTGACAAAGACATAAATATTACAACTGATGTTGGTCTCTACCATCATTTTGGCACAGGCAGGAAGGATGATGGAAAATGTTCCAAAATTCGGCCCTATATCTACCAAACGCATTTGCTTGAAAGCATCTAAGGCCCTTTCAACAAATCCCTTTTTGTCTTATGGGTGATGGTGAGTCATGAGATCACATATATTTGGAGGCTCTTTTTTGAATAACCCACATGCCTTCTCCAAGTGCATTGCATTGTTCAATAGATCCATCCTCCCACTGTCATGGCTGCAAATGGAATTCTCCAAACAATTTTGACACATTCATATTGCAAGTTCAATTCAATCGTCTAATTAAGCCTTGCAATACAAACATGCAGTTCCAAGAGAGCCTGTATACAAACTAAAATCCCTTACAATAGCTTGAATATTTTCCCACATTTCTCTCACAATCTGCAATAACATTTCCATTGCAACCATCTATGATAAAATTCATAATCCTGACCCGACCAATGGATCCCTGCAACAAAACAAAAACTTGCCCAATACTGCTCTTGATGATGTTATTTTCTATCTTAGGAAAAGTTTGGTTCTTTATTCATTTGTTCACTTTCTTCATCAATTTCATTAATTTTGCTTATAGCTCCCATATCTTCGTTCACTCGATGCAACCTTCTTACCTACTATGTATTTCCCATAAATTTAAAACTTAATCTGATCTTATTTTGAGCCCGAGCTATGGCTACAAAATGAAGATATGCATCCACATAATTCAAGGAATCCAAACGGTATTAGCTTGTATCTATGATTTGTCCTTTTTAATATCATGCAATTGTTCAAATAACCAAGTAATAGTAGATAGTGTTGTGGCTTTATCCCATGGAAATTCAATTGAAACGTCACCCTCTATTACTTAAAAAATCCGAGTCTTCACTGGTAACACATCACTTGGATATTTGACAATATTTTCCTCATCATTATGAGAAGTAATCTCAATTTTAAACATGTACTTCTTCAGTTGCAAATTTTGCATCCTTGTCTGAATCATATATATATATATATATATAGCCTTGAGTGAAGTTTGATTAGTAACATGAAGTTTACCACCTTTATCATTATGAGTATGAGCATATGTCGAGTCATCTTATAGGCCCGACTAAAAAAAAAAATCATTTTCAAACAAGTTTTATGCTCAATTGACTTGAAAATGCTTTTGGACACATCTGAGATGAATTGGGTCATCATTAAAATATGCTTTCTGGCACATTTGGATAGTGATCAAAATAGGCCAGGTGGGCTCTAGAGTTGACTTGGGAGACTAATCAAATGACCCCCTGGAGCCATGAAAACTTGTATGCATGTATACTTTTGACTTGAGAATGGAGTGCAAAAGACAATTCAAAAAAATAGGTTTCCAATTGCAAGATATTAAATGCCAAAGTTGCTCAGTTGCACTTTTCTGTAACTGCACTCGTTCAAAATCAATTAAAACTCACCAAATCACCATTTTGCAAAAATACCAAATCTGTTGGTGTGAATAAATGTCTTGTACCTAGATAATTCATTCACTAGGTAATTAGGGGACATATTCACATAGTTAAGTTTACTTAGGATCAAAGATTCTTTCTAGAAGTCTTAGTTGGCTTTTCTAGAACTTAACTTATCTAGCTAGTATTGCTTGATTCCTAGGTAGTTAGTTTGTTAGACGTCTCATGTAATAGGATTAAGACACTTGTCATAATCTTGTCTAATCCTATCTCTCTACCTTTCCTTTATAAGAAAGGCTTCTCATGTACATTTTCATCAATTCAATCAATTCAATCTTGCATTGTGAAGCAAGCTTTCTTTCCATTATCTCTTGTGGAAGTGGTTTTGGTCTAGCAACTATTCCCGGGGGTGTTGGGGAGTCACCATTAACTCCTACATGGTATTAGAGCTTTAGTGTTGTAGATTTCTTCCCAAATATGAGGGTTTTATGTTGGATTGAATATTTTGCTAGGTGCAGATTGGGGTTTCAAAGACCTCACGATAGAATTCAAGGTGTTAAAGAAAGTCAGGTTTGCTTTACATTTCATCAAATTTGGATATGTTTTGGCTGATCTACAAGGGTTTGGAAAAGTGTGAAAGAAATTGATCTAGGAGATCACTATTTTTTCGAAGCACTTTGGGCCTAGATCCTCACCACCATTATGTTCAGAAGGCCACCTAGACGAATTTTGACTGCCTATTCGTCCATTTTCGATAAAATTTGTTTTTGAGGCAAAAAAATTTTGCTTGGGCAAGCCGTAAGACCTCCTAGGTCTTCATTATTTATTTGCAGAAATAATATTATTCAAAAAATAATATTTTAGTGGTTTTATTTTTTGAGCAAAAAATTGTAATATTTTTTGGGGCAAAATTTTTATTGTCGGGCTATTCAATTTTTTTTTTTGGAAAAAGTTTATTGAAATATTTCGGGGTGACACATACATTTAGTGGGCATCTTCACAGAGATTATTCTCTGCACTTTGCACATTATTTGCACCCACCTAGCATCATTGTCTGCAGGAACATTTTTTTCATTGGTCAGCTCTTCATCGGGTCATATTTGTTGTCGGCAATTAGTACCATTGGCAATGCCAGTCGTCGTCCAAATCGTAGGCATTAAGGTTCCTTGTTGACTGGATCTTCACTTTTCCTGTTGGAGCTTCTAAAGTCTGCATTCATTAATTTTTTGTTGGTGTACATCCTTTCATCGACTACATCAGCTAGTTTGGTGCAGACCTTGTCAAATCACCGGTGCAAGTGCATGGTCGGTATGAAATGTATATCCAAGATTTGAATTCTATAAAGTATTTTATATAGGCCGATGGATGTATTGATGTATTAAAAAAATTTGATTTAAAATTCCGACCATCCTTTTTTATTAGGGTTGATTGTTTGTATTAAAGGTTTTTGCTTAAAATATTCAAAAGCCTTATAAAATCAAAGGCTAACTATTATTATTGTGGAATGGTATTTTTAAAAATAGTCAAAGATTTCCTTATTTAATAAAATCTGTCCATACAATAGTTGGTACTCAATTTTTTAAGCCAAGGATTTAATTTTTTTTGCCCTTGGTTAGTCAGAAGGTGCCCAAAACAACCATTTTTTTCATTTTTTCATAACTTTCGCATACGAAAGCGGAAATTTTGAAACAAAATATCACCAGAGCTGTGAAGCTCAATTTTCCAATGGTGCAACAATTTTGCAGTTTTGTTCCATTTTTTCCAGGTTGAAGCCGATCATTGTTTTCTGCCTCTGAGCTCATATCTTTTTGCTCCGGACTTTGATTTTTCCCAAATTTGCGGCATGGGGAAGGTATTCAGGAGCACTTTAGTTCTACTCATGCACTTTTTACAGATTTGTTTCCAAATTTTCATAATTTTAGTTTGAAGTTGATTTGATAGTTTGGGATACATTGTTGTAAATTTACAAAAAAAAAGTGTACAATTGTTTGGACAAAGGGGTTATTTTCTTGTATTGTGAGGGACAATTGTTGTTCCTTTCTTATAATATCTGATTCTATGATGGATTTTCCAAAATTTCTACTTCTAACCCCATTTAACTATCATGAGTGGAAATCACAAATGGGGATGTTATTGTTAAAATTGAAGTTGCAAAGAATCACATATGGCCAAGATCTAGAACCCAATGGAGCTGCAGAAAAAAGGAAATGGCTTGATAGAAGGGATGAAGCTTTTGGTACTCTTATTTTGTCCATTTCTCTAGATCTTAAAGATATCATGTTTCAACCTGCAATCCTAATAATGTTTGGACTACTTTAGAGAGTCTCTTTGGTAAGCCATATAAGATGAGGAAATTTAAGTTGGAAAATGAACTAATGGGTCTACATCCATTAGATTTTGACAATATCCAAGACTTCTTCTCTAAGATTAATTATCTAAGATTGCAGTTATCTAATTGTGGGGTCACTAAAGAGGATGAACAGCTGATTCTTTCTATTCTTGCTAAGCTTGGTCCTGATTATTCAGTATTTGTTTCTACATTCTATGCTACTATGGATTTCCTTGGAAATGCATACAAAATGCCTTCTCTTGATGAATTTGCAGCTCAAATCACAAGGGAACAAGAAAAGTTGGTACACATGGGAACATTGAAGTCTTCTACATCTCATGCTCTTCTTGCAAAGGAGACAAAGGCTTCAAGTGGCAAGGGTAAGAAGCATAATAAGGCTCCCAAGTCTAATGAGAAAGGTAAAGATTCTCCTTCACAAAGCACTCCTGAGTCTCCACCCTCTTCTAAAGAGGAATTATCTAAAAAGAAGAAGTTCAAATGTGCATATTAAAAAAATTTAGGACATGATGAGAATAGATGTTACAATAAGAATATTGATGAACTCAGATAGCTTCAAAAGAATAACATTTAGCTGCCCTCATCAATCTCTTCTACTTCTTCTTCAACATCTCAATCGACAACACCATCATCTTCATAGTTAGAGAACATAGGATATACAATTGGTTTGAACATAATTAAAGGACAAATACTCTTGGCCTCTACAAGTCCTACATCTAATAGGCGACTTCTTGATTCAGGGGCATCTCATCATATGACATCTGCTATGGATATGTTCTCATCTTTTGAGCCTTGTAATTCACCTCATATAATGATGGGTAACAATACATATATGAAGGTAAGTGGGAAGGATTCTATTGATATGGGGGAAGGGACTTTCAATGATGTACTTTGTGTTCCTTCTTTGACCACAAATCTCCTTTCTATTTATCAAATTACTCATGGGGGTCAAGGTAAAACAACTGAGTTCACTTCTGATAGGGTGTACATAATGGACTTGGAGACTAGGAATATTGTTGCTATTGGGATGGTTGATAATTCATCTTGTGTATATTCCTTTTCACATTTTTCTTCAAAGGGTGATAATGTTCCTTTGGCTGCATCTTACACTCCTTCATTAAGTGTGAACCATGCTAGTGAGGAGAAGTTTGGTCAACTACACCTTCGTATACTAGAGACTAGTGCTGAGCCTCCTACTCCACCCCCTGCTTCTTCAGTTAGCAATGCTTCTATTCAGCATGATGATCATAGTTTTTTAGATCTTGCTTTGTGGGATGCTTATTTGACAAGCGTTTCTAACTTGTTTGTGGAGTCCCATACTGTAGATTTGGAGGACATGCTTGAGGGGGCTTCTCTCCTCTTTGATGATAGTTTATTCTTGATAAAAATGGGCCTTGTTGTAAAAATGGGTATCATATTCATATCACATTATCAAGAATAAGTTGGTTTCTCCTTTGTATGTGCATGTACGAAGCCATGTAGATGATGAGAGAAGAATAAATCTTATCTCCTACAAACATGAAAGGGGGATGGCCCCATTATTAATGATTTATCTAATAATGCAGCCTACGACTTAATTAAATATTATGCCTAAGTAAACTTATGCAAGTGTAATTAAGTAATTAATTACACCAACACCCCCCATAAGTGCAACTTAGGAAGGAAAACATTATGCAAATTATGCAAAGATGCAATGGTGGGTCTTGACTACTAGGCCATGTTAGGTACCCATGTACATATGCAAATGAAATCTCTCACAAACAGAGAAAAGGAGAAAACCCAATGGGACAAAACTCCTCCCCAAAAGAGAGATGAAATACAATAATGAAATCTGTCACAAATCCAATCAATCTCCATCCACACAAAGGATGAAAAGAGAGACCATTTAGCCCTCCCCAATAATGAGATAACCTGCTGCAAGAGAAGCACTAGAAGTACACTAAAGAGTAACACTGGAATCCTCAATTCGACAAGAAAGAAAAGATACTTCTGTTTGCTAGAAACCATATTAGAGTCACTCAAGGACTTAGGTTGGAATCATGATAAAGTAAGAACAGACCTGATGCCAAGGAACACTAGAAAAATCACAAACTAGTAGAACTCTGGAATCTATGAAGCAACAATTGATTGAGAAATGATTTGGAATTGGAATGACCTGTAGAGAAAATACAAACCTAATGCACACAAAAAAGGAAATAGTGCATGCATTGATGAATGTTCACATCTACCTCCATGATGAAAAATAACCTCAAATTTGTGTAGATGACAAAATTTTTAAAAATGGTCTAAACTAATGTGAAGTGCTCAAAACTAGCTTTCCATCAATATCTCGTTAGCCAAAAATGGACACCATGATCGAAAGTTATGAATTTTTCAAAAAAACTAAATTTAGCTCGCAGGAAACGAGTTTTCTAGCAGAAAAAGTTTACTTATGATTTGATTTTTGAAAAATATACTCACTCTTTGTAGACAATAAAAGAAACCCAAAAATATTTTGATGCTAAAAATAAAACCCATAAATCATTTTTTGATCCAGCAAGCAGAAGATGAGAAATGTTTTTTTTTAACCTTTAGCCACGAGAAAAATGACACGCACCAATTTTTGTACAACAATTTCCTCTAGATCTATGCAAGATATGCAAAATCTAATAGATACCCATTTGAGATTTCAAGCCTGGCTACAAAACCCAAAAATTGTTTTTCTTGCAAATGAGTGGAAACTAGATTTCTAAAGCAAAAATGAAACCGGCTCCAATAAAAACGGTTGGATCAAACCCTTGTAGATTTGACAAAATACGTTAGATTTTGACAAAACAAAAGTTGATCTTGAATTTCTTTGACGCCTTGGATTCAATGGCGAGGTTTACAAGACCCCAACTTGCACCCAACAAAACCTTCATGCCAATATTGGTCCCTCAGCTCTGGGAAGAAGTCTGCAACACTTAAGCTTTGATACCATGTAAGAACTTATGAAAAACAACAATAGGACCTAGAGATCAAAGATAGCACAAAAGAGAGAGAGAGAAAGAATGAGAGAAAATGATTATAGTATTCTCAATATGCATGAAGATTGTTACCAAATCATGTATGTACAAAGCTTGCTTATAAAGGCAAGATAGGACACAATGAAGGGTCATGAATGAAACAAGTGGCACAATCATGTGTAGGGTAGGTGGAGAGAAATAATAGATGATTCCATGAAAGGTGGATCACCCACCTAAAGTGGAATTATCATGCCACGAAAAGTTGAGATGAAAAGGTGATAACTAGATCACACTACAAAGAGTGGAATTTCTCCAACACACACTTCCCTAGGTGTCCAACTCATATCTCTCTATGCATGCACAAACCTAGATGTATGATGTAAATAACTAGGTATCACAAGTGCAAGCTACAATGATATGCATTCCCTAAGTAAGCTTAAGTAAAGTGTAATAAGTAAAATACTTATTTACACCAACCACCCCCTTAAGTGCAGCTGGGGGAAGGAAGACTCGAGCTAACCATGCAAGATAGGATGCAAGATGGGTCCCATCAGCTAGGCCATGTTAGTACCCATGTAAAAATGCACAATAATCTCTCACAAGTGAGGAAAGGGAAACCTCATGGGAAAAATTCCCCCTCAAAAGAGAGAAGAAAAAAAATGAATGTACAAATGAAGAAAGACAAAACCCCAAGATGAGGAAAAAGTCCCTCCCATGAAAGAGAATGAAGAAGTCAAGTGAATCCCCCTGTCACATCCCACACGCCCAAGAGAGCTCTCAACTAATGGTACTTACTCTCAGTGAAAGGTTTGGTGAATATGTTGGCTACTTGCTCTGTTGTCGAACAATAGCACAAGTCAATGACCTGATCCTGAATCAACTCCCTGATGAAGTGCATATGAATCTCAATGTGCTTGGTCCTCTGATGCTGGACCAAATTCCCAGAGATCACAATAGCACTCTGATTGTCGCACCAAATTATTTTCAGATGTGGAATGTAAAAACCAAACTCAGAAAGAATGTGTTGATGCCAAAAGGCCTTAGTGGCGGCATTAACAACCCCCCCTATACTCAACCTCTGTCGATGAAAGAGAAATAGCATGTTGCTTCTTGCTCTGCCATGAAACAGGTCCTGAATCAAGATGGAAGCTGTAGTCAGAGGTGGACTTGCGATCATCACAATCACCAACCCAATCTAAGTCGGTATAGCCTACTAAGTCAAGTTGTGCCTGCTACATAGTGAATTCCATGCTGATGAGTACCCTAGATGTAGTACAAGATGAGTTTGGCGGCTTTCCAATGAAGCTCATGTGGTTCTTGCATAAAGTGGGAGACCATGCCAACCACATATGAGAGGTCAGGGCATGTGTGAGTCAAATAGATGAGACTTCCAAAAAGCTGGCGATACAAAGTGGCATCAACAAGTGGAGTGAAGTACTTAGCCTCAAGCTTGACTCTTGAAAGAAAGGGAGTTGAAGAAGGCTTACAATCAGTCATGCAGAACAATGAAAGAAGATCAAGAGCATACTTGGGTTGTGATAATGTAATCCCAAATGAAGACTGCAAAATCTCAATGCCAAGAAAGTAGTGAAGAAGGCCCAAGTCGGTCATGGAAAATCTGTCCTGCAAAGCAGTTTTGACACTGCCAATGATGGATGAGGTGCTCCTTGTAATGATCAAGTCATCAACATAGAGCACAAGTGTCAAATGTGCACCATCCTACCTCAAGATGTAGACATTTTGATCCATATGACACTTGGTGAATCCTATGGAGAGAAGGAAGGAATCCATCTTGGCATACCAACCTCGAGGGGCCTGCTTAAGGCCATAGAGTGACTTCCTCAACCTACAAACCAATGAAGTATCCTGGATGAAACCCTATGGCTGCTCCATATAGATCGCCTCATGAAGATACCTATGTAGAAAAGAAATATTAACATCCATCTGATGTACTACCCAACCATGTGAAGCAATAATTGCAAGTGTTAGGAAAATGGAAGTTATCTTTGCAACAGGGGCAAAGGTCTCAGTGTAGTCAATTCCTGCAACCTGTGAGAAACCCTTTGCAACAAGTCATGCCTTATACTTATCAACACTCCCATCTGCTGCATATTTGGTTTGATAGATCCACTTGCATCAAACCATCTTTCTCCCCTTAGGGAGAGGTACTAATTCCCAAGTGTTCCTCGTCAAAGAACTATACTCTTCCTCCATAGCTGTATCCCATTCAGGAACACCAGAGGCTTCCTTAAAGGATTGTGGATCTGAAGCTAACACAATGAGAGCATGTGGAAGAGGCTCATGCTTATGTTGTGACCTAGTCCTTTGAGTATCCAAAGGGTCCTTAACAAGTGGACCTGCTTCCTCAAGAGTTTGACGAGCCCAACGAGGTCTAGTAGGGGTAGAAGGACGAAGCTCCTCAAGTGGAATTGAACCCTGCGAAGGTTGAACCTTATGAGTCAATGAGGAAGGAGAGACATCATCATCTGAATCTCTGTCATCACTGTCAACTATGGAGGAAGGAGGAGGAGTAGAAGAGTCAAGGCTTGGTGAGATTTCCTCAACATGTACACTCCTCTCATAGAAAATATCATGAGTCTTAGGATCCATCAGTTTGTATGCCTTAACACCATCTACATATCCCACAAAGATACAAGGCCTACTTTGTGGCTCTAATGCCTTGAATTTCTATGGAAAAATATGAGCCCATGCTGGACTCCCAAACACTCTGAAGTGTTTCAAAATGGGTTTCCTAGCAAACAAAGCTTCAAAAGGAGTGATACCCTTCAAAGCTTTATGAGGAACCCGATTTTGGATGTAGGTGGCACAACTGATTGCTTCTACCCAAAAAGCTAGACCAAGAGACCTGGCATGTATCATGCAGCTTTCCATTTCCTTGAGGGTTCTATTTTTCCTTTTTTCCACACCATTCTATTGGGGTGTGTAGGCAATAGAATGTTGTAAGTCAATTCTCTCAAGTGTGAAAAATTCCTCAAGTATATTGTTCACATACTCTCTGCCATTGTCTGTATGAAGGATCTTGAATTGCTTCCCGAATTGCTTCTTAGCATGTGCTTTGAAATTGAGAAACTTGTCAAATACTTCACTTTTGTGACAAAGCAAGTAGACCCAAGTGTATCATGAAAAATCATCAATGAAAGTGAGGACATAACGAGCTTTGCCAAAGGATGACACTAGAAATGGGCCTGCTACATCACTGTGAACAAGCTGAAGAAGATCCAAGGCTCTCCAAGAGTTCCCTCTATCAAACTTCTCTTCAGGATGCTTGCCCATAGAACATCCTAAACATACACCCTCAAAAAAATTGAGTTGAGGAAGCCCTTTGACCATGTCCTTGGTGTGAAGTTGTTGCAGACAATGATAGTTGAGATGACCAAACCGCTCATACCATATCTTAATTTGTGAGTTTGAATGAGTGATCCATGCTGTAGAAGGAGCACAAGGTACCCAATGGGAGAATGAGTAAAGCCTTGCATTATGATTAGCTCGATCGATTGCAACCAAAGCATCATTTTCAAGTTCCTTTACCACAACTATGTCAGGAGTGAATTCAAATTTCTTACCATCTCCATGATGTGTGATTTGGTAGATGGAGAGAAGATTGGTGCTCAATTTTGGAACATAGAGCACATCCTCAAATGTCCCATCACCCATCTGAATTGTACCATTCCCCTCAACTTCCACTTGTGTATTATAACCAATGAAGATGTGAGGCACTAAGCAGGACTCCAAGGAGGAAAATTGTCCCTTTGAAGAACACATATGTTGAGTAGCCCCTAAATCAAGAATCCACTACTGTGATGAACCTGTTGTTTCCATGAAAGCTTTCCCTTTCCCCTTAGACTGAGATGAAGTAGAAGTGGAAGAAGATGAGTCCTTTTTATAGGCATTAGGAAAATTGATGTTCTTCTTGATGATGTTGGTCAACTCATCAATTTTCTTGGCATGACAATGATGCTCCTCATGTCCAATCCTTTTACAATATGCACAAGTTGGTTTCTCCTTCGTGATTGAATTGTTCTTCTTTGAAGAAGATGATGATGGGCCTTGTAAAAATAGGTATCATATTTAGATCACATTATCAAGAATAAACTCTGATACCATGTTACATAACTCCTACTCATAAAAATGGGCTTGTTCAAGCTTGGAGACTCCTACTAAGTTTTCAGAGGCATACATGTTGAGTGTTCATTCTTCCTCCTCTTAGTTAGACATGGAGTGGCTTCTTTATCAGCTTATGGATTTGTTTCTTCCTAAGGGAAGATGTGTTGCTTGCAGACATTGGATCATCTTTTGTTTTAATGAATTCTTCATTGTCATTAGAGCTTCTTCATTAGTGGGGGATATATTCTCTCTATTAACCTCTTATGGGAGGGTCATTGATTTTATATACATTATGGATGTAGTCCTTGGGGGGTATGATTGATTCCTCCATACATCATGTTTGTTTTGTTTTGTTTTCTCTCGTTTGGAGAGGAGTTTTGTCCCACTGGGTTTTCTCCTTTTCTCCACTTGTGAGAGATTGATTGCATCATTTCCATTTGCATTGTAAATGGGTACCTAGCATGGCCTATTAGACGAGACCCATAGTCATAGTCTCTACATAGTTTTCATAATAATCTTCTCCCTAAGTTGCACTTAAGTGGGGGTGTTGGTGTGAATAAATGTCTTGTACCTAGCTAATTCATTCACTAGGTAATTAGGGGACATATTCACATAGTTAAGTTTACTTAAGATAAAAGATTATTTCTAGAAGTCTTCCTTGGATTTTATAGAACTTATCTTATCTAGCGAGTATTGCTTGATTCCTCTGTAGTTAGTTTGTTAGTTGTCTCATGTAATAGGATTAAGACACTTGTCATAATCTTGTCTAATCCTATCTCTCTACCTTTCCTTTATAAGCAAGGCATCTCATGTACATTTTCATCAATTCAATCAATTCAATCTTGCATTGTGAAGAAATATTTCTTGCCATTATCTCTCTTGTGGAAGTGGTTTTGGTCTAGCAACTGTTCCCGGGGGTGTTGGGGAGTCACCATTAACTCTTACAAAATCAACTCCTCGTGAGATACCATTGGACATATAAAATCATTTAGGTACACTGAGTACATGTGCAAGAAGGATTTTATTGAATCATCATTCATCAAAATATATTGAAGGTCAAAGTTGACCACCCTGAAAGGTTCCAGAAAAAAACAAGTGCAAAACCAAAAAAATTACGTTTGCTTTTGGCCTGGTAAAAATAATAAATCAGATCATGAAGCTCTGAAACTTGACACACGAGTACATTTATGTGGGGAGAATGGAGAGAATCAATCCTTTTGGCTTTAAAGTCAACCATTTATGAAATATTAACCTGAACAAGAGGTCACTTTGCAAAACTGAAAGTTTGCAAATAGTAGAAAAGTGCCAAAACCCCTCAGCTTCGCTTTCCAAAACCCTGACAAAACTTATCATGGAAAGATGAAAATTGAAATAAACATTTACATATGTCACATGAGTGGGTCCCCCAAGGGGTTTTACTTGAAAATTAACATGCTCTATAATATGACCCTTGAAAGTAGGTCATTTAGGTAGATTTTTAGGTGCACTTTTGAAAGTACAGGGGCAAACTTTTCAATGTGGGCACTTCAAATTTGCAAAATTTGAAAGTGCCATCAGTGGCTCCGACTAGGGATGTATTCCCCCTATGGGAATAACAAGAATCCATATCTCTGGAGAGTAGACCAAACATTGAGTCTGTCAGGTGCTCTCAAACTACTCCTTTATTCAATCGCTATTTCAACTTCACTCGGTGACCCAGGTCACCAAATGAAAAAGGGGAGTCAAATTTTACCTCTATCAAACACCAATATATTTAAAGAGCTGATATCCCTCAACCCATGCTTGTCTCTTCCACACCACAACAACATGAGTGACTACATCTTTGCAAACAACAATATGAAGCGACCCTTGTACAAGTGTAAACTTGCTTTTTGTTCAACTTTGTTATCATATGGCAGCCAAATTACATAGGCCACATCAATTCCACTCTCTTCAATTTATGATTTTATATCAAATGGAAACATATGAGGATATTGATCAAGACTACATGAATACATAGTCTCATCATATTCATTAACACCCTCATAATGATCATGTTCAGAGGAGATATCGTGGATGAAGAACAATGTGCAATCCTCTTGTGTGTTAAGCAAAGATTGTGCACACCTTTGTAACTCCTCTAGTCGAATTATATCATAGGCCAATTTACCATCATCCCAACACCACAACAAATTATCATGTGTTTCAAGGTTCTAAAAACTAGATTTATTCACACCCACAATACTTTCATCCTTATCAAAAATGTTAGCATCCATTGCATATGCAATGTTCTCTATCTTAGGTTCACACATGATGCTAGATTCATTCTCCAGACCACTATACAATTCCGTATGGAATGTCTCAACCAAAGATTCAGATAATTCAAAATTTAAGCCTGAGCCAAAAGTTTCACATTGATTTCTCATAACATGTTCAATGTCTGAATCATCTTGAATGCCACCACTTTCAAGATTGACAAGGCCAACAAAAAGACTTTCATGCACGTAATAGTAACTTCATGTGCACTTTCAACTGATAAGCACATTGACCTATTTACTAGAAACTCACTGTTATCTAAAAATTGTTCACCAACAACAAAGCTAGAACCTCCATTTCCTTGCACATTAATGCATTCTTCATCCAAAGAAAACATGCCCATTTGCAAACTGTGAAGACAAGAGAGGTCATCAAAGAAAGACCCATATTCAATCTCATATTTACTAACATCACACCCACTATCACCTGCATCATATGGCTTCTCCACATAGAGATCAAAGTGTTTTGCAATGTCAACACAATTTGCAAATCCATCAAATTGTTTCACATTACCAATGGGTAATAATGCTGACTCTAGATCCATGTGTTTGTCATAATGCAAAACTTGAGCATCCAATAATGAAATCCTTCCTTCATCAATGTACACATCATCCTTTTCATGTGTAACTAAACTTTCAAACTTTGCTTCACAAAAGCAATCATGGACAACTGGGATATCAACATGTTCATCATCATCTTCATCATTTCTAGAACTATGTTTAGGATCAACAAATTGAACACACATAGGATTATGTTCAAACTCTTCATCATTCAAAGAATTGGCATGCTCCATTGATGATAAATCCGTCTGAATTACATTCCAAGTATGCCTCAAGTGCAATTTGATCATCCTCTTGTGGACAAGCGACTTCATGAGCATTCATGTCTTTACATTCTTTAGGTGAAGAAAGTACCTCTAGAACATCCTTATTAGAGGATTCATAATCAACAAAAGAATAATCAAGTTGGCTGTCATTATAATTATCATCACAAGAAGACTCATCACTACACAAACCATGCTTAGATTTTCCAGACTGAGTGCTTGAACTTCTATCTTCAATGTCTTGATTATTGATTTGTGATGAGATGTCATTAGCACTTACATTATTTTCACTGATCAAGACATGACATGGAACAACATCTTGCGTCTCACTCACATTTTCATCACCTAAGATATTACAAGAAGAAATTTCATGCATATCTATTTTTTCATCAGACCATGTATCTTCATCTTCATCACTGCTGCACGGATCTGCACATGTGCTGATTGTGAGCTGATTATAGTCAATATCCTCATTCATACAACATAGATCTTTATTTTCTGATACACTCTTTTCATACTTATTTATCATGTTATGATTTTTCTCAATAAGACAGCTGCTACCTTCATTTTGGGACACCACATTTTGTGCATAACTACGTTGGGATAGTTCAATAGTCTCTATCCAAGCTATGTGGCTTCAATTCCTTTGGTAAGGCACTCATCCCAAAATCATAGATTTTACAAAATAAATCAATACACATCGATTCCTCAGGTCTGAAAATTATGAGGACTTTCAACAAAGCATCCAAAAACCTTGAGAACAAATCATGTGGTGATTCTCCTTTGTGTCTTTTTCATTTTAGACAATCTTTGAACAAAAGATGTTTGATCACTATTGCTCAATTTTTGATGACATTCAACTTGATGCCCACAATGACCAGCATGTTGTGATGATGGAGAAATTGGTGCAACAACAACATTACCATCTTGACAAGCATTTGTATTATCTGATCCATGAGTTCTATTTACACGAGGTGTTTTTGTTAGATGTTGTGGTTGTGTTGCTGATATGTGGTTGTCATTGATGTCAACACTATTATCATTGATGATTCTAAAGGTTGTATATGTCGAAGATATTGAGAAAATTAGAATAAATATTTTGTAGGTAGTCTGTGAAGCTGTGATGATCTGAATGGTGGAAATTTGTGTACGTTGATAATTAAAAGTCGTGCATTAAAGGTTTTTATTTTGAGCCTATCTAGTATGTTTTCCGAAAGTTTCAGTGGTACACATCAAGGTTGGAGCGAGTTATGAGTTTTTGAGTTCCTATAGTTATTCTATTACTATAGCAGGTGTTTCTGGAAGAAGAGAATGCAATTCTGGTAAATTAAGTTTTTGTGTATGCTACTATGATATCTAGTGATGGTTCTAGATCGTTCTCTATCTTTGTGGTACGTCCACGTTGATCAATGTGCTTGTGATCGAAGATTTTACTTTGTGTTTGAGGTTTTCATGTTCTTGGCTGACATGATGGTGGTAGCATGTTACAGATCCTTATGGATTAATATTTTAATGTTTGGCATGTTCAAGGATGTTGATTTAGGTCCTCATTATGTTGTGACTGACTTAGGTTGGTGCACATTAAGATTTGTTCATGAATTGGGTTGACAGTTTGTAATTCATTTATTCTTTATTTGTGGCTGACAAAGTTGTTAATGTAAATTCATGTAGCAGATATATACAAGCGATTGTTTTTTCATTTTGATGTGCTCGATGAATGTATGCGAAGTGTGAATGCAAAATGTGCGAATAAAGAACAAATCATTTGATTCTAGAGAAGAGTGTGGAGAAGATTGAGCGAAGTGTGAAGAAGTGTTTCTGTGCCTAACCAAAATTGTCATTAGGATTTTGTAGAAGATAATTTCTCAGTTCAACCTCATTAGATGGATTTAATCTGATTATTTTATGTAAGGCAATGAGCTCTAGGTAGTGTGCCTAAATGCATGTGCATTCATTATTCATTATTCATTATTTTTCTAATAGGGTATAATCTTGTGGACTAACATCCATCGTGGTTTTTCCCCTAATAGGGTTTCCACGTATAAAATATTGGTGTTCATGTGTTTCTGATGTGTTGTTGATTCATTCTTTCAATGCTAATTATTAGATATGAGATTAAAGGTTAATAAGGTCGAATTAGTATTAAATTATGTGATAACTGATTCACCCCCCTCTCAGTTATCTATTCTTGTTTTGCCAACAGTTTTAGGATGACCAACACTCACAACCTTATGTCCTTTCATCATTGAATACCTCAAGTTATTCTCAATATCTATAGAAATTTGATATGCTTGATGTAGGGTTGTAGGTTCTTTATCTCTTAATAGATAACTCTTTTTTTTGTCCAATGCTCTGAAGTACATGACCAAACATTCAACATCATTTGGTCTTATGCTTGTAGGGATCTCTCTTATTATCTTTAAAAATTTGAGATTAAATGAGGGGACAATTCCATCTTCTCCTTTCTCCATGTCCATGAACCTTCTTCTTATTATGACTGGATCAATCCTTTCACCAAATTGATCCATGAACATCACATTGAATTCCTCCCATGAATAGATAGAAGATGCTTGTAAATAAGAGAACCAATCTCTTGTGTCTCCTCTTAAGGATTGAACAAATAGTCTCATGCTCACATCTTCGTGATCTACCTCATAGTCATCCATCAAATTATTGAATTCTTGTAGATGTTGGTTTGCTGATTTAGACTTATCACTAGTGAATTTTGGTAACTTATCTTTGAATTTAGCTAGAATGACATTTGGGTAACCCAAAATACCACTGAAATTGATGGCTTTGTACCTTTCACTGCTGAAATTCCTTTGACAACTTGGCTAGGAATGATCACAAACCATGGTTGCACTAGGAACCATACTAGGATACACATACTGATGTATTTTGACATTCCTTTTTTAAAATTCAAACATCAACTCTACAGTTGATCATTCACTACCCTATTTCTAGCTTTCATCATGATCTTAGAACACCACAATGCATAATTCAAATGCATTTACACCTAATATCTAATTTAGTGGGAAAATTTAAAAACAAGTGTACTTCTCCAACATAACACATAAGCTGTAAATTATAATTCAGAAGTATGCAAAATCAATATTACTGTCATTTTCTTAGTGCTAATTCAATCAATAGGGAGCCAAATTTTTTGCAAGGCTTCAAATATGGTTTCCACACATAAATTGCTTGAAAACCAAAAGTGAAGAATACCTAGAAATGTTGCAGCTGCGGCAATTTGTTCTTCCTGACTAAAAATATTGTAGATCTGGAACTTTTCTTCACATCTTCATCAGGTTATTTTGACAAAGTCTCAACCTCTATTCTTAAAGGACTGAACTTCAAATAGTATGAAGTTCTTTCACATGCAAATTTTCTTCTGAGTTCCTTTCACCAGTAGAGCACCACAGATTACAAAAAATCTAGGTCCACTGCAACAATTTCTCTCCAGGTTTGAAATCCTTCAATATTTGAACCAAATTTAGATTAGAAAACAATTGAATCTGTGAATTATCAGTCTGCACTTGGAGATTCAAATTTCTCTTCAATAGAGTCGCCAATCTGTTGGTGTTCCAAATCAACAGATCAAATGAATCCTAAAGAATAGCTAATTTCTTATGTTTAGACTCAAAGATGGATTTTGCCAACTGATAAGAGATGAGATTAGAACACATTTCCCCTACAATTTAGGCTCATTAGGACCTAGGGGGTTGACCCTTTAGCAACATCTAAAGATTTAGATGCATAATTAATAGGATGTTGCTTAATAGATAATGCTCTCACAAAATTATGCTAAGTAACCTAAAATATCACTTAATATTGGCTAAGAAATTGAGTGAATTTCATTAACCAACATGGAGAAGATGGAAAACACATAACCTAGAATACATAATTGAAATGGTTTTTTGATTTAATAATTTGGGACCAAACTGAATATAATAGAAGCATAAAGATTGACCAGTGCCAAGAAGAGGGCTATGGAGTCGTACAACAAACACTTCATCCTACAATGTTAAACATGTTTTGAAGGTCTCTAAAAATGATATCACATTATGATAACAAGACCACTAAAGCTTTATCTGGCAACCATTCTTACAAATCCACCTGGAAACACAAAAATCTTGTCATATTTGTTTAAGCAATTACACTATTCCCCGAACAATAGGAAATAACAAATGCAGCTGACATTCATTAAAGCAATTACATTACTCAATGAACAAAAGGTAACAAAAAATGTAACTCAAATGCAACAAATGTGCATGAAAAAACCCAAGTAATATTTGATTATTGAATTCAAAGGATTTCTACATCTAAGCAATGGAGACAATTATCAAATAAAATGTATTCATAAAGCTCAATTTAGAACACAAACACCTCAGATTAATTGACTAATAGTTATATCGCACCCTAGCTTTACAATCTACCTAGAACTTCTGTCTACCTTGCAGAGCTTTCAAAAAATTGGAACCCCCACAATCAGAAGAGAAAAAGAAGATATAGAAGAAAAGAAAACTCTAGAAGTTAATTCGTTGAAGAAATCTAGAAGCTCCATCCACCATTAATTTGCAAAAAGAAAAGCCTCTCTCTTCTCTCTTCCTTGTAACAAACTTTTCCTCTCAATTTGCCTTTGCTTCAAGTTTTTCAACAACATAAAATTTCCCCATGTGGCGAATTTGCACCATTTTACCTTGCAATGAACAATACTTCCTCCCATGAAAATCCCTTTTCACTCTATTCCTTTTTATTTGCTGCAACAAGCTGCCGATTTTATAAAGTAAATCCCTTTTAAAATTGCCATCAGGCAATATAAAATATTTACCTAGGATTCACATTTTACATTTAAAATATTTTCATTTATAATATGAAAAACACTCAGATTCTCATAGGCAATATTTAAAATCTTTTTATCTTCTTGATATTTCACTTTACGTCTGAAATATTTTCTTTTAAACATAACTTGATTGGGAAAAATAAGTTTTACCCATGCCCTTTCACCTTTTACTCACAACCATACATTTTAATTTTATCTTTAAAGGAGTGAAGATTTTTAAAATTTTATTGGGCTATAAAGTATTTCACCCGCACCATAATTTTTATCCCCATGCTTTCTCATTTTGCAGTTTATATTTTAAATGCCATGCCTTGAAAATTTTCATCAGGCTTTTACAACTATATTCAAACTTTTTAATTTTAAATGGGGCCCACCTTTGTCTTACCCTGCTCAACCTCGCACACCTCACAACCCTTTTTGAGGGCATTACTTTTATCGTGCAAGGTCAACGAGATTTCTCCACGTGGCCCCAACTTCTATAAATCATTGATCTTGTTTTCTATTCCCTAACTCCATTCACCCTGCTTGACTGGTCTGCAGCTTCTCACCTATTGCTCGATGATGGCAACAATTCTCTGTAGATCAGTAAAATTTCTCTTGTAATCTCAACAAACCCACTTCGAATTGATGCAATGGCTACTCCATTGTCAGCATAAACTCTCCATGTCTTTGTGTCAACCATCATTATCATCAATAGGAAACAACCTTAGCACCTTCGCAACACTCTCAACCAATATCCACGAGTTCCACAACCTTGAATGTTTTCCGCTTCTTTTAAATTTCCTTCAATATTTCAAGCATTGACAATGAAGATCCATCCCACAACTTATTTTGGTAACAGTGGGGGGACTTCCCTTCTATAATGCCACAATCAAAACCTGAGCTTACACAGAGGCTGCCCCCTCATCTCATTGTACGCAACACAAGATGATTGCAAGTATTCAGATTACCATGCAATGCTAGAGCCTTTCTCAAAATGTGTTGCCTCCCTATTGAACTCCTCCACTTGCACGAGCTGGGAGGATGGTGACAAGGACATAAATTTTGCAACTTATGTTGGTCTCTACCGTAATTCTGATGTGGGCAGGAAGGACGATGGAAAATGTTCCAGAATTCAACCCTATATCTACCAAACTCATTTGCTTAAAGGCATCTAAGGCCTTTTCAATAGATCCCTTTTTTTTTATGGGTGATGACGAGTCATGAGATCACATATATTTGGAGGATCCTTTCTAAATAACCCACATGCCTTCTCCAAGTATGTTGCATTTTTCAACAGATCCATTCTCCCACTGTCATGGCTACAAATGGAATTCTCCAAACAATTTTGATACATTCATATTGCAAGTTCAATTCAATCATCTCATTAAGCCTTGCAGTACAAACATGTAGTTCCAAGAGAGGTTGTATACAAACTAAAATCCCTTACAATAGCTTGAGTATTTGAACTCCATTCTTGGGTGAAAAGTCTACATGCATACAAGTTTTCATGGCTCTAGGGGTTCATTTGATTAGTTTCCCAGGCCGATTCGAGAGCCCACCTAGCTTGTTTTGATCACTGTCCAAATGTGCCAAAAAGCAGATTTTAATGATGACCCAATTCATCTTTTCATCTTAGATTTGTCCAAAATCATTTTCAAGTCAATTGAGCATAAAACTTGTTTGAAAATGATTTTTTTTTAGTCGGGTCCATAAGAGGACCCGACATATGCTCATACTCATAATGATAAAGGTGGTAAGCTTCATGTTACTAATCACACTTCTCTCAAGGCTATATATATGATTCAGACAAGGATGCAACATTTGCAACTGAATAAGTACATGTTTAGAATTGAGATTACTTCTCATGCTAATGAGGAAAATATTGTAAAATATCCAAGTGATGTGTTACCAGTGAAGAATAAAATTTTTTAACTAATAGAGGGTGATGTTTCACTTGAATTCCCATGGGATAAAGCCACAACACTATCTACTATTTCTTGGTTATTTGAACAGTTGCATGATATTAAAAAGGACAAATCATAGATACAAGCTAATACTGTTCGAATTCCTTGAATTTGTGGATGCAGTTCCATCAGTGGCTTCAACTAGGGATGCATGCCCCCTGTGGGCATAACAAGAATGACAACTCTACTAGGGAGAATTCTGAATCTCTGGTTGCAGACTGATATTTCATAGAGTCATATTATTTGCTATTCTACTTTTGGTTCAAATATTAAAGGATTTCAAACCTGGAAAAAAAATTGTTGCAGTGAACCTGAAGATTTCATGATCTGTGGTGCTCTGCTAGTGAAAGGAACTCATAAAGAAATTTATTTGTAAAAGGGCTTCATATTGTTTGAAGTTCATTCCTCCATGGAGAGAGGTGGAAACTCTGTTAAAATAACCTGATGAAGAGGTGAATACAGTTCCATATCTACAAATATTTCCAATCAGGAAGACAATTTGTAGCAGCTGCAACATTTCTAGGGATTCTTCACCTTAGGTTTTCAAGAAAATTGTGTGTGAAAACCATATTTGAACGTCTTAGGAGAAAAAAATGATTCCCTTATTTAGTGAAATTGAGCATTGCAAACAACGGATATTTGAATTAAATTGTAGAGGGAACACATTTATTTGCAAATATGTATGGTTGTCCTAGTTCTCCCTCTACAAGTTGTAATGTCATGCCTAAAACATAGCCATGTCCCCACATAAAGGTGTCTTTAAGTGAAATATATGATCCTCTGGATTTTAGTAAAATCCAGGTTTACCCACATTTTGTTCCAAGAAGAGTTAATGAATATTTGCCTAAGATTAGAGGACGTTTTGATGAATCAACATTAAGACATGTGCAAGGTTTTCTTGATGTGATGGAAGATTGTCAAATTGAAAAAGAGGATGTTGTCATAAATTTTTTTGTAAGAAATTTAGAAGATACCGTTGAATGTTGGTTTACTTGTTTGCCAATGCATTCCATAGATTCATGGTATAAGCTCAGAATATGTTTCCTTGATTATTTTGAAGAAGAGTCAAGAGTGAATGATGAATGCTTGTCTAAAGAAAGAAATCTACATACCCAAGAATAATATAATCAGAAATCTGCAAACAAGGTTGAGTCTATATCACATATTGATGAATTGTGTGATACGGAAAATATTTGAAGATGAATCCCTTTATGAATTTCATGATAGATTCATGAAATTTCTGCTTGATATACCAGAATCAGAAAGGCCCGATGAATCATTTTGCATCAATTTGTTCTATGTGAATTGTGAGCTAGGTTGGAATACTATGCCAACTCACTTGAAGCCCCCTAGCCTTAAATGCTTATATCAATGGCTTTAAATGATTGAAGAAATGATAGATAAATATGGAAGTAATTTCCTAACTTAACTATGTGATGGTACATTTTCAAGAATTAGTCCAATGGGTGATGATGGTATAATAGAAGTCAAGAGTGATGCATCATTCCGTGATGAGGATGTTTTTTTTGAACAACCAACAAAAGAAATGTACCCAGATGAAAATTGCAGCCATGATGGCTATGTTGAGTTCAATGAAATATGTGAAGTTTCTTCTATTTGCTTTGAATATGGAAAAGTAGAGAGCAGATTTTCTATAGCAAATGAAGGCTGCAATGACACAAATGATAATGAAAGTATTTTCTCATCTATGGACTTTGAATATATCGTTGAAGATCATGTTAATTTTGGGGTTTCATGTCTTCATGAAGAGAATAATGATGTTGTAAATGGAAGTTTGCAGCCAGTTGAAAATAATTCTTGTCTGATCAAGATGATTGCAATTCTGTTTGCAGCCCTAGTGACTGTGAGTCCTTTCAGGAGAAGGATGCAAAGTTGATTTATTCAAGTGAAGAGTGCTTCAACAAGGAAAATGATGACAACATTTCTGAAGCCTCACTATTGTATGATGTTGGATATGAATTGGGTATTCTTTTTGAATAAGAAGTATGTAATCAACAATATTATGATGCACTTGGTCATACTAATCTTACAAGTATTAAATGTAGCATTGATGCAAGCATTCATGATGAGACAAAGGAGCTTACTGATTTGAGAGATGTTTTTGAGAATGTCAGTATACCAATTGAAAATGACAAGGTATGCAATGGGTTTCAGTCAGAGCAATCATTTGTGGAAAAAATTGCAATGAAGAAACCATTGATGGTTTTCAATTTGATGTTGAAGAAGGTATGCCTGTTGATTATTGCAACAATATGAACAATGAAGGATACATGTATGCAAGAGGTTCACTGGATGAATCATTTCAAGTAGTTGATTATGAGGAGCATGCATATGTTGATAATGATAAAGTACGAACTCCTATTTGGTTTGATGCTTTACCTTCTACTTTTCTTGCTGACTTTGAAGTTATCATTGATTGTTTGCATGAAGATAGCATTGGTGTAGTTGTACATGACAGTGGAAATGTAGAGATAAATGCTAGTATAACTAATGGAATTTTTTATGATGAGTTTGCACTTGAAGAATGTGATTGTGTCAATCACATGGATGCATATGAGGACCTTTTTTTTGGATTTTCAACTCATAGTTTTCCTCATGGGCAGTATACTTCAGATTTTCATGTTGGAGCAGTAAGAGATAATGTTAAGTGTCATACTCTTTGCAATAGTGAATATGTTTTTGACACTCACTATGATGAGTTTGTTGCAAATGAAAGTTTTGAGTCATATGAACTTATATTTGAAGCTTCTCTTTGTGGTAATATTACTAATGTTGATAGTCTTGTCTATGAGCATGAAATGGAGAAAACTATTTGGGATGTTGATACATCTTCTGAGTGCTATGGTTTGAGTGTGGACACTAGGCATGTGGATGTTGGTAAGTCTTGTTTTAAGGATATTGAGACATATGGTAATATGATTGAACTATGTTGTTGGGATAATGACGATGTCACTTGTGATGCAATCCAATTCAAAGAGTTACAAATGAGTGAGCAATATTTTCTCAACACACAAGAGGATTGCACATTGTTCTTCATCCATGATATTTCCTCTGAACATGATCATTATGAGGGTGTTAATGAATATGATGAGACTGTGTATTCATGTGGTCTTGATCGATATCCTCATATGTTGCCACTTGATACAAAATCATAAATTGAAGATAGTGGCATTGATGTGGCCTATATCATTTGGCTACCATATGATAATGAATCCAAACAAAGAATAGGTTCACATTTGTATAAGGACGACTTGATATTGTTTTTTGCAGAGATGCAATCACTCATGTTGTTGTGATGTGACAGAGACAAGCATGATTTGAGGGAGATCATCTCCTTTAACAGATTGGTGTTTGACAGAGGTAAAATTTGACTCCCCTTTTTCATTTGGTGACCTAGGGTCACCAAGTGAAATTGAAAACAAGGTTGAATAAAGGAGCAATTTGAGGGGACCTAATGGATTCAGTATTTGGTCTACTCCCTAGAAATCTTGATTCTTTCTATTTCCATAGGGGGCATACATCCCCAGTCGGAGCCATTGATGGCACTTTCAAATTTGCAAAATTTGAAGTACCGATATTGAAAATTTTGCATCTGCACTCTCAGAAGTGCAGCTGAAAATTTTCCCAAATGACCTACTTTGGAGGGTCATATTTCAGAGCCAGTTGATTTTCATGCAAAACCCCTTGGTGGACCCACTCATGTGACATATTTGAATGTGTATGTCAGTTTTCATCTTCCCATGATAAGTTTTGACACCGTTTTGAAAAGTGAAGCCGAAGGGTTTTGGCACTTTTCTGTTGTTTGCAAACTCTCAGTTTTACAAAGTAGCCCCCTGTTTGAGCTTGCATTTTGCAATTGGAGTATTTTCTTGATGAAAGGATTGTTTCTCTCCATTATACCCACATAAATGTACTTCCGTGTCAAGTTGCAGAGCCTCATGACAAGATTTTCTATTTTTACCAAGCCAAAAGCAAACGTAATTTGTTCAGTTTTGCACCTGCATTTTCTGGAACCTTTCAAGGAGGCCGACTTTGAATTCAATATATTTTGATGAATGATGATTCAAGAAAATACTTCTTGCACATGTGTACTCAGTGTACCTAAATGAGCTTATGTTTCTAGTGGCAGACTCTCAAGGGTTGATTTGATATTTTTTCAAGATGGCAATTGGGTGAGCCCGGATTGGTTCTGAACTACAGACGCATAAATGCTTGAGTGAGCAACTTTTTTGATTAATATTTTTCATGTCAGCATTCCTTTTTCCGAATTATCTTTTGCACCCTATTCTTGGATCATGTCTGTAAGTTTTTATGGCTCCAAGAGGTCATTTGATTGGTTTCCCAGGGTGATTTCAGGGCCCACCTGCCTGTTTTGATCACTGTCCAAATGTGCCAAAAAGCAAATTTTAGTGATGAACCAATTCATCTTTTCATCTCAGATGCATTCAAAAGTTTTCTCAGATCAATTCAAGGAAAAAACTTGTTTGAAAATGATTTTTTTTTTAGTCGGGCCCATATGAGGACCTGACATGTTTTGCACAATGGTGAAATTGTATGTGTTGCATTGTGGAGGTTAATCT
>CM021106.1:276287266-276486538 GCA_007115665.2 Sequoiadendron giganteum
TTATATTAACCTACTTTTATTAAAAAATATATATATATATATATATTTGGATTCTAGACTCTAAGTTCTACAAAAGGGTATTTTTAGATTTTCATGTATCTTTGGTTAGATAAATCTAGAGTCAAAGTTGAAATTTTATTGATTTTTTCCCAAATGAGGGGTTAAGATACCACATAGGCTACCCACATAGATAATTTCAAGTAAACATGTTTTGACTAGAACACTTTTACTCAAAAAGTTTCACTGAAATATTGTACATAAATTCAACCTTGCTCTCATTTGAAATTAAAATAGAGCTATTTAATAATTTTAGGTGAAATGATTTTTCCCAAAAATATTTATACCATGTAAAAATCGTTCCACTCAAAACTACTTTGTATCCATGGAGCAGCTAGTTGTGGTGTGGTGGGAAATGAGTATTGATGGTACATGCATCCACTGTTGAACACTTAAGGAATAGAATCCAAATTCATGTCAGAGGGAGGTAGAATCAAATTTTGTTAAATGGTGACACATCAGCTAGTCTACCATGTCAAATTTAGCCTTTGAAATGTCTATAAATGATGTAGGTTATCTTCAAATTTAGCCACTATTATATATTAATATAAAATATGTACAAAATTCCTGGTTCAAAGGGCATATCAATAGGAAAGAACCAAGAAGAAAACCTCTGGTTATAGCCCGTTTGATGCAAAAAAGATTAATACAACAATTCAATTACAAAATTATCCCACATGTGGGAAAATACTTCAAATTTTCAAAACCTAGCTATAGTGTCGCTACCTTAGCCCTTCTAAGGACTTCAAAGAAAGGTATAGCCTGAGACATAGCCAGATAAATATTTTCAAAATTGCTGCCAAAAAACATAAATTAATTTAACATTTTCTTTGCCTCTTCCCATTTATTCCTCCATTCGCTCAACAGAAGTTGAGGATTGATCCTACACTGCTTCATCCATGAATTTCTACTCGGGGATGAATGGAGGGATCAAATCTTGTGCAAGCGAGTCGAGTCTGACTAGAGGGACTTCATCACCAGTATGAGCCACTGTTTCTAATTGATTTTACACCATGGAGCCCTTATGCAAGGAGGTGGTGCAATGAGCAGTTGCCACTTCTTCTTCTCTACACACAAGGGTTACTGATTCAACTTTCACTTTCTATTTCCCTACTAAATGCTGGAAAAAGGGTGGTTTCGGTGTAAAATCTCGAAGGAAAGAGACAACATAGAATTTTCCCTTAATTTCAGCCTCCATAAATCTAGAAATCCTTTTCTCATTTTTGTTTAGAGCCAACAACAGTTAGTAATCATTACCAAGCTGAAGCCCTAGCCGAATGGCTTCAAAAATTTCTTTGTATCCTACTTTTCCTTTAATATATTCATGAGAAAATAGGCCACCAACATAGTCCTCCCCATAAAATAGATTATACTTTTGGACGAGATACAACAAGTCAATCTTATCATAGAATTGAGGGTTTACAAATTTAACAACAATTTACTCTAAATCCCTCAGCGATTGCAAAAAAGCCATAGTATTTGACAGAAAAATTAATAGCACTTGAGAGGGAAATAAAGCTAGTTGAGCTCTCAGGTAGACGATGTCCACACCCAACACTGAGCGAATTGCATCCTCCTATCACATACTACCCATTTTAAAAATCAGATTTAGATTTTCCTGAGAGAGATCATCTTCGAACGACCTTTCCCAAGCTTGGATGGGGCAATTTATGCGGAAGTTCTAGGGCCGAAGCGCCATAATTGCCACTCTATTTTACCTTGTCACTATAAAATTTCTTGCCACTGAATAAACTTAAAATCGTAGAGGAACTTCTTAAAAAACTTTCTAAAAATATAGATATAATACGAAATTTAAAGCCACAAGAAACCTTCACGCAAAAAAGGTGAATAATGAATACAACTGTTTCACATGTCTTGTGAAATTAATGTGATTAAACTTTAAATTCTTCCGTTCATATGAAGAGAGAAGCTCAACCTGCATAATTTAATAAGGAGTACCACCACTCAATTCTGGACGGTACCCACAAAATACCATCAAACAATTCACCAAGCATTCTGTATGCAATCTCCAAGGGATAGGTAAATGGCAATTAAATTGCCTATTGTGTGGCTTGTCCCATCAATTCATTGGAGATCACACACAAAATATTGGATCACCTGATGATATCATCTAAGTACCAATCTGAATGCATTTGACAAGTAGAGTAAGTTCCATAGGTGAGTGCAAAAAAGGATGAGAGACGACAAATAATCATGAAAAAAATGCCATTTATAGCATGGAGATATCAAGAAGTTATCGTACCCTTGTCATATTTCAATATTCTCATGAATCAAAACCTATAAGGTATGCTTGCCTACTTAATTGAGGTGACATGCATCTTGCTCAATCCAATGCACTATATTTGGATAATTGACGAGCAAAGATAAATTAAATGATATATTTATTTCTTGCCTCACACTACCCATGATAGCTAAATAGTCTACCAAATTATTACCTTCTCTAAAAGTGTGAGATAAAATATAATTTTTGAATTTTTGTAGGAGATCCCAAAAGTTTTGGAGGATGTATTTGATATTCCAATTATGAATACTTTTTTTTTTGATCACATTAACAATCAACAAAGAATCACCTTCAATATGAAGGTTTCCAATACCCATTTCTAGGGCCATTTCCAAACCTAATAATAGAGCATCGACTTCTGCTAAATTGTTAGTTCCTATATGAAGATATTTGCATCTCAAATTTAAAACTTTACCTTGATGATCATGAAAAAAAATCCCCACCCCTAACTCTCCTGAGTTTCCCTTCGATGCGCCATCAAAATTTAATTTTATAAATCCTTCCTTGGGTGTTGACCATTTTACCTGATTTCTATCAACTTTCACCTGCTTTGCTTGCAGCAAGCTACCTGAGAAGGGCAACTTTATCTGCTTCCAATTTTATAAAATTATCCTAGTTGGTAAAGGAGGAACTACTATCCTTCATTTCTCTAATGTTGGAATTGACTATTCCAGAGATTGCATTTTCAATCTTTGCATTAATAGAATCTATGGAATGCAATACTTTCTTGAAAATTCTTAGATTCCTTTCCCACCAAAAATTCCATACAACAATAGCTGGAACCACTGTCCAAATGCAAGAAAAAAAGGAAGATTTGTAAAGCAATGGACAAGATTGAAAAAGATCCCAAAGTGAATTTGGGGGGGGCATGCACAAGTTGAGCTTACTGAGAATGAATCCCCAACATTGTTGAGAAACCTTACAAATAATGAATATATGATCAACATGTTCAAGCTCCTCAGAGCACAAAGGGCACATGAAGGGATCCACTATTCTTAGCTTGGTTAAGTGATCACTAGTTAAAATGTGTTTCCTCAATGCTAACCATGCAAAACTTCTTGCCTTGGGGAGAATTTTATTGTCCCAACAAAAGGAAAAATCCCTTTGGGGAATAAGATGCCTTGATTCTTGATTTAACGCCTTACATTCTTGGCTCACTATATAATTTCCCTCTTTAGAGGGAGCCTACAAAAGTTTATCCAGATTAGCAGAGAGATGTACTGGCCTTGAATCCAAGATGTTTTGTAGAATACTGCAATAATTATATGATAGGGAGGGACGCAAAATTCTCTTCCATATAACCCTACCTGATATGGGATCTACCGAATGCACATAATTTAGCAAATTATCTCCCCAAGATTCATTTTTTCTTGAATTTTCCATTATTGGAGAGAGATCTATGATGTTCTATAGGGGAAGGTTACCATTCTAGGAATCCGACCAGAAATTTATATTCTGACCATTATTGACCTCCCAAGTAATGTATGAACAAATTAACTTTCTACAAGAGATTATGAAATTCTAAATGGCCGACCCTTTTGGAGGATCAACAATCGTAAAAATCCTTGTAGGATTATTACTATCAAGATACTTACCCTGCAAAATTTGGCACCACTTGGATTGTGGATTCACATACATTTTCTAGGCTAATTTTGCTCCAAATGCTTTGTTACGGTTTGAGAGATTAATAATACCAGCACCACCTTGTGCTTTCCCACAAGCGATGGTGTCAAGTGATATTAAATGAACCTTCTTACTGTCATCCATATTTCCTTTTCATATGAATGTTTTAATCAAACTTTCAATTTCATAGATAACCACTTTTGGGGCCTTTAGGACTGCCAAAAAATAATTTGGGATTGAGGAGAGCACAACCTTGACTAAGAGGATTCTACCTGCTAGAGAAAGCCATCTAGCTTTCCAAATTTCTATCTTGGATTTGATCCACTCAATTAATTTTACCCAATAAGTAGCCTTATTTGGGCCCACAAACAAAGGAATCCCTAAATATGAATATGGCAGTGTTGTTTTTTGGAACCCAAGAATATTAAGATTTTTTTTCATTTACCTCATATGTATTAAGGATGTGTACTTTAGATTTTGAAGTATTAATCCGCTGACCTGATGTTGAGGAATATTTTATGAGGACCTCCTTAATTTTACATGCTTCCTTTGATGTTTCACCCCAAATAAGTTCGTGTCATCTACAAATAAGGAATGAGTCACTGGCATAACTATATTTGCTAACTAGATTCCTTTCCATAAACCAAGAGAGTGCATCCTACTGATATATCTGCTAAGAGATTCTTCCATGTAATGATAAAAAGGAAAGCAAATAGAGGATATCCTTTCCTTACACCTTGGGAGGAGCTAAAAAAACTTGTCGGAGATCCATTGAGGATTAATGCGAATTTGACACTTGATAGATATGTTTGAATCCAATGGAACCATTTTTCTGAAAAACCAAATTTGATCATTACTTTCTTCAAAAAACACCAACTAACCTTATCATATGCTTTCCTCATGTCAAGTTTGACAATGATAGAGGGGATTTTCTTAGTTATTATTGAATGAAGAGTTTCATCAGCCACAATTGCACCTTCATATGTTTCTTTTCCCGGGACAAAGCCCCCCTCTTCTTGAGATATTATCCTCAGAATGATGGGTTGCAGAATAAAATAGATTTCCTTTGAAAATATCTTATATATCGTGTTACACAATGATATTGGTCTATATTCTGCAAAGGAGGAAGGGTTACAAATTTTAGGAATGATAAAAATGTTAGTTACATTGAATTTCTTAAACAAAGATCCAGTTCTGTGAGACTCCTCTAAGGCCCATAAAAGATCATAGTACACAATATCCCAACATTTCTAGAAAAAAAGAGTAGTGAAGCCATCAAGCCCTGGGGCCTTGTCAGGGGGCAAAGAAAAAACTAAATTTTTGAGCTCCTCAATTGTGAATGGCTTCAATAGATTTTCATTTTCTTCACCGAAAATGAGAGGTGATATTGCTTGCAAAAACTCTTCCATGTCTTGATTGTTTTGATGGTTCCTATCATTTGGGGTAGAGAGAAGATTTGAGAAGAATCTGACACATTCTTTCTTTATATCATCTTCATTTGACAACCATCTACCCAATGTAATTTCTTTTATCATTTGAACTACCTTAGTTGCTCTTTTAATTTGGGCAGAGGCATGGAAATACTTGGTGTTTCTATCACCTTCTTTTAACCATAGTTCCTGTGACTTCTGTCTCCAATAAGCTTCTTCTCTTGCACATTGCTCCTCCCAATCTGCTTGCAATTTATTTTGTTTTTCATACAACAAATCATCCAAGCCTCATATAATTTGGTTGTGGATGCCTTATAATTCTTGACGAATCAGATATTTCTGTTGAAAGATATTTTAAAAAGTCTCCTTTTTCCATTTTTGAATCTGATGCTTGATATGAACTAGTTTGGTCCATAAGTAGAACATCATTGTGTCGGATTCAAAAGGAGTAGAGATCCACCATTGACGAACCAAGTCCACAAATTTGGGATGTCTAAACCACATACTTTCAAACTTGAATGAAGATTTCAAAGGGGGAGGGGAGATGTTTGCAATGGAAAGAGATATTGGATAATGATCAGAATTAGGGAAAGGTAATATCTCAGAAGAAAATTTAAAGGGTAGATTGAGCCAATTTGGAGACAAAAGAAAGCGGTCCAACCTTATTGCAATTTGAAGAAAACCACTTCATCGATTTGCCCAAGTATACTTACCATTGGTTGGCAAAATATCCCTCAAAGAATTAGAATTGATGAAAGAATTAAAATCAAACATAACCTTAGCAGGTGGCCATATCCCTCCAGTCTTGTCTTGAATAGATGGAATAGCATTGAAATCACCAACCAAGATAACTTTCCTGTCCCCCAAGGACATAATACCTTGAGATAACAGATCCCAAAGACATTTCTTATCTCCAGTAGGCCTAGGACCATAAATGTTGAAAAGCCAAAATTTGATATCAAATTTCATCACTTCTAACAATTGCCAATTATTTTCAGTTTTAACAAGATCCATTGATAATCGCTTCAGATTCTGAAGAATTGCTAAACCCCCTAAAGCTCCTTGGGTAGGGGAGTGAACAGATTGCCACAAATGTCATTTTTGAATTGTCAGTTTGAATATATCATCGGAGAATTTGGTTTCTTGATGGATAACTATATCTGCACCACACCCATCAAGTTGACGTTTGAACATTCCAAGAAATGATCTTCATTGAACCTGAGGAGAGCAACATTCTCTCCTTGGACGCTTATTAAGTGAGGATAACAAAGAATCATGCAACGTAGATTGACGTCCTACATCAATTTCCTCTTGCATTTTAGAAGCCTTAGATTTGCGGCCTCGTTTACTTGGAGACTTCTTCATGTGGGGCTGATAAGGAGTCTGAGCAATGGAGAGAGTCTGTGAATAATAAAAACCTAAAGAAATTTGAGCATCTTCCCCCTCACCTTCACCCTCCTCATGAGTCTGAGATTCCTTGGGGATCCTTGAGTGTAGTAGGGTATTACAGGTATTTAGAGACTCATAAGAAGTGTCCTCTTTGACATTTTTTCAATTCCAATCCCAGAAGGATTCTGCTTGAAACACCTCATCCATAATTTCCTCAATAATTTCTGAACCCATTGTGACCAAAATCTTTTCTGCCAATAGTTCAAGCTCTACATCATTTTCCAAGTTTTCCTTTGGGTATTGTAACAAACCTTGAATTTCATCTTTCCCTTCATCTGGTGAGTTTGTTAGAAGAAGGTTAGATCTGTCTTGATTGACCAAATGGCCAGGCTACAATTTTGTTTTTGAGTCTTGGAACATTAACCTTTTGACCAATTCATTTAGATGAAGGTTATTAATTTGAAAGGATTTTGAATACATGTTTAAACGGTGTGCTTTTTCCAAAGTACTTCAAAACATAGAATAAATTTGATTTGCTTGGGAGGTTGCCTGCAACCCCAAACACATGATTTGGCCTTGATAACTCAGGGATCTAGGGAATAAATAATTTGACTACCATGCTCTTGTATGACTTCACATCGCATGAAGGTCCCAACATTTTTATGATGGTTGAGCCCCGCAGATGCACGAGACATACCCAAACCCTAGGATGTATCTTGATTGAAGACTCCAGTTTGTGATTGACTCGCGTTGTGAGGGGGCTGAGAGATAGATCAATGATTCCATTTAGGGGGATGTGAAGACCTATGAGACTGAGTAAATGTTTCTTGAATGGTTTCCCAGGTTATTAGTTGGAGCCAAGAGCCAAATTTTGATTTTCATTCTATGTGTGTTGGTTGCTTCTTAGTTGCATCATGTAGAACAAGCATTTTAACTGGCTTTGATGGGTTGTTAGAGAAAAGAAAATCATGCTTTTGGAAAATACCTATTTGGCTGGCAATGATTTCCAGTAAATGCAATTCTGCATATTCTAATGGAAGACCATGGAGTTGAACCCAGAAAGGAGCAAAAAAAATCACAAAATCCTCAGGGTTGAAATTGGGAGTCCATTTTTGCATATATAACCCAAAACCTTGATAATTCTAAGATTTGATTCTAAAAATCTCATCTTTTGTGAAGGTGGATTCAAATAGGACAACAAAAATTCCTTTATTTTCATCTAAATAGAAAACTTTAATGGCTCCCTCCCAATCTTGAAATATGATATTTTTTAATGATTCGAAATCCAGAGTAAGATTCCTAAACTTACATATAAGTGCTTTCGCTTTGAGATCATTTATTTGACGCGGAACCATATGCTCTGGAAATGTTACCTTGAGGACTTTAGGGTATGGTGCATTTACATATTTTCTTGGCTCCGACCCAGGATGCTGGATGTCAGACGATTGTCGGCTCTGTTTTCTCCTCCATGCTTGTTTTTGCTTGTTCTTACTTTCCTTTGCCAAAGGACTTGTCTTTTTATGTTCCCTCCTATACCTCTGAAAACCCTTATCACCATGTGACCTTGACCATTGCTGCTTCATGCAGTGGGCTTTGGGATGATTTCCTTTTGTCTCTTCCACATTTTGATGGCTTTTGATTGCCCCCTTTTTGTGAGACTTCTGGGGAGGGGATTCTTTACCATTAGGTACATTAGATCCCATGGGTGGAGCCTTATCTGGCACAAAATTTTGTATGTATTGATCAGATGCCTTCTATGATGCCGACCCTCTGTTAGGGTTTTCATTTCCAAGTTCGGGAGCTTTTGGGGGATAAGAGTGGTTAGGGCCCATATTATTTGGATTGAAGGAACCTCTAACAGATCTAAGATCCTTCTCACTTGCTTCATACCTGCACTGCAAATGGCTTCGATCTTCTTTTGATACATCTTCATTTTTGCATATATCAAGAACTGGTTGCGTAGATCTATCCAAGTGTCTTGGATGCCTTCGCCTTCGGGCCTGTAGGTTTTTCTAGGTGGTTTTGGAAACCTATTTCTCGAGTAGGATTGCCTTGGTCCTCTTACGGATTGCTGATATTGATTATCTGCTTCTACATTCCATGCTCTCTAGTGCTGTTGATGAAGATGACCTCACTACTTTCTATAAAACAAGCTAGGGTTAGAAAAATTCCTAGAATACTTTGATCTGGGTTGGTATCCATCACTCAGTTGATGTTTAATTCGCCCATTCTATAAACAAGTTGTGTCTATCCACTCATCATCATGGAAAACCCACTAAGGAATGTGTTCTTTAGATCTTCTATTCGGATCACATCTCTTCGCATCAACCCAGTTGCCATCTCGGAACACCCACTGCAGAATATGAGAATCCAAAATATCCATGCCAGGTTGGGGAGGGTCATTCAGTGCCACACCACCCCACCGTTTTCCACCTGTATCCACGAGTCCTGATTGATCTACAACCAGTCGAACCCATGGCTCCATGTTAATATTTGACCCAAATTAAGCGATATTAAGGTTTGGACCTTGGTTGTTGGCACTATAGGCAAGAAGCCCCACCAGTTCACCAAGGAGCCTCCCCTTAATACTAGGGTAAATAGACTCCATTGTTGATGCGGTAGAGAGCAACCCCATGAGGTTTGAACCTTGGTTGTTGGCTCTACAGGAAAGAAGCCCCACCATTTCACCAAATGGTCGCCCCATAAAATAATATTTATTATAATATTAATACTTTGATATATAAATGGTTGTTAAATTTAAGATTAACTTTGCTAGCTTAATTCTAAGGATATAAAAAAAGTTCAAGCTATTTCATTTTACTTTAGACAGTTTTATTATACATATATACACATTTTTTAATTTTTAGTGATTTAAAAAAAAATTATCTACATTATTTAATTTATCTTATTTTTATTTTTTTTAATGTAATATTTAAGTTTACTTTTAATAAGCTACTATTCATTATTTAGGTAAATTATTTTTCATTTTATTTAGATAATAATTTACGGACTGATTTTAATGATCTACAATTGAGAATGTGGTAGAATGATAGTTAACCATTGAAAAAGATCCAACCATTGATGAACCCAATATAATAAATAAATAAAATATTTAAAAAATAAACAAAGAATCATATATTCTTTCTATATTCTAAAGGTGAAAAACAAAAAACAAAAAAAACCATAATTATTTTATTTTACAAATTAAAATAATAGTCATTATATTTTACAGATTAAAATAATAGTTATTATATTTTACAAATTAAAATAATAATTATTATATTTTACAAAAATAATATTTTACTACATTGAATTTACCTTATCTAATTAATCATTACATTTTATACAAAGAAATAAAGCAAAGAATTAGATATTGTTTTTGATTTTCCACTAATATTCAAAGCATATAAATCATATTATAAATGCATCAACGGTTGAGAATGTGTTAGATGATGCAAGCCTATTGAAAAATATCTAACTATTTGATGAACCCAATTAAAACAAGAGCTGCAAGGCAACAAAGTTCTTGCCAAAAAGTTCTAGAATAGTTATGTTTTAGTTTATTGTGTTTGATAAGTTTTAGCAACAATGTTGATAAAACAAATAAATAATAGATACATAAAAATCAAGTTTTCCTCTAATGATAAATAGTTGACATTTATAACTGTATTCTTGGATTAAATCAACATGTAATATATGTATAATCTCATAATTGTCTGGACATAAGTTTCTTGAATATCTCAAAATGTACTTAAGTTATTTGAAATATACATTAAAAAAAAGAAACATCTTAAAGTTAAAAATATTTAGACCCGTTCTTGAAACATATCTTCATGATTTATCATGGTTTTCCTGATTTTTTCCATTTTATGCTTTGGGAGATTCTATAGAAAATGCCTCTATCCAAAAGCATGCACAAATTTTCTACAGTTGTTGTTGATGTTGGTGTGAGAGGAAACATCATCGACTAATTGGTATCTTCTTTTAGCACTAGGATCCTGCAAAAGTGGAAGTAATAGTTTTAATTTGCTATATATTAACCATCTTTTAAGTGCATATCAATTAGTTCTGCAAAGAAGAAATCAAGGTAGGGTGTTAAATTACTTACTTGTGTTCAAGGAGTGGTCCAGATTTCATAGACCCTATGTACACTCTTGATTTGGGTCAATGTTTTTCGAAACTATTTTTTGTCATACTAGGCAAACATCAATGAAAAAATTTAAGGTTTCAATGCTACATAATGGAAATCATCCATATATAACTTACCATTTTGTTTGGTTTTGTGCAACAATGTGCACAACCTTGCTACTCCATCCAAGATCATTCCATCCATTCAAATTGTCATCATAATGAAAGAGAATAATGGTGAAATTCTCTGAAATAAACTGACATGAAAGTCCAATTTTGACAAAAAATAAATCAATTTAGAAAGAATCAATTATTTGAAAATATGATAATAAAATTAGGTTATCATGAATAAAATTTGAACCTTGTGAACAATGCAATCAAAATTTTCCTTCTGTTTAATTCCATTAGTCATGGCTAGTAAATTTTGATGTTGATTCCCCATATCCTACCACATGAAATTTGCAACAAAACTTAGAAATTTTTGTATTTATCAAGCTAGAAAATTGAACCCAAAAAGAATGCAATTCCATACAATTATACAACTCGAGAATTAAAAACAAGGGGAAAGTTAAGTGATCTAGAAAGGTAGTTGGCACATACGATTGTCAAAGAAGAAACAAAGTAAGGAGTTTTTTTAATTGATGTACATATTTAATCTTACCTACCAACTACTTCATCCAATTCAAGAAGAATGAAACTAATAACAAGTTCAAGAACCTGAAACTCTTTCTTGAAGGGATTAAACAATGCACCATGAAGAAAAACATAACTTTAGTAGTTGGAAAATGTCATAGATAATTACCTCCAATAGAGAAAATGCCTGCATTGTTGATGAGAACATTTAAAGAACCTTGTTGAGCATTCCATGTCAACGCAAACTTCCTAATAGAATCAAGGGAAAGGAGATCCAACTCCAACACTTGTACAAAGGCAGTTAGTCAATAATATCAGTAAATTAGATAAGATGCCAATTTACGTGAGATTTCGACAAAATAAAAGACAAAATCTAGTGAAAGGTAAGAACTCGCAATGAGAGGAGCAAAGAGAAATTCAAAAACACGAGTAAATTGCAGATAATTGATGGAAAATGTCAGTAGGATGAGAGAGGTTGGTATCAAAATCCATTCTCTAAGAAGCTATTACCCTTTTGGAAGAACACCTACACAGATTTGTGTGTGTGTTCCCTGTATTCATTATCCATGCCCCATTATTGGAAAAATATTACATAGTGATTAATATGTCCCTTCATAGCTCCAGGTTTATCAGTGACTTACCTTATCTCAGTTTTGATGGCTGAAAGACATTAAAAAGGCATATTTGTCAAAGAGAGATTTGAATAATTTCTTGGTAGGAATGTGACCAACTATAAACCAATGCTGGTGGATTGGAATATGGTCTTCTAGTAGATAAAGCTTCCAAGATTTTAACCATATGAATAAGCTTTGTCACCCTAACATGTAGAACCCTGTTTCTTAAGATCATCCATTATGGTTTGTAGTTCTCTTTCAAGATGTTTTTTAATATTTTCTCTCAACTAAGGAATGAAATTCCTTATGTTTTTAATACTTTTAATAGAGTGCAAATGATGAAGGACCATCCAGTGTGTAAGAGTATCACCAAAAAAAAATGTTGTTTCTTTTTCAATAAGGGCTAAATTTCAAAGGGTTAGTATTTTAGTAAGTTTGCATTTATGCACGGTTGGACACATAATCTTACACAGACCTCCAGAATGGAAAATTGAAGCCAATGGCAAAGAAATCACTTCAATACCATTTGTCATTTGAGAGATATTAAAGTTTAAATTTTCAAGAATCCTAGTAAAATCTTCAAAGTCAATTTTGAGGCACTTAGAGGCTCCGAATGGGCCTGAAAATTGGTGGTAAACAAAAGTAGTTGGCCTTTAGGCCCTACTTTTTGGCTCTCGAGAGCTTTCTGAAAATGTATTATAATAGGAAATCTGATAGTCAGATCAAAAGTTATGACCTCGTGAAGTTGTATTACCAAAATTATTAAAATTTCAAAATATATTCTTAAGAAAGTTACACTTTCCAGAAGATTATAGGGTGGTTACACCTTCCAAATAAATGATGTGAAGGGGGGAGGCTAGGGCAGTGTAGTTGGTGGCTCCAATTTGTAGATTTGCAGATTATGTAATCAGAAAAACCCATGTGATGGAAAAATATAATGTTGTAGTTTCATTTTCATTTCAGTGATAATAGAAAATATTTGCTTTCCTTCTTGCATCTTATTTGTGCCATTATCTATTGTTTTTGTGAGTTTTAGATTGTAAGGGGAGTACCCTCATCAAAAAATTATTTAGATAATATTTCACAATAAATTAGTTATTGTAGTCTGTAGATTTCTAGGTCCCCTTATAAGCTACATTCCACAGTGTTTCCAAGATAGTGATATTAGGAAACACATGGACATGTTTTGGGCACAACATCAGTCAAGAAGGCCTTTTTTGGGGGATGGAAGGCAATGCAAGACCATGTTTTAGAAATGGCAGGGGACAGTAATTTAAAAGTAGGGAAATTCAAAAATATAGGAAATTTCAAATATTCGTATGCTAAGACATTCATCATATTTATTATATAACCATATTACATAACATTAAAGTTGAATTGAGAATTCACATGAGAGTCAACATACACAATATGCTTGAAGGTGTATAATTTTTGGGCATCTTAAAAATTCTATCAAATATAAAGACATGTCATTGAAATTGTTTAGATTCTGCATCAAAACCAACAACAATATTTAACCATATTACATAACATTAAAGCTATCTTGAGAATTCACATGAGAGTTGACATACACAATATACTTGAAGGTCTATAATTTTTGGGCATCTTAAACATTCTATTAAATATAAAGACATGCCATTGAATTTTTTTAGATTTTGCATCAAGACCAACAACAATACAAAGTTTCAGTTTAAGAGCTACAAAAGATGAAGACCTATAATGACTGATCATGTATCCCAATGTATTGTTTACACTTCGCACTAAGGGATGGTTTTTATAGTCTAATATATGTGTCATGTCTAGTATATGGATATTTTAAATAGATGTGATGTACAATCAAGACAACATAACAAACAATGATACATATCCAACAATCTACCAGGGAATACAAAAATATAGCTCTATACATTAGGAAGAATGACACTTCTAAAATCGATTGTATAATCTATTCTAAACTAAAAGCTTTTCAATGTTAAGAATCTCAAAGAGAATTTCCAAAGATATACATAAGACAATGTCATTTAATCAAACACAAAAAAAAGAGCAGCATAAAATTCTAATCAGCTTAGCGAAGAGTTTTATCTCCCATGGAAATGGGTGGGTAAGAGTTTGCAATTATGAAGAAACCTATTTCTAAGCACAAAGCTGATCTAAATAAATTGCAAGGAAAAAATGTAAATTGGAGTTATAAAATTAGGATAAACCATTTGAACTAGAAGGAGTTGGCACCAAGAGATCATCACGTAGTTCAATATTAGCTAGTGGTTAAAGCATGTTTAGACACAATTCCTACAAGATGCGAAGGGTGGGGAATTAATGTCGAAGGAATCCTCCTCAAGATGTTGTGTCAAGTTGAATATTTACAAGACATCAAAAGGGAAATCAAGCATATCAGTTCCACATTATATTCTTTGAAACACAATGGAAAGAGTGATTGTATTTGAATCTAAACAACACCCAAAAAAAAAAAAGAGAACAATATTGAAAAAGGTTTGGTGGTATATCTTCATTTCACTCTAATTAGAGGTATATGGAAAATGCTTGTAGAAGTCAATTAAAAAAAATCTCATAAATGCAATTGGGAAAGGTACTATGAGAACTAGAGACTCAACAATTTAATTGAATAGTCTATGTCAATGATGTGTTAGCCAATGCTAGAGGCAGCTTCTAGGAAACATTGTAACAAAGTAAAAAATGTGAAAATATAAAAATACTGATAGAATTTGTAACATAGATGAAATGAATGCTGAAGTCAAAGATGGTTAAATCTAATTTAACAAGAATAAATCTAAATTAAACAACAAAGAATGAGATAAAATGAACTAAACAGTAAATAAAACAATTATTAGAACAGTCTCACCGAATATCAACTCATTTCCTCAAATTATCTTGATTGTCCTCTCCATTTTTCCGTATCTGTATTCTTGCCCTCAGGTTTTATGTATGTATGCAAGAATAGCCTAGATGTATGTCTAAGAAAAATATCGAAGATTATAAGTTCTTCTAAAAATTATTGATTTCGGGAGGCGAAATATTGACAAAGATGAACTAATTTATAGAAAGTTGATTTTTGAACAATCGGCTCAGATTCGAAAGAGAGATCAATGTGAGTTCTGCGCCAGTTAGAATGCGAGTTGGGAAATTATACAAGATAAAGATTAAATTGGAATAATAATTTAATCTGGTGTTAAGACTGCTCGAAAATATTTAAGAACAAGAGTTCAAGATTAAATAAATGATTTAATCTTCAGTTGAAAGTCTTCGAAAATAGAAGAATTAGACTTTGAATGAAAAAGATAAAGTTAGAACTTGGAGAATGATCTGTTCGAATGGATACATGAATTAATTACTTAAATACAAATATTTAATTAATAAACATGTTCATGCATATGAGTTAGAACTAGTGAATTGACTAGTTGTGACAAAGATTCTTTTTTTGCAAAGACGATTAGATATCGAATCCGGAGATAATTGACAGATTTAAATAGATCTCAGTTCAGATAGTGAGTGAATAATTAGTTAATTGGAGGACAAAAGAATGTGACAAAAATAATTAAAAGGTTATCTAATTAATAGAAGAAAGATGTGTAACTTAGGAAGTAATTAAATAATTAACATTATTTAATCATGACCATGGACATTAGAAAATTATGTCGAAAGTGGTATTCATAGGCCTATACCAATTTTTAATGTCTACAGAATTCTTCAAGAACAATCCTATGTAAACAAGGGAAAATAACCATCTAATGATTGAGTAAAAAATGAAATCATTCTACAGATAGTCCATATGAAGAGTAGTTGTTTTAGTTAAAAAAGAAGATAAGCAGTGAGAGTTGGATTTTAGGAAATCATGTCTTGTGTTGTAGTGACATTGTATGAATCTATTGAGGAAAGAATAACAATTGATTTAAGGAAACTAGCTTAGTCAAGTTAAATCAATGGAATTGGTCACCTGAGACAAAACAATACATTTAAAAGAGGAATAAATTAAAAGTATTAAATAAATAGAAATGAAAAAGGCAGAGAACTTGAAATAAATTACAAGCAAGTTAAAGCAAGTTTGTAATCATCCCCGTTCCAAGAGATTACATGTTTGGTTACTTGGGCTTATTTGTTTTTTTAATTATGACATCAACTAAGATCTTTCCTATTTCAAATGATCAATTCTTTTTTTCATAGGCATCCTATAGTCCCTGATACTTTGAATGTTGAACTTGTATGTTACTAGCATACACTTGCTATAATATATCAATCCATATAACTTGAGTGCAGATTACTTCCCTAATTACTGAGGAAAAATAAGGCATGGTGCATGAATCTTTTGAGTAACTAAAGGAACAAGTCTAATTTATTTATATGAAGTAAATGCTTTTGATAATTTTCTCACAAGATAAAGCTTATACAAAACACAAAAATAAATTGATGAAAATTAGTGTAATGCTAGAAAATGTAGAAGCCTCACTAATTCTCATGAGTGTAGTGGTACAAAATTTGCAACATTATAACTCCTTATCCTGTCACTTCAATACCTGCAGTGTACACTGACTAAAGTACAAGAATTGGGTTTATTTGAATCGATAAAACTCTAGAAATGAATCAATAATATCAGCTTGTTAACATATAAAAAGTAAGTGTGCCCAAAACAAATATACCGTTTAACGAATTCCAACATTACACTCAATTGATAATTGTATCTGCAAAATGGACAAGTCATTTTCATAACAATTTACACCAGATGAGAGAATGTACACATGCCATCACAATATAATCTATTTAAATTTTAAACATTATTTTTGACCATACAAATAACCTAAAGACTAAAATCTTTGATGCACAACTATGATGCACATCCCAACAACTACAATCAACAAAACAAAATTTATTCTAAAGTTATTTCTTAAGAGAAAATATGACACACTACATGGATACAAATAACCAATTAGTAATGATGTGTAAATTGTATTGCACTATGCTAATTTTATTACTTTTGCATTATCTGTTTGTGGTTCTTGATAATCTCTATAGCCTTATCTCTTAGAGAGTGGGAATTTAAATGACTGAGAAGTGAGAATGGTTCTGGATTACATTTGGGTTTGTTTAGCATATTTTCTGATTTGTTAATCAATATTACCATAAGCTGAGATGGATTGGTGGTTGTAGAATTTTCTCAGTGGGTTGACCACACATTATGTGCAGTTCAATAGAGGCTTGTACTGTATTCTTAGGAACCCATCCAAGTAATGGCTGGGTAGGGTTTTGTGTTGTAGTTGTTTTTTTAAGGGTAACCATTGATGAAAGCTGAAGTGGGTTTAATTTGTGCAGCTGTCAATTAATTCATTTGTCTAATACCATTGACCTGAGAGGGTTCTGTATTGTGACTTATATGGTTTTACTTTTAGATCATTAGTAATTTCTTCGAAACCAATGAAGATAGAGAAGATAGTGTATAACTCAAGAAAGAATTCAAGAACAAGGATGCATTCAATTAAGCTTAAGGAGTGGAGCTTCTAGAGAGTGGTCATATGATATCGAGATTTCCTAACTTCACTGATGTAGACATGACAATAGCTTGTGTTCCTCCACCAAAGAATTCAGTTGTTTGGCTAACAAATCAGTTTTTGAAAATCCAACTTACTCCTGAAGTGTATGCTCCCTTGTCAATCGAGAGATTCATCTTGGAGCAATAGATATTATCATCTTCTCTGGATAAGGGTCTTAAAATCTTAGTAGAAGGATGCTAAGGTTTGCAGAAGTTATGCGTGGAAGATGTAAAGAAAACTGTTTATGACCACACAAGAGCATTTCACAAGCCTGATATGAATGGAATTAAGGGCAAAACAAAACCAATATTACAGTTGCTACTTCATTCATAAACACAAATAGTAGAGGGGCAATGGATTGAATTCCTTTTTAATTCATATAACCAAGATAATCTATTCTTTTGAAACAAGCGTACTCTTTTAAATATAGCCTATACTTTTCTATTTTGCCTTCTAAATTTCTGTAAGGAAATGCCTAAGGAGGATAAATAAAACATTACAAATTCAAAGACAATTATTCACGATTAATTCAGGGTTGAAGAAAACGGTTGTTTGTAGAACAATTATTATAATTCTTTCTAATTAGAAAATCACATTCTTCAATAAAATTGTCTTTATTATCGCATCTACAGAAATATATTACAAATAGTTTTGTAACTATTAAAAATTAGCAATTACTATCTTTAATTTTAAAATATGCAGACATTAAAAATGTCTTTAATTTTTTTTTAAAAATAGATTAATATTTTTTTGATTATGGTTTTGTGGTGGAAAAATGCCCTAAAGAAACTGCAATAAAAATGTTTATGATTAGCATTCCTGAAAATCCCCTTTATCGGTCTAAATATTTTAGTCAATAAAATTGAAGAAAAATAATTTTCAGAAATTTAAAAATTTAAAAATCGTGCATTTAACTTTAACAAAATTAAAATATAATGTATTAAATTTAAAATATAATGTATGAAAAATGAAAATATTGAATTTTGATTTGGTGCAAGCAAAACATTTAATCACTAGTTAAAACAAAGATGGTGCTTAATATAGTTCCTTCCGTAGGAGCTAATAATCAAAGAAAGAAAAAAAGAAGCAAAGAAGCAAATATTCTTTCTACATTTCCACTAGAAAATATGCTTCACATTGATATTATAAAGATAAAAGAAAATAAAAATTATATTTTACAAATAAAAGAACTATTATATTTTAGAAAAATATATTTAAATACATTGTATTTAGCTTATCAAAATAATCATTGCATTTTATACAAAGAAAGAAAGTAAAGAATTAAATATTGTTTCTAAATTTCCACTAATATTCACATTTTATAAATTATATTATAAACATGCAAAATAATTAATTTAATATTTTGAATGTATAGTCAATATTATTCAATTTCAAACATTATAATAATATATATACCATCATATATATTTATATATAGAGGAGGATGGAGTAGAGCGGTATGAATCAAATTCGCTCAGAAGGATCGAAGACTATCGCCGTGACAAAGGATGGCGAGCGAAACTTATGGTAGAAGGGCAAAGCCAAGGAAAGTTGGGTAGATGAGGTGATCAGAACGATACCCGATGTTTCCCTAGATCGGGCAAACACGCATACACCACAATGGGTTTTCTCAAATGGAAGGTGGATAGACCGTTGCCATCCTTATCACAGGGAACAACCTTCAGAGCAACCAGGGAACCAAAACGCACCTCGCGAGCGACATAACACACCCTTATCGACACCAAGAGGAAATTATCAGAACACTAGAATAAGGTGAGAGCTGCCACCATGGCGATGACCTAATTGGAAGCGAAAGTCCCATATTTGCAAAAAAATTGGGATTGAGGGGAACTCTGGCAGTGGGTCAAAACAATAGAGGCTGAGTCGTGACCTAAATCAAGTATGAAACCCTAGGAAGTTGGAGGTAGAAGAAATAATGAAGATTGATATGTCAAAGGAAATCAATAATGATGCCGAAATTCTAAAGGAATTTGGCTTTCTGTGTCGTTTCATCAGTGGCACCCCAGATAGGGCTTCAATCAGAAAATGGATTACGGAGAAGTGGCAGACATAAGTATTACTCAGATTCCTCCCAAAGAATGTCTTTGTAGTGGTTTTTGCTGACAAGGAATCAAGGAAGAGAATTACAGAAGGTGGGATTTGGCACATGAACAATTTACCGCTGTTCATGCAACCCTGGTGCCAGAATTTTGACCCCACTAAAATTCAGCCCTATGAGCACCCAATATGGATCTGACTATACAATATTCCATTTGAATACTGGAATGACGACTGTCTAGAAAAGATTGGATGATCTTTGGGCACTTTGGTAGATATAGACATGGAGATTATAGACGGGGACTTATACAAATATGCCAGGCTTAAGATTGCGACAATCAACCCGATCCCTCGGTCAATCATACTAATGGTGGAAGGCAAAAACTGGGTTCATAAGATTGAGGTGGAAGAGGATAAGAAATTCTGCCTCAAATGCAGTTCAAGGAATCACTTTGAGGCAGAGTGTAAAAGCGAGCAAGGATTTTAGTACCGGAGAAAGGTGAGTAGGGAAAGAAAGGTGGTATCTGAACTACATATAGTTCTCTATGTCACAAAACCATACTTAGTGGATTCAAATGCCTCAAAGGTCAAGAACCAGGAAATATGGCAAGAAAAACAAGAAGAGGTAGGGACACGAGAGGTGGACCCCCCATACCAAAATGAACCCAATACGATAAACTTGGTGGAGATGAGGATGGAAGAGATTGCTTCTGATTCTGACAAATTAGATTCAGAAAGGGTTTTGGGGGATGAGCTTGACATAAGGGAGGAATGGTATATAACCCAAATTGCAGCGAAGCACCTGGGTATGGGTAAACTCGACAAAAAAGAGAAGGTCAGAGGTAGGAAGTCTTTCAAAAAATTGAGAGAAGAGGAAGCGGCTGCCAAAAACTACCCTAGCATCAAAAAATTCTTAAGTACCAAGGGAGGAAAGGCCTCCCTTGGGAAACAATAAAGCTGACCTCCTGGAATGTTAGGGGCCTGAAGGCCCTTGACAAGCGACGTCTGTTTAGATGTCATCTATAGCCGTGTAAAAGTGATATAATTATCCTTCAAGAAACCAAGTTATCTCAAATAGAATCGAGTGTGTTTTTGCAGTATATTTGATCATGGAATGGTCATTTCTAGGATTCAGTGGGAGCAGCAAGGGGAATCAGTTTGCTTTGGAAGGAGGCAGAAGCATTGGTGAAAATACAGTTATCACACACAAGCTGGTTGGCAGCGGAAGTGTACAACATGAGACTCAATATCAAATTTATACTCATCAACATCTACGACCTGATTCGAATAGAGGAGAAAGCTAGGCTCTGGGCTGAGGTTTTGAACTTCATAAGGAGTCACGAGGGGGTCAAGTTTTATCATTGGGGGTGACTTTAATGCAGTCTTGGATCTCTCAAAAAAGAGTGGGGGATCGAGACTAAATCCCAAGCACTAATTGACTTTAGGTGCTTTGTCGCAAACTTAGGATTGGAAGACTGTTAGACTTCAAATGGTGTCTTCACCTAGACCAATAGGCGTAAGGACTTTATGGAAATATCGGAGAGGCTGGATAGGTTTCTATTGTCTCTGGATTGGCGCAAATTTTACTCCATAATTGAGGCACAAATACTGCCTGTCTCTATCTCAGGCCATTTTCGTGTCGAACTTTCCCTAGGCTGAGGATTGGAGCAAACAAAATCAACATTCAGATTCATGAATATTTGGTGGAGGGACAAAGGGCTTCTGAGCTTGCTAAAAGAATGGTGGAATGAGTTAAGAGTGGGGGGTTCGAACAGTTTCAGATTTGTAAAAAAACTCTAGCATCTAAAACTCAAGTTGAAATACTGGAACAAAGAAAAATTCATGAATATCTTCACAGAAAAGGCTAGGTTAGAATACGACTTGGAAGAAATGAATGAGAAGGTGATAAGGGATGGTATGAGGAATGAGAAATTTAGGCAGGAGAAGGATTTAAAACTGAGTTGGAAAAATTGTTGAAACATGAGGAAATATACTAGAGGGACAAATCAAGAGAGGTTTGGCTCTGAGATGGGGATTCCAACTCAAAGTTTTTCCATGCCTCAGTCCTTGCATGCAGGGGTGCAAAAAAAATTGAAAGTATCCAGGCCCAAGATGGCTCCCGTAAGAAGGGTAGTAAGGATGTAAGCCAAGTTGCGGTTGAATTCTTTAAAAATATTTTGGGAGCACAGGAGGGTGGTTGTGTTGAAGGGGGCATTTTAGAAACAATTGAAAGAAGAGTAGGAAGTGAGGAAAATGCAATGTTGTGTCAACTTGTTTCGATGGAAGAAGTTAAGTCCACTCTCTTTTAGTTGCATCTCGATAAGGCTCCAGGGCTAGACGGTTTCCTGGCAAGGTTTTTTCATAATTGTTGGAGCTTCCTAGGCAGGGACCTATGGAAGGTGGTGGAGGACTTCAGAAAGTCAAAAGGATTTGTCAAAGACCTGAACAACACGATCATTTCCCTGATCCCCAAGAAGGTGGAATGCAAATCATTTAGCGACTATAGGCCCATTTACCTATGCAATACAGTCTATAAAGTAATCACCAAAGTTCTTGAAAATAGGCTCAAACACATCCTGGGGAAAATCATCTCACCGAAGCAAAATGGGTTTGTACCAGGGAGAGAAATAACTGATTGTATCCTACTCAATAGTGAAGTGGTACACTCTTTAAAAGCTTATCACTTGGTAGGAATGGTAATCAAATTGGACGTAAGTAAGGCCTATGACAAGGTAATTTGGGACTTCTTGCTCAAAGTGATGGAAGGCATGGGATTCAATGGTCATTGGTGCTCTTTGATCAAACACTGCATATCAACTGTAAGATCCTTGATACTGGTAAATGGGTCTTTACATGATTTTTTTGTGGCTACCAATGGTCTCCGACAAGGGGACCCCTTGTCACCTTCATTGTTTGTGATTATGGTAGAAGCTTTAGGCTATGTCATTAGGCGGAGAAAACAACAAGGAGGATGGATCGGTGTAACTGTGGCTCCAAATGTGGAACGGATTACCCATTCTCAATTTGCAGATGACACCAAACTATTCGGGGAAACAAGCATTAGAGAGGCAAGATGTATAAAGGCAACACTAGATGAGTACGAAGAGCAGTCGGGACAAAAAATGAAAAAAGAGAAATCAAGAATATACTTCTTTAATAGCAAGATGATGGTTCAGAAGGTCATATCCTCATTATTGGGGTACCAAATGGAAAAGCTTCCAACTAGATTCCTTGGGGTTCAGGTTACAGCTGGAGCATGCAGAGCCAAGCATTGGGAAGTGGTGGTGGCCATCTGTAAAAACAAGGCCATGTCTTGGAAAAACAAAAGTTTGACATTGGGAGGCAAGATAGCCATGGCCGAGGCTATATTATCGGCCATTCCAATCTTCACACTAGCATGCTATGAATCCCCTAAGAAGGTTGAGGAAGAGCTCGAAAGAATTGTGAAGAGATTCTTATGGAAAAGCTCCAAAGGTGAAAAAAAATACCTCTAATTGGTTGGGAAATGGAAAGTAAACCAAAAAGTGAAGGTGGTATAGGATTAAGGAGAATCGGCCTCCAAAACATTGCATTAGGGGCCAAGTTGGTGTGGAAAATGTACATAAAACAATAAAAGTTATGGTTCCGTATACTCCAGAATAAATATCTAGACAACCTCTCTCCTACAAGGATTTTGACAATTGACAATCTTCAGCGGGGTTCAGCCATATGGAGGTTCATTAAGAATTGTCACCCATTGATCACAAATCATGTCTCCTAGAAGATAGGAAATGGTAAGAAGGAAAGGTTCTGGACTGAATCTTGGAATGGATACATGAGTCTTTCCGACCAATTCGACTTGGGTTAGGATATTGAGAGATTGGAAGTGGAATATGGCATTGAGGTAATCAACTACGTTGACTTGCAGGAAGAGGAAGACGGTGGGAGGGTGATTTGGAAGAATCTGATCCACCTGCCCTTAGCCCAAGGAGTAGTGGCAGCAGTGGTGGAAGAACTAAACAATCATATGGTATGCATATCTAGGGAGGAGGACACCTTTATCTGGTGTGGGGCAAAATCAGGAGAGTATTTTTCCAGGCTTGGCTACCAGATGCAAGTGAAAATTGGAGCAAGAGTTGACTGGCTGGCATCCCTATGCTGGAATCATGGGGTTCTTCCCAAAGCGGGCACTTTTCTTTGGGTGGCTAGTAGCCAACGTTGCCTTACCATGGAAAGGTTGAAGAGGATAGGAATTGCCGACCCATCTCGTTGTGTAATGTGTGAGCAGGTGGAGGAGGATACCGACCACCTATTTTTAGTATACCCATTAGCAATTAAATGTTGGGATTGGCTTCAAAGATCATTCCAAATATAGGGCCGAAGGCAGGAAAAACTACGAGAGTTCTTGAACTCATGACAAATAGGCAACAAGAACGATTATTGGCATGGCTTATGGGTTTCAACACCCTTGATGGTAGTATGGCACATCTAGAAAGAATGAAATAGGAGAATTTTTAAGGGGGAAGCCCTTTGTAGCAATCATCTGATAGAAAAAATTAAGGAAGCATTAATAGAAGTGGCCAACAACAGGATCCTAATCAGTGCAAAATAAAAAATTTCAAAGTGGGATGCAGACATCCAAAAAGAATGGAGAAAAATAAAACGCCCTAAGGAGCACTTTTCCGAGAAGAGGAAAGTTGACAGAAAGCAAGTCCACTGGAAGGGCCCGAAAGGATTAGCATGGAAGTTGAACTTCGACGGTGTGGCTAAGGGTAATCCAGGCATGGTAGGGGTAGGATGCATCATTAGGGACCAAGCTGGGTAGTGTGTCTAGCTGCGTCTAAAAATATTGGAGTGTGCACAAACAATATTGCGGAACTGGAGGCACTGACATTGGATCTACAGACATGCATTAGTAAATGGATTAGATCGGTGGAAATTGAAGGAGGCTCAAAAATTTGTATTGAGGCAATTATCAATGGTCGATCTCCAAGCTAGCAAATTAACTGCTGGGTTGGACAAATAAAAACATTATTGGGAAAATTGGATAATTACAAGATTGGCCGCACCTACAAAGAAGCAAACAAGGCGGTGGACTGGCTGGCAAATGTTGGTGTAAGGAAAATGAACAAGTTGATCATAGACTCCAATATGGAGAGATGGGATGGGCTAAAGTACATCATTGATCAAGACATGGTAAAAAGAATACATAATCCCGACAAGATATAGAAAGGTACAATTTCATCGATGGTCTATGGTGGCAGAATCTGGTTTGGGTGACGTATTTGAGCACAAGGCCTGCCTTGGGTCATGTCATAAATGATGCTCTCCCAGGGATGGTGAACGTAATCTGCAATAGACAAGAAACTTGGCACTCTGTCACGTGAACTCACCACAACAACATGGCCGAAATGGATGTTGTCAAGTTGCTCAGAAATCTCATCCCAAAACCATTTGAACCAGAAGTCAGGACTGAATTCACACGTGCGATATCCTAAGGACAGATTTAGACTAGATTCGGCATGGCCAGAATCAACGGGCTCAGTTCTCATCAAACCTTATCTTAACAGGATTAAGGCTATTAATAGTTGGACAGTTTGATCTTCATCTCTACACGGAAGCTCCAAAGTTTTTCAAAAAAGTGCAGGCTGGTATTCATGTTCGGTATCGAGTGCCATTGCACTAAAGAGCCCATAATGGCCCAGTGCAGAAGGCTTCTTAACATCCCAGACCTAGCTATAAGGAATGCAATAGTCAATCTGGTTTCAACTGTTCTTTCTCTCGACCACCACTGGTGCGATGGAAAAGTCTACGAGCTCATATTGTGTGCATTAGTGGAGATAACTGAGGCCAGGGAAGTCATGGTTGAGCAGCTCGATGGATTCATAGAAATTGGTAACGTCGAGGCCTTTGCCAATGCCATTATGAACCTAAGTGATGAGGGTTGGGTCAGCTTCCTCAAGTACTATTTCGACCCATAAATATTGAATATGGAAACCGACGACTCTAACACTGATGGGGAGGAAGCAGAATCCGGCGAGGAAGAAATGGATGAAGAAGATGCCCTGGCCCGTCAGATAGCAGCAGATAATTTCTGTATCAACGCATGGGAAGTCTTCAGAGCTGGAGTCAAAAATGCCAACATGGACGACTTCTCTAACTTTATGCGCTCCGACTCGGTTTGGCTCAATGAGGTCCGCTTGCATCGGTTGACCAGGATTGAGGACATCCTAGCAGCCATTTACTTGTTCATAGAATGAGCGGGGTTTTTAATCTCGTTCCCTGACTATAAAAGCTAATCTGAAATGTACATGGGAGTTACCCCCTTTGGTAACACTTATCTATAAAATATATATATATACTATCATTAATAAGCACTTTTATTCCATCTTCCTACAAAAAACAAAAAATTATTTCAATTTGCTTTTCTTCTTAGTTCAAAACATTTCACAATTACATTCTACTATACTTAATGTCAAATACTAAGCTCTATCCATACAAAAAAATTATCGGCATACCCAATGCACACCAAGGTGTGATTGCTAGTTATTTTTACTCTTGACAAAGTAAAATAAAATATATATAATATTTTATATTTCTATTTTGAATTCTATTTGCTATATATATACACGTTGTTTATGCTTTTAGCTTTTATGTGTATGATTATGATAAGAGAATTCTTACCCTAATGTCATTGTAGAAACCTCTTAACATAATAATTACTATTTAAGTGTTTTCTTCACACAACCAATCCATAGCATGAGAATGAGCCACATAGAGATTATTCCATACCTTGAATATAACATGAAAAATCAAGAAAAAGACATATTCTAAATGGATTTGTAAAATAATACTATGAATCAATAAAGACAAACAAGTGAAGAGTAAAAACAGCCTTAGTGACTATGAATAAACAAATATTCTATTGGTCTAATATTATTAAAAATATTGGACATTAAATCAGCAAATTCTATAACAACTATTAGAACATGCTCAAATATTGGGTCCTCTCCCCTAGTTGCACATAAGATTTTTGTGTGAACACAATGACATGAATGCCAAAAGTATTGCTATTTGTTATTCCTATCGATTTTGACTCATTATTTTTACTTTTATGATATGTGTAATTATGTTCATGTATGATATTTGTCGGTATTTCCAACTAATTGTCTAGGTTTTCCTAAACATTATCTACTTCATATGCTCAAAAACCCCAAGTCGGTGGCCAACGAATATAAGATAGATTTGCAAGTTCCCCTCTGCACTTTATGCTCTACAAAACCAAGGTGGGTTCCCCTATAACATCATTGAACAAATAAAACCTCTTTGCAATGATGCCATTGATAACAAATTCTTCACACTAATATGGTAGAAGGTAACTTGATGGGCTAAACCATCCTTGCAACCCTCCATACTTTTTGTGGTTCTTTTTAGTGTGGTAATGGACATGAAAAATTGAAAATAATTGAAAATAATTGAAAATAAAAGGTTTTGATTTGATCTAATGATTGATCTTTCCCTAGCTTCAAGGTTTTAAATTCTCCTTGACCAATGCCTAATCCACACAGATTCTAGAAATGAGGTAAAATATTACAATAGACCAACCCTTGGCTTCTTATAACCTCATTACCTTGCAATGAGAAACCAACAAATGGAAAATACCATTACTCTCCTTAAAAATCCTTACCATAACAACACAATCTTTAATGAATGGACTGAAAGCAAGTTTCATCTACTCCTTGAATAGAAACTAACAATTCAAACATTCATAACAACAATTGTGATATGAGAACTGTGGATTTTAAAAATATCCTTAGAGCTCCCTTCGGGTTGGTATTGTTATTTTTACATATCCCTAACCCACACCTTATATGTTTAAGCATCATCGGTCCCTTTTTGCGGCACCCTCGCCGGCTTACTCCACATGCCCACTGCACACTCATTGAAGGGGTTTCTTTCCTTGCTTTTCTATCGAGCCTTGTCCTTTTGCCATGTGTCAGAAGCACGTGCCTTTGGGAACCCTCTCTCCTTTGTTTCTCCTCCGAGCTCCACCTGCATGCCGTGTTGCATCATTCCATGAGAAATCTTTTGGTGATACCCACAACCCGCGTTCAAATTTAGACTTCTCCACATGTCAACCTCATGAGGATTTTAATCAAAAGGTTGGAATGAATGAGTATGAAGCCCCATCTCTTTGCCATGTGTCCTAAACAACTCTATGGGTGAGTGATACATGTTTCCTAGAGATTTTTGTTGCTTCTTCCTTGGGACCACATTCATCATTTTCTAGGGAGCACATCTTGTTCAAAGGCGACGACGTGCTATGTATCAAATCTTTCTATTGCAAGGGATTTGGGAAATCATGGTGACATATATCATTACTCATACTTGGGAATATTTTTAGTTACTGGCTCTTTGGTAGTGGAGGATCTATATAGACTACTCTTGCTCTCTAAGAAAGGGTTCAAAAATTAAAAAAAGAGACTGAAAAGCTCTAAGCCTTTCTATTGTTTTATGATTATTGTATTAAGATTCATAGACTGTGCCAGTTGTTTGGCCTCTTGTTTCTTAGTTAATATAAAACATTATATTGTGCTACTTGTTGTATTAAGTAGTTTATTTGCAAATTTTATTATTTCAATAGAAATTTAGTATTCAGATCGTGTCTCAAAATCTTCTTGTTTAGTAGATTTATGTGGAAGTTATACTATGTCATTTGATTAACTGCTTAGGATTTTCATCTCTATTTTTTGTTATTCTTGGACATGTAAATTGCTGAACATGCCCTCAAACCTCACCCGAAAGGAAGGTTTCCCATGCCCACATAAATAAATCTTGGTGTATCATCTTAGGGATTAATCTTTATTTTTTATATTTGCTTCCTTTCCCCATTCTAAACCCTAATTATAGAAGGAGCCAACTTATTTAAAAGCTCGAAGATTACTTAGTTTAGTGCAATTGGTCCTTGATTAATTGAGTTTCCCATAAGTTTGTTTGCCTAAGCAAATTTAGGCATCAAAAATTCTTTTTTCTGGCATGCCCCATGGGATTACATTGAATGTATCTAAATATTAAGTGGGTGTATGAGCCATATACCTATTACTAGATCCCAAACTGCAAATAACCCTGGTCTGCTAATGCCACCGCTAGTAACAGTATGAACAAGAACCTGTCTGGTAAATGTATCAACCCCTCCACTAGCCATGTTGCAAATTGCTAACAAAAAATATGTGGCATGGGATGTTAGAATCCCTCTCATAGAACTATTAGCACCAGCTATTTGGGTCCCTATCCCAACCTCTGCTTTGAAATTTGTATCGAAATTCACTAGGGAAGGCTCAAAGACACCATCTGAACATCTGCAAGATGTGGCAGATGTGTGTCTGGTGCATGGTGTAACTAATAAAAATGTAGCAGTGAGGCTACTTGCAACCTCTTTCAAAGAAAAATCCCTTGATTGGTACCACACTTTGGGAGCCAATACCATCGGTACTTAGGACTGGCTCAAAAATCCTTTCTATGAGTGGTTTTTGAACAATGAAGATCGGTCCTCACTATTCCAATAGCTGGTGACCATCAGGTGAGCCCCTCAAGAGGCCATGATCAACTTCAATGCCAGGTTCCATATGATTTGGAAAAGGATCCAAACCATGATCCGCCCGCCTCTTGATTTGGCATGCATGTTCTACCTGAAATCTATCAATGGCAACATCTCAATTATGATTTAGTCTCTTGGTGGGAACACCTTACCAGATGTGTATAGCATTACTATTACAACAAAGAACGATTTGATTGATGCCGAAAAGCTACCGCCTCAGCCCACAATGCTTATATTTTTTGAATTGTTACCTCTCGCCCCAAAGATAGCTCCTATCAGTGCACCTTCTCCTCCTTAATCTATGTATGAATATCTGAGTGCACCGTAGAATGTTACTTCTACATCTAACTCTTTAAGGGCTGAGATGAGAAATGCCGAGGATTTTTTGTAGAGTATCTCAAATGAAATAATTACCATCAAACGGAATCATTCCATACCCCAGAAGCTAGCTTACCAAAATTACCAAGGCAAAAGATCTTCCTACCAAAAAAACTAGTTCCAAGGAGGCTCGTGCATGAGTCCTCAGGCTCAAACAAGTAATCAGATGGTTCTAGTGTTGAATCCACTGCCTAATGTCCCATCGAGTTCAAATAGAGAGTTGGTAGTGGGGCAAAATAATCTCGTTGATGATATCAACCCCTGGTGCTTCCCCTGCAATAAAGCATAAATGCCCCAAAATTGTTTGTGTGGCAATCTTCAACAAAGATTGCACAAACAATGCAATCAAGGTGTTGTGTCAGGTTCATGAGGTAATGCATATACCTCTCCACAAATGGAAAATGTGGTACTCACTGTGTAAATGCAAGGGATGTCCTTGGAGCAAGAAATGGATATAGCTCCCGATCACGAGCTCTTCACATAGATGGAAGAAGAAGAGGCAGTGTTTGAAAATGAGGTGTCCACTTTAGAGGCCTCACAAGTGCAATCAAATTATAACACTCACTCAAAGAGGAGATTCACGAGAAAACTGGTTGCTGCACAACCCAAAAGTGTTCTTGACCAAGCTTTTGGTACCTCTGCAATCGCACAACAATCCTCGCCCTGCAAGGAGATTATTATAACAAGGTCTAAGGAGTAGAAGTATTTGAATCTCCTTCCATTAAATGTGGTGGAACAATTGAAGAAAGCCTCTTCTAATGTATCTCTTTGGGATATCTTAACTATTTCAGTGCATAAATCATTGCTACAGAAGGCCCTATTGGAAGATATGAGTATAGAGTGGACAAAGCAGCTCTTCAAAGGAAAGACCATCGATGCACCATCTCAAGCCAAAGTCCTCACGAACAATGGAGAAGAATTCTTTGCTGAAAGTAAAGGTAAGCCTAAACCGAAATCCTTCTTCTTGACCCTCATTGTGGGTAAGAAATTGTTGCACAATTCTATGATTGAATCTGGTGCTAGCACCATAGTCATGCCAAAGAAAATAGTTGAAGCCTTAGGGCTTAGCTATGAACCTTTAAATAAAAGGGTTATGTAGCTTGATGAGAATAAGTTTGAAATATTAGTTGTCATCAAGAACCTCCCCTTGACTTCGTTCTCCTTCCCTAGCATGAATGTTCCACAGGATACCGTGATCATTGATGTTCCTCCCATGTTTGGTCTTTGCTTATCCTGAGAGTTCACTTCCAAGATAGGATGATATATTTCAAAGGATTGGTCACACTTGATCCTCAAGACCAAGCATGGAGCTAAAATGAAGATAGTATCCAAACCCTTGTATTTAGAACATGTATCAGATGAATCCATGATCACCTTTGAGGCTACTCATACTTCTATCACTAAGGATGAAATGTACTATACTGAGTTACTAGAAGATGAGAAGGTCATCGAAGACCAAACTGATCAAGAGAAAGTCCTCTTGAGTGAATTTATAGACATTGATCCTTTCAACAATTATCATTCCACCGGGTTGGGGACCTATGTCATATATGATGAGGATCAAGTGATTCTGAGGGTCATGAAGAAATGTGAGGGCGGTTATGCCTCAGAGCTATGGACACTTCATTTTTATGGAGAGAGATGTAAAGTTGGTGCACGAGCCGAGATATGTTTGACATCCCCATCAAATGAAAGGACACTCAAGTCTTTTCGCTTTCAGTTTGCCTATTCAGAACATGAAGTTGAATATGAAGGCCTAGTGCAAGGTTTAGGCCTTACAGAGTGGATGGGTGTTAAAAAAATAATGTTGTTCAAATACTTTGAGTTAATAGTAAATCAAGTCTAGGAGTCTCCGCAATGAATAATGTTTGAATGAGATCTTATAGACATAGGGTTTGGGACCTGATTGAAATTTTTGAAGCTTTCAATATTTCGACGGTGCCCAGAGAGTAGAATGCAGTTGCAGATCACATGGCGACAATTGGATCCCAAGTTGATCAACCCTTCTTTTGAGTTGATTGAGAACATATAATTTGTGTGTAATTTTTTGACCTGCAATCCTAGATAATGACTAGAGTTGGAAAGTGTTCGAAAGTGATGAACATATTTCCCCATTCATTCAATATTCAGGAGAGTTCATTGACCAATTCCAACTGAAGATTGCAGAGGCCTATGAAGGGAAAATTATCTAGCTCAGGTCTAACAAGCTTCCAAAAGGACTTGTCACCCTTGAAATCCTATTCGATTGTGACGATGAAAGGAATGGAAAGAGGAGGTTTAGATAATAGACAAAATAGGTTATGTAGATCTTCAGGCCAGAGATGGAAGGAAGCTTAAGGTTGGGTAAGATGTCCCACAACATGATAAAGAATGACATACATTTTTGTGAAAGATATGGAGTAGTAGCTTGGTCATATGATGACCTTAAGGGATATGATCCTGAAATCATCTAGCATACTATAAAGATGAAGGAAGGTGCAAAAACTGTCCACCAAAAGCGGAATCCAGTGAGTCCAAAAATTGAGGCATTGATGGTGCAAGAATTGACAAAGCTGATCCACTCCCAGATCATCTTCTCTATTAAGCACAACACATGGGTGTCCAACCTAGTTCCCATTTGAAAGAAGAATGGAGACATCCACTTGTGTGTTGACTTCCAAGATTTGATCAGAGCATCCCTGAAGGACCACTACCCCTTGCCTTCTATGGAGTCTATCTTACAAATGGTGGCCAACTCGAAAATGTTTTCTCTCCTGGATGACTTCTCCAATTATAACCAGATCTGGGTCAAAGAGGAGGACCGACAAAAAATGTTCTGTACCAAGTAGGGAAAATTTACCTATGCGAAAGTGCCCTTCAACCTCTCAAATGTTAGAGCTACATTCCAGTGAGGAATGTATATTGCCTTCAGATAATTGATCAATACGATCATTTTGATCATCTTGAAATGGTTTTTGAGAAATGCCAGGAGTTCTAGATTTCCCTGAACCCAAAAAAATGTATCTTTAGAGTACCTCAAGGTAAATTACTGGGACATGTAGTGTCCAAAGATGGCATTGCTATTGATCTAGATCAGGTGAAGGAAATCACAAAACTTCCCCTTCTAGTGAACAAAAAGGAAGTTCAGTCCCTTTTAGGAAAGGTAAATTTTCTAAGAAAATTCATTTTTGATTTTGTAGGGTTAATTAGACCTATCACCCTAATGCTAAAAAAGGAGAAATTATTCAAATGGACTAAAGAGGCCAAAGAAGCCTTTGAGAAGGTTAAGGAGGCCATTTCTTGAGCCCCTATTCTGGTAAATCCAGACCAATGAAATGACTTCATAATGTATGTGTTCAGTAGAAAATCTAGCATCACTACTATTTTGACACAAAAAGATAATGAAGGAAAGGGAGAACATCCAATAGTCTTACACTCCCGGACCTTAGAGGACTGTGAGATAAACTATAAATTTGTTGAAAGGAAAGCATTCACCATTGTTAAGGGACTCAGAAAGTTTTGTCATCTAATATCTTGCAACATGGTAGTGGTATATGTCACACATTCCAGTGTACACGAGTACATTATGGAAGGAGAAATCATGAAAAAAGGGCCAACTAGATAGCTAAGACCCTAGAATATGAAATTAAGGTAAGGCCCACCAAGACTGTACGAGGAAGAGGATTGTGTGAGTATTTGGTGCATGGTGAAGAATTGATAGTTAAGGAGGAACAACCTGAGCTTGTCCTAATGAATGAACGTAAATCTGAAGGCTACTGGGTAGCAGACAGAACAAGATTCATGCAGACCAAGAAATATCTAGTGGGCCTCCCATCTCAAAAGAAAATAATCTATTGATTGTAGAATAACATATATACACTCATTGGGGGGATTCTTTTCAAAAGGAACTTCAATGGTGTTCTTCTACAGTGTGTCACCTTAGAGCACGCGAAGAAAATCCTAAACGTATTTCACAATAATCCAATGGGTGGTAATTTCTCTGCAAAGATCAGCATCATCAAAATTATGTGTGTCAGGTATTTCTGGCCTACGCTTTTTAACGAATCACACTCTCTGGTTAAACAATGCAAAGAATGCCAATTCTTCACGGGGAGGAGGAAGAACTCAACAATGACCCTAAAGCCGATAGTGGTTGAAGAACCCTTCATAGAGTGGGGGTTGGATTTGATCAAGATGATTAATCCCACCTCCAGTGTGGGACATAAATGGATCCTCACAACCATAGTTTATTTCACCAGATGGACCAAGGCCATGCCCCTGAAGAATGCGACAAAGGTAGAGATTGAGAATTTCCTTGAGGAACTGGTAACGAGGTTTGGACCACCAAAGACCATTATCTCTAACAACATGAAGACCTTCTTGGGTTTAAAGGTATGCCAATTCGCACTTAAGCATGGAATATTCCTAAAAAAATCTCCAAACTATTACCTGTAGAGATATGGTCTAGCTGAGTCGACTTATAAAAATTATGTAACTCATTAAGAGAATCAAGTTAGAACATCAAAAGGAGTGGCATCAAAACCTCAAAGCAGTGCTTTGGGAAGACTGAATAACCCCCAAGAAAGTCTTGAAGACTTCTCCATAAGAGGTGGTATACGGGAAGGAAGCGCTACTACATATATCTATGGAAATCCCTCCACTATAGTTGCTTAAGTCTCTGGAGGTTGAACAAAATAGAGCCATGGAGGTCTAGTTGGTTGAGTTGTTGGAGGTGCAAGAGAAAAGAGGAAAAGATTTTATGGCCATGAACAACTACCAACAAGTAGTTAAGAAGTGGTTAGACAAAAATACCTCTGACCAAAGTCTTAAATGTAGAGACTTAGTGCTAAAATTCAACGAGAGAGCTGCAAAGCTTGGCTAAGACGAGAAATTTGATAGTATGTGGGAAGGCCCTTTTCATATTATTCAGTGCAAGCAACATAATATTGGAGTATGTGAGACACTGAGAGGGGGGTGAATTAGTGTCAAGAAAAATTAACTCAAATTTATGACTTCTCAAACCTTTTGAAAACAATATGAATTATGTTTCAAGGAATAACATGTGTACCAATCTAAATTGTTGATTCTCAATCATATAAATGTAAGTGTAGAAATTTATAACTATGAAACAGTAAGATCACAAATGAAACCAAATAAGGATCCATAACATAGTGAATTTCCTAAGTGGAAAACCCTCTTGGGGTAGAAAAACCACTCATAAAATCACCTCACTAGCATAATGAACCTCACTAGCTACAAAGTGCCTCACTGACCAAAGAAACTCACTAGTTACAAGAATGCCTCACTGGCAATAAAAGAATGCCTCACTATAAATGACCATTCTACCTCACTGACTTGATCATTTTAACTTCACTATGCATTTCTAAATAGAGAATAAAACAACTATAGAGGATCACTCTGTTTCACTAAAAATCACATTTTATTTTCAATACAATACACTTGGCATCCTAAAGATTCATTTAATGGAATATTTAAAATACCAAATGTACCAATTACAATTTGTTTTACACATTGCTTGCAAAAATTTCTTTACAGAATTATGTTTATACATTCAACATGATAACTCTGTAAAAAGCACCGAACAGATAACAGTGTGAGATTACTGTTTAAATAAACAATCTATGTTCCATTTCAAGTTGCCATCTATCCACACTGAAAATTTCAAATGTAATATTTAAAACCTATTACAATAACTATTTCCATAACTACCTCTCAGTTGTAAAACTCCTGTGTACATTTATAGGTAAAAAGAATGATCACAATAATCTTGTATACAAAGAAAAATTTACATTTATCCATTGTCAAACACAAAAACCTTTACCCACATGGTGAAAGAAAACCACAGCCTTGAAAACCAATACAAGGGTTTCAACATATTAGGCAACATTAATCACAGAAAAAATGCTTATCTTTCCTTAACAAATGCAATTAAATTTCTTCAAATATTTGACATAGAGTCGCGCCCTAGAAAGTATCAAAATGTAAAACAAGAAAAACTCGACCAAGACCTTGCATTAAACTCAATCACTAACTAGAGTGTTAATCTAAAAGAACAACCTGATTCAACCATAGAAAATAATATATCACCTGGTGAAGTCGAATGTTGAAGACTACATTTTGTAACTGATGTACCACCACAAAAGAAAATTGTTTCATGCCTTAAGTCGACCATTGCTAGGTCAAAGTAAAGACACATCAAATATACTCATGACCAAATTGAAACCATGTCTCACAACGACCATTGCACCTTCAAGTTTCATAATATGTCATTCATTCTTTAGGCTTCAAACCCTAAGTCGATAGCTGAATAAACCAAACTTCAACTTTGCATAATACCCAATAAAACAATAATCTATCTTTTTGCTACCTTTGTTTGTTTTCTCAGTAACCCTAAATGGGGCCGGTTTAAATAATGAATTCATTTCCCTTTCAAACTTTTCTTTTAGCCACTATTACATTCGATTTCAAGTTACTACTTGCATAAGAATTTTTCATCGGTGTATAAAGCTAAGTTAGAAGCTTTAATTTAAATGACCATGTTGCTTAAAAATAAAATACAGTGCCACATCATAATAAAGTAGAATTCCTTACATAAACACTTATAATGCCTTGTATGCCTTGTACTGATTTGATAAAACATGTGCTTAGTAAACCAAATTAAATATACAAACCAATACCAAAGTGCCAAGGTAACCAAAGAAAATATACCGACCAATACCAAAGTGGCAAGCTAAATATGTTAAGATCAATCATTGATCAATATATTGATCAATGATGGATGAATGTGAACCAAGTTCAAGTCTGAAATAACACGAACACAAAATACAACATATCACTGTAATGTGAATGCCACTTCTTGGGTATACAAAACATCAAGCACATTAAACCAATCTGCCATAGATACCAACCCACCATCAAGGAATCTAATTTCTTTGTGTGTCTCTGACATCAAGGGCAACAACTGAGGGACAAAAAAATCCCCCTTTGGCCTTGATGGAAAAACACGAAAACCTATCTCCCTTTTTGCATCAAGAGACAAAAGAATGCCCCATAAAAATATGTGAGCTGATGAAATATAGGCATGAACATGTCCATAATCAGCAAGAATCAAGATTTATGGAAAGACCAATTTAGTGTGCACATATGAAAGATGAAAAACAATTAGAAGATCTTGAGGGAAACAACTGAATAGGAAAGCAATAAATCCCTGTCTGCACAAACCACTACATTCATCACATACCTTTGTCCTATCACCTCAAATAAGATAAGTCAGATACCAAAAATAAATATGTAATGAATCCTCTGATCATCAATACATAAAATACCAAAAATACCATCAGACAACTGAATATTCATCAACTCACTGCACATTTCTCCCATTGACTCCATGAAATGGAGTAATTTACTTAACATTAATGAAATATCTCAATGAAACCTTTGAACATCATAAAAATAAGAATACAGTTCACCTGATTGATTAGTCCTGCCCATATACAACATGGTGATATACCAACCATCACTACTAAGTCCTTGGAAAAAGAACTAAAAACAAGATACAAGAGAACCAAAAACAAAAATGAACTGCAAGTAAAGTGTAGTAGCTTTACAAAGACTAAAGTAATGCTGAGAACAAATATTCAAAAATATGAGAGATACTGTATTCATTGTAACAAATGAAATACCCTTGATGATGCCATTTTTAATGTACAATTCAAATGAATGATGCTTTGGTTAAGAGACCTCATTTTCCAAGTAAAACACTTATCCACTGATCCATGTGATCACATATCAAATTTCTTGTCCCAATGATATCTATTTGAGCTGATCCAAAAACAAGCTATCCTCCAAGAAAATAAATGTCATTTCACAAAATTAAGAAATTTCCATTTCACATTCTAAACACAAGTGACTTTCCAAAAAGTAACTTTCCACCATTGTTAAAGCATGAAGAAAGTAGACATTGTCAAGTTATGTAGAGATATCATCCACTATAAGCAGGTTCATGATGTCACAACAATTGAGCATCATTATGTCTGAAGCATGTCAACTATCAAATATACTATCTAAGACATCGCTATACTACTGCAAACTGTGACATTGTGTAAGCATTGAATGAAGCTAAAATGATAGCACATTATAGGAAAAATAAATGCATAGATACTTCTTGCAATAGTGAAAAACCAATACCAACACCACATACCTTTACTCATGAAGAATGGTCACAGACCAATTTTGAATGATTTTTTTGGTGACAAAGTTTCTAAGGAATGATAAATTTTTCTCAAGAAACTTGGAAAAGAAGGATACAAAGCAATATCATCAAGAATAAACACCACCATGATTATTAAGTACTCCATAGTAAGTACCACTGTCAACTAGAAAAGCATAGATACAAAACAACCATTGAATACAACTATACTTTATTGGCATTGCTAGAGCCAATAGAAACTCACCACTGTCATGTAAAGACATTCATTCAAGAAAAGATCCATTTATTACCTTCCAAATTAGATGTTTACCTTTGTCAGCAATGCCAAAAGGTTAAAGCATTTAGGAGATATCACACAGCTTCAACCAATGTCATGCAATGCTTCCATATTATCAATCGTTATATTTTAGCACTATTAGGATTATCAACATAAGTGAACTATAAACAAACCTTGACATCATAATCCATGATCAATATATGATATGATCCTTGTGATAGAATGATATCACTTTAACCAACTGTGAATACTTTGTGATATGTCTCATGAACATGATAATGACCACCATGAAAATTTTCTTATGGCCCATTCCACTGTCACTTCCTTAATAGTGTTTTTAAAAGAAATGACATATCACTATCCAAGAATTCTATACTATTCAACCAAAAAAACCATATGCAACCAACAAAAAACTGACTTTTGAGCCTTCCAAAAACTTCACACAGTATACACTAATGTATACTATTCAAGTAGATAGCTCATTATGGTCACTTGATTAATTAGTATTGCACAAATAAAATCCAATGCAACAACCAAACACAAGGATAAAATAAAAAACTTGAAATGAACCCTGAAACTACATATAGATGATTTAGTGAAGAGGAATATGAGGAAGATCATTCGTTGTCTCCCTCAACTGAGCACTTATTTTCATACCTTTTTCTTCTTGCATATTGTAAATTTTCCTTTGAGTTCTTAAACCTACAAGAAAAAAATCACCTATTTTATTTCTAATCTCACACCCAAGAGCATCAAAAGAATATAAAAACCTTGATCATAGATTTGAGTCATGCTCAAAAGATTATTCTTGAGACCTTATACATAATACACATCCTATAAACATAGGTTATTATCCAAAGAAACTGAACCTTTCCCAATGATTTGAACACAATCATCATTTCCAAACCATACTAAACCACATCACAATATTCAAAATTTAAATTTTTTCTTTTATCACCTGTCATATGGTGTGAACACCCGCTATCTAGAATCCATTCATTTTCCACCTTAGAATCTAAGACAATTTGAATAAATGTACACTCTACCTTTTCATTAATTTTCTTTGGTTTCCAAATCAACGTTATTTTAGCAGTATCAAAAAAAGTTTTGGACTTGTAACTCTTTGCTATATATCTAAGATTTCTACACTATGGATTTGATCTTCTATTGAACACAACTAGTGGCTTCAAAGGATTTTCTTTTCACATTGTTATGCTAGGATTTATCAGAATGAGAGAAGTGATCTTCTATAAACCTAAGACCTGTTTTATCATTATAATGTCTTTGTTTAAAAAGTTCTACCATTTTATTACTGCTATTACATATATCCAGTTCTTTCCTTAGGTCAAAAAATTTCACCTCTAAAGTGCAACATTCCTTTTCTTTGATTTCTAACTGTATTACTATAAGTTCTAGTATTTCAATTGAAAGTTTCAAGTCAACGATTTTTTTTCCAAAGTTATTCTTCTTCACTACAGCTTCCTCTTTGAGTTTCTGAATGTCCCTTAAGGCACTATTTAATTCACTTTCAAGATCAACCTCTTCCTTTTTGTTAACAAAAAAGCCTTCACTTCCAAATGTGCCACAAATTTTATCAATTTTTGAGGATGTTTCTTCCTGCAACTCATCATTTTTATACATTTCAATCAATTTATTCCAAACCTCCTTTTCATCCTTGCAATAAATGACCTTAGAAAATAATTTCATCTAGCAAAATATTAAATACAACATCGATAGCCCTAGAATTGTATTCAAGAACATTATTTTCATCTAGTGTAGGAGGAGATGTTGTAGATAGTGAACAACCTTTTTCAACTACTTCCCACACATTAAATCCTAAGGAAGACAAATAGGTTTCCATCTTATGTTTCCAAAAAATAAATTTTTTGCCTTCAAACCATGGTATTCTAAATACAGGATATTCATCTATTTTTGAGTCATGGTTCATGAAATTATCAATTTCTTTATTGCAATCTTGACTTGGATTAATAATAGTCATAAAAAATATTTCATCTCCTTCCTTAATAGATGTATCTATACCACTATGAGATTTCTACAATCAAAATTTTCTTCTTTTTAGAATTAGTTCGTTTTTTCTTTCCTTGCCTATTACTTATTTCTTCATCACTCTCAGATTCCTTCTTAGGAAATTTAGAAGAATAATGTCCTACCTTCCCATAGTTAAAGCATTTAAAGGGTAATTTCCCTTTGTATCTGCCCGAGCCTCTCTTTAATCTGCTAACAAAGGCTAAATCATTTTCATCTAGACTTTCAGATTCAATAGCTATGTCACTTTCATTTTTAACAGAGTTGAAAGTAGATTCTTTACTAGTAGAATATTTATTATCTATTCTCATTTCATATGTAGTGAAAAGACCATGAAGGTCATCAAGAGTTCCCTTGTTTATGTCTCTTTCTTCAACAACATAAATCTTTGAATCATACTTAGGTGTTAAAGATCTTAACACCTTTTGGACTATGACCTTTTCTTCCAAGGTCTCTCCATAGCCACGTATTGAGTTCAAAATTTCTTGAACTCTCAAGAATTAATCAAAAATCTTCTCATCATCAATCATTTTAAGGCTTTCAAACCTAGTTCTATAGGCTTGTAGTTTTGCTTCTTTAACCTTCTCATCTCCCTCATAGATATTTGACTTGTCCCAAATTAACTTTTCATTTTTGCAATCCATGATTTTTACAAGGAAATCATTCGTTAGACCAAAACATATGGTATTTGCAACCTTTGCATCACATTCATATGCCTTTTTCTCATCAGTTGTTGAGGGTGCTGCAGTAGCAATATATGCATTTTCAATTGCAGCCTAGACTTCATAACCTAGAGATGTTATGCGTCTTCTCATTCTAATTTTCTAGAAGGCATATCCAATTCCATCGAACAATGGTGCTCTGGATGTAGAAAGGCCTTCTTGACTTTCCATTTAGTAATCCTACTAGGAATCCCCTAGCTTAACTCAGATAAGGGTTTGGCTCTGATACCAATTGTTGGAGTATGTGAGACACAAAGAGGGGGGTGAATAAGTTTCAAGATAAATTAATTCAAATTTATGACTTTTAAAACCTTTTGAAAACAATATGAATTATGTTTAAAGAACTAACATGTGTACCATCTAAATTGTTGATTCCTAATCATATAAATGCAAGTTCACAAATGTATAACTATGAAATAGTAAGATCATAAATGAAACCAAATAATGACCCATAATATAGTGAATTTTTTGAGTAGAAAACCCTCTTGGGGTAGAAAAAACACTCGTAAAATCGCCTCACTAGCTTAGTGAACCTCAATAGTTACAAAATGCCTCACTAGAAAAAAAAATAGCCTCATTGACCAAAGAACCTCACTGGTTACAAGAATAGAGAATAAACAACTACAAAGGATCACTCTGTTTGACTACAAATCACATTTTATTTTCAATCTAATACACTTGGTATCCTAAAGATTCATTTATTGGAATATTTAAAATATCAAATGTACCAGTTACAATTTGTTTTGCACATTTCTTGCAAAACTTCCTTTACATAATTTTTTTTATACATTCAACATGATAACTTTGTTAAAATCACCAAACACATAATAGTGTGAGATCACTATTTAAATAAACAATCTATGTTCCATTTCAAGCTGTCATCTGTCCACACTGAAACTTTCAAATTTAACCTTTAAAACATGTTACAATATCTATTTCCATAACTGCCTCTCAGTTGTAAACTGCCCGTGTACATTTACAGGTAAAAATAATGATCACAATAATCTGTTATAACAAAGCAAAATTTTAGTTTATCCAATGTCACACACAAAAACCTTTACCCACATGGTGAAAGAAAACCACAACCTTGAAAACCCATACAAGGGTTTCAATATATTAGGCAACATTAATCATAGAAAAAAATGCTTATCTTCCCTTAACAGATTCAATTAAACTACTTCAAATATTTGACACAGAGTCATGCCCTAGAAAGTATCAAAATGCAAAACAAGAAAAAACTCGAATAAAGACCTTGCATTACACTCAATCACAAACTAGAATGTTAATCTAAAAGAACAACTTGATTCAACCTTAGAAAATAATAGATATCACTTGGTGAAGTCGAATATTGAAGACTACATTTTGTAATTGTTGTACCACCACAAAAACAAATTTTTCCATGCCCTAAGTCGACCATTGCTAGGTTTAAGCAAAGACACTTCAAATATACTCATGACCAAATTGAAACCATGTCTCATAGCCACCATCCCACCTTCAAGTTTCATAATATTTCATTCATTCTTCAGGCCTCAAACCCTAAGTCGACAGCTGAATAAACCAAACTTCAACTTTGCATAATACCCATTAAAACAATAATTCATCTTTTTTCTACCTTTCCTTGTTGTCCCAATAACCCTAAATAGGGCCAGTTTAAATAATGAACTCTCTCCCCTTTCAAACTTTTCTTTTAGTCACTATTACCTTTGATTTCAAGTTACCACTTGCATAAGTCTTTTTCACTAATGTATACAACTTTACAAGCTTTAATTTAAATGACCATGTTGCTTAAAAAACAAATAAATTACCAATATCATAATAAAGTAGAATTCCTTACATAAACAGTTATAATGCCTTGTATGCCTTGTACTGATTTGATAAAACATGTGCTTAGTAAACCACAGTAAGTATATAGACCAATAACAAAGTGCCAAGGTAACCAAAGTAAATATATTGACCAATACCAAAGTACCAAGGTAACCAAAGGAAATATACTGACCAATACCAAAGTGCCAAGGTAAATATGTTAATATGAATCATTGATCAGCATATTGATCAATGATGGTAGAATGTAAACCAAGTTCAAGACCCAAATAACACCAACACCAAAGACAATGTATCACTATAATGTGAATGCCACTTCCCAAGTATACAGAGCATCAAGTGCATTAAACAAATTTGCCATAGATACCAACCTACCATCAAGGAATATAATTTATTTGTGTGTCTTTGAAATCAAGGGAAACAACTAAGGGACAACAGATAACACATTTTAATTAGAAAATATGGAAAAAGAAGCATTGGGAATTCTAGTCAATGAAATTCACCTGAAATTGTTCAATTAGCTTCATTAATCATTTTACTTGTGTAAATATGTAAGTATGTAAATATTTTATTTGTGTTTTTTTTGGCTTGAGCTTTGGTATGAAACCCATGATGTAGAAAGAAGAAGTGCAAAGGAGATAGAAAATTGACAAAAAGAGATTTATATTCATTATATGGTGGGTAGAGCCACAATAGTGGTCTACAATTCAGGTGAGGAAGGAAAACTCACAAAAAATGACCCAAAGGAAAAAAATGTGATTTTGGGGGTTCGTACGAACCTATTGGTTTGACCGAACCCATAAGAGGTTTGATTGAACCAAGATACAAGTGAAACTCTTTGAATCTTGGCTACTAAAAAACCAAAAAAAATGCATTGGAAAGGGGTTCAAGCAAACCTCTTTGAATGGGTTCACTCAAAGGAGAGTTCGAGCGAACCTCTTTGAATGGGTTCGCTCAAAGGAGGGTTCAAGTGAACCTCTTTGAATGGGTTCGCTCAAAGTAGGGTTCGAGTGAACCTCTTTGAATGGGTTCACTCGAACCATGGTTTGAGTGAACCCTAGTTCTAGTGAACCCCTAGAGGTTCACTCGAACTTGTAAGGGTTCGTACAAACCCCCCTTATCCCTCATCCCCCCCCAAGACACAAAAAAACCTAAATTTTGGCACTTCGGAGCTTGGGTTGAGGATGAAATGGAGGAATCTTCACAAACCCAATTGGAATCAGATAGTGCTTAGAACGAGCTATCCAACGAATATAATTTTAATATTTTTTGGGTTTATTATGTATTTGTTTTTTTAGTTTTATTAAACATAGGTTTTTCATCGAAAATGAAGGTCTTTGTTCTGCACATGTGAAAAAATAACAAATTATTAATTTTTTTTTTGAAAAATATGAGTGCACCAGATATTGAAGGTCTTGATCCAAAAAATAAATAAATTGAATTTCGATATATAGAAAAAATGTTATGCATTATACAGTCGTGCTATGACTAAATTGTAATTGGTTTGACTTCGAAACTTGATTAAAGAAAAAATATTCAATAAAAAACTATCTAGCCAAGTGAAAGCACTAGATATTGGAGTTACAAATCTAAATTCGAAAGAATTATAATTTTATTCTTCATGGAAAAAGTTATGCATTATATGGTGTGTGCCACTTTTAGAAATGTTGTTTTCTAAAAAAACCAGTTTTTGTGGGAGATGGAAAAAGAAGTGCAATCTGATTACAATTTTTTTGAAAAAAATATTCTTAGAATCTACAGACAAAATGTGATGAGACTCTAGTTTGCATCATCTTCAAATTCCTCATGGTTTAGCCGCTATAGGTGCATGAATGTGAAGATTTAATTAAAACTAATAATTTTAGTGTCCAGTTTGGCCAAAAATTCTAAACCACTATTATGGGATCACCTCAGTAAATATATATGCTTTGAGAAATTACAATTCAAAATGGCTCTCTGGCCATACTTTTCAAGTACATGTATTAATTGCCTCCTAAGGCATATATACAAAAGGGAAGAAAAGGAGTTATTTCTTTGACCAGGGTAGTATCACCATTAGCAGTAGTGGGCGCATCGGAAGTTGCATCTAGGACATCATTAGCAACAATAGTAGCAGGAGCATTCATGGCAGTTTTAACAATTGGAGGAGGAAACACCAGGTTTCGGAAGTTAGTGTACCACTCCACGTCATAGAAAAATAGTATGTTGTAGCATGTCAGGAGGAATTTACAAGCACGAGAAACCATTTGGTGGTGTTCTCCATTCGTCATAAGGAAAAACCCGCTTAGGAATGGCACCCAAGGAACCACTAAGTCTTCTTCAATGTGTCGAAAAATATCACTTGCTCTAGGGAGACCAAGGCCATACACTACATTTGTCACAACTTCTCCAAGTCCTATGAGGTAGCGCTTTGGGAAGATCTCCTTGCCGAGTCTTAGTATCATCCACTTTGGTGTCTGAATGTTGAGAAAAGATGCAACAAAATGAGAGAAAATGTCAGTATTAACTCTACACTTGTCCTCATACTCTATGCAATCCCTCCCCAATACCCATTTCATTGCAATAATGGCCAGAGAATGCTTATTCTTGGTCATGCACTTCAAATTTCAGCTAGATATCTCTCATAGAAAATCTACTTGTGACTTATTGCTAGTGAGCCTAATAGGAATATCCATTACCTTTATCAAAAAACTCAATTATCTGTGTAAATTATGATAATATACTTAAGTATATTTATATACCTAGACGGGTACATGCGTGTGATAAGGATGATGATGATCAAGAGAAAACTTGAGAATCCCCTCGAGGTTGCAACTTGAAAATCCCACAAAGTTGTAGTTGTTGTGTACACATTGTTGCGTGCAAGTTAAGAAGAGGTAATTAATCAGCTTAAACTGGTGGCAATTGCAGGTGATGGTCTACACGACCAAGTGCTAAGTTTCACACTATAGAAACTTTTTCGGTCTTCAAGGATGAACTCAAATATTTTTGAGTAATTTTTATGCGCCTTACTTAATCACTCATTTCAAAATTTCTTAAGTGGAAAAGAATGCGAAAAGTTTCGTATCTCTTTTATTTGCGGCTCAATTTCCCAAGGGATGGTACCATAGGGCATGGGGATTAATTTTCATCATGAATTATTATCTTTTCAAAGAAATGGGAATTCATTTTGCATGCATGAAAGAGTTTGTAGTACATGCCGAATTGATTGCAAAAAGGTGACGGTTTTCTATAAATCTAAGTCGAGAACGACAAGTGTTGCATACACAAGAATAAAACTAAGGAGTTTTGAGTACGCAGTTCATTGTGAGGAATTATGTAGACATGGTTTGTTTGGAAGAACCTAAGTGATTTGCAAAAGGTTGAGCGTCGCAAAAAATCCATAGATTCCTAAAATGGCTCAGAAAACTCAAATGAAAGCACAAGGAGAGGCAGTCCAAAGCTTGATGGATGCCATGCTGGCAGTGCTAATGGCCAATATTTTTTATTCCGTCTCTTACACCTCACCAAGATTCCCTAAAAATTTGAAGTGGCCTCGCATGTGGGCCACAAAGAAGAATCCTAATCACAGGACCAAGACCCTGATAATGGAGGAATTGGATATCATTCATGACCCTATCCTATAAACCACCCCTAAGAGTCTTACGAAAGGGGCCTGTGAAAGGATGAAAAATACTAGTAGCTAAGGTTATTTTGTGCAAAAGTTGTGGTTTTATCGTCTCCCACAATATATGGTCCCCTTGGTACACTACTACCCAAAACTAGTTCATGTGTGCGCTTAGCGTTTCAACCCGAATTTTCGTGCTATTGAAGGTTGAGAATTGAAGATTGTGATTAGCATATAAATTATTAGTAATATGTTATGCATTCCTACCAGAAGGAGCTCCAGAATAGATTGCATGGAGATGTTCACTATAGAGAACGTAGAAAAATTCTAGAGCACCAGAAAATATGCTCTTGAATTTTATAACCAAGAAATAAAAAGGCCCAAAGAAGATGCATCAAGGCTGCCATAGTTTTTGATTGTGCTCAATGATTTCAACTCAGACTTCTGGGGAGCCTTCTCTATGATGGATTTTGTTTACGGCATGGAAAGTGATCAATACATTGAGGAGTTTCAAATGGGCCTGTGTTTTCAGTTGATAAGACAAAACTATTCTCGTATGACTTTGCTGAAGTCATTGTTTAGGAGATGTTGAACCAATTCAAAGAATACAAGACGTAGTGTAAGTTCAAGTTTTCTTCTCTGCTTGCTCACATGTTTTTGCACTAGAATCTCGATTTCTTTAGAAACTATATGGGTTTGGTTATGTTTAATGAAAATGAGATAAGAAATTCGGTTTCTATGTGGACTCCCCTCCTTTCCATGACTTGTGATTATTATGCATTCTTCGAGTTTTTTTTTACTCCGATTTTGTGAGATTTTAGTGAAGAGGATGAGGGTTATCATCTTTTCACCGAGAAAATAGGATGGATGGAGTATTTTATTCCTCCTTGTGATTGGTTCGTGAGAGGATTTCTCATTTTTAAGGTTGCATGGTTTCACCGAGGAACCATTTTGGCTCTCGGTATGCATCACAAATTGGGTGTTGGCCCTTGAGGTTTTTCAGCAACTGTTGATTATTGATGATAAATTTTGTGGGGAGAAGAAGCAAAAAGGTTTTTTCAGATGCCCTTTGAGCTCTGGTTCTGTAATAATGCTAAAGAAGCAGACACATGGTTTGCTAGAGGAAAATCTAGCTCATCTGGGACTTGTATTAATCTAAAACAAATGGAATTATAATCCTAATAATGACTTGGCAGAGTTGAACATTAAAGTGACTCACATCTCACCACCTTACTGGGAGGCTCGACAAAATCCATAGTCAGGAGACTGGGATGATCTATTTGTGGACTTGGCCTTTGTTCCTACTAATGATAAGAGGCTACCATGGCTCTCTTTCTACTTTCCTTTGGCCAAACCTAGTGACAAACATAAAATTGGGGCTACCCTTCATAACCAATTGGTCAAGAAAAGGTAGTGTAGTGAAGAAAATATTGCATAATTATGGATTTATCATTAGGAGACCCAATGCCTCGATGCCCCTTTTGAGGTAGTAGACATGGACGAAAAATTCAACGATCTCTAGAACCAAGCGCATGATATTGATGCAAGCAGAGATGAGGATGTATGTCAGGAGGAGGAAACTGTGATAAACTAGAGAAAAGAGGCAAAGAAGGCCCAAATGAAGAGAACTGGAAAGGAAATGGAGCAGCTCTACAAAGCTCCACAAAGCACACAACTAGCTGCATCTCATTCAAAAACCTTGCTACAATATACATGGGCTACGAGGAAACCCATGGTAGCCTAGTAGACTTAGGATGTCATAAGGGTGGATGATTCTCCACCTGCAAAGAGGCCACACATGGATGCAACTCTTGGAGAAAGCTCACAAGTACTTGTAGCGATCCAAGAATAAATCTTCGTAGAAAATTAGGTATCTTTCTCTCCCTCTCTTCTCGCTTCACAGTATTTTTCTTCCCCTGCAACCTATGCGTCTCCCATCACCTTGAGTATTGTCCTTTCCTTTTCTGCTTTTTCTTTTGCAAGAGACTTATCCTAGTTCTCCCAAGTTGGATGGGTAGCTTTTACTCCCCCACATTCTGTTCCACCTTTTGTCAAAGCCCAATCTCAACCTACGATTGCAAAAACTTTTTCTCCCACCACATCAACTCCAATTCAAACTAACCAGTAGATGACATCCTCTACATCTCTACTTTTTCCACCAAACCCTATGAGTCCTCCTACCACTTCCCAAGTTGGACCTGAGCATATTATTCCCCTGTTCTCCCCATTGATGGTCTCTCTATTGGAAAATGTGCCTCAACTTACCGGTTTGGACCTCTATTAAAGGCTTGAAAAATTTATGCTCGTATCACTTTATCACAAAGCTCTCATTTGGTCAGTTTGACCCTTTGGTCGCTGAGACTCTGTCTGATTGGCGAGGCTTTGAGGGTTGTCACAATGATGGGATGATAGGCGTAGAGTTGGTGGTTTGTTTGAAGGTTTCATCTCTATTGGAAAAAGGAATTACCAAGTCTCACCAATGTGCTGATGCCTTGCATCAATGACTGCTATCAGCTTCGTTCGATGGTGTTGGCTATTTTCCGTGTCATCCAAAGGAAATTATAGTTGAATACATTTTCGTTGAGCGGAATTTCCTGTGTGCATGATGCATGGTGGCCTATCAAAGTGGTGATGAATAGTTGGAGGTTCCCAAGTTACTTTATGTGAGGGGTTGTCTGGCCATGGACACTTGTTTACGCCTTGGGAGTTCCTTGGGGAATCTAGTGGATGCCACTAGAGATTCCCTAAAGGAGCTCTAGTAGCTTCCACGTAGGCCAAGTAGAGTGCATGAGTGGTAGACACGTGGTATCCTCAAAAGATCATTCTAAGTGAGCTCATGGGAATCTTGGTGATTCCCTCCTGGGTGCTCTAGAACCTCCTAAACAATGGACACGTGGCTTGTGGAACCCAATAGTGCTGGCAGTCGGTGCTTTGGCAAAGCGGATTATTGTCGACTTAGAATGTGATGGAATTGTTAGCGATGGTGAAGGGTTTTTAGAGCCTGATGACTATTAACCAACCACTTCTCGGTCAAGTGGCGAAAAAAATGGCAGTGCAACACGTGGAATTTTCTCATCAGTTGTTTCTACATCATTGTTGCAAAACAACATTTATTGCTAGAAGCTGGATTGGTGAAAAGTGATATCTTATGCATTTATTTTGAGATCGGATTTTGGTGATTGGTAGAGCCCGAATTGTATTTTTATCTGCAATGAATTAAATCTGGGAGTGGCTCGATGCAGGATTGCAGGTGGATCCGATCCAGGATCGATTTGGCGTGTTAGTGAAGAACTAAAATTAATGCACCCTAATTGGTGGTTGGAAGTAGACTTGAAATTGTCGGTCTTGTCTTTGGGTTAGTGTAATTTGTGAGAGATTAGAACAAGCAGAATACTGAAAAAGAGGTTGTCGTCGAGTTTTGTTTTTGTTGTATGCCGAAATAGCATTGTAACAGTGAGTGTATGAAAACTCAAAGTGCTCCTGTGAGCTAATTATCAGAGAGTGAGGGCTATAACTTTGTATGTAATCTTTTGATTACTATAATACAAAGTGTCTTTCTCTTGGTGTGGTGGGTTTTTTTCTCGAAAGAGTTTTTCCCACATAAATTTGGTGTTATCTCTGAGTTCATTTCATTTATGTTACTCTTGTTTCTGTGCATGTGTTCATCTTAAGTGTTTTAATGTTTTAAAACTAGTCTTTGCACGCCTCCTCTGTAGTTTTAGCATTAGGAAAGTGTTTCTGCACCATTTTCTTTTCCTTACAAGTGGTATCAGAGCTTGGCCAGTTGTGTTATCCTTGTTAGTAGGGCTGGTTTTTTTGTGCTAATACTGTTCCAGTGGGAGTCTTGTAAAGTTAGAACTTAGTTTTATCTAAGATGGCGAGTACATTAGGAAGATTTGATATTGAGAAATTCTATGGTGGCAACTTTGGGTTGTGGAAACTCAAAGTGGAAGACCTGTTAGTCAATAGAGACCTCTGGGTAGTAGTATCTGGAACTATGCCATAAGGTATAAAGCAAGAAGAATGGGATCTCGTAGATAGAAAGTCAAGAGGTCTGATAAGACTTTGTCTAGCCGATTCTATACTCCTGAATGTCCATGAGGAGAAGTCTGCAACTTTCTTATGGAAGAAGCTTGGCGATATTTATCAAGGAAAGTCTCTAGTAAATAAGTTATTCTTGAAGAAGAAGTTGCACTCCTTAAAGATGGAAGAAGGTGCATCTGTTGTAGACCATCTGAACTCATTTAATATGAGTGTTACTCAGTTGGAATCTGTGGGTGTAAAGATAGAGGAGGAGGATCATTGCATGCTCTTGTTATGTTTGTTACCTGACACCTAGGATCATCTGGTGATGGCTATTGGAAGTACGACTGCTACTTTCAAGATGGATGACATGGTTGCTTCACTTTGTCTGAAGAGATGTGGAGGAAGTCTTCTGAGATGGCCAAAGAGGCCCTTGCTATCCGAGGTAGATTGAAGGAGAAAGGAAAGAAGAAGGACAAGAAGTCCAAATCTATATCTATAGGGAGATCAAAGTCTCTTGGTAAAAAGTCCAAGGTGAAATTCTAGAATTGTGGGCAGTCTGGTCATATTCAAAAGGATTGTAAGGAGAAGAAGAAGAAGAAGAAGAAGAAGAGTAACTCTTCAAAGTATGACTCTTCTCAGAGTGATGTAGATGCCTTCATTACTCAGGTATTAGATGATGTATGGCAAGTTGACTCGAGTGCATCCTTTCACATGATGTCTTATAAAGAATGGTTCACTAAGTATGAGAAGTATGTTGGTGGAAAGGTGTACCTGGTGAGTGATTCAACGTTGGAGATTGTTGGCCATGAAAGAGTCAGAATTTAGTTTCTTGATGGGAGAGTTAAAGGTATTGGTGGCATACTGCATATACCAGGTTTGGCTCGAAATTTACTTTATGTCAGTAAGCTAAATGATGTTGGTGTATAAGTTTCTTTCTCGAGAAAAGGATGTAAGATGGATAGAGGTGCAATGGTGTTGGCTAAGGATGTACGTACTGACAATATGTACAAGCTGGATGCATGTCCTATTCAATGCAACAAGGCCTCTGTAAAGTCAAGCAAAGTTGTTCCTGTAGAGAAAGATGAAGATGCTTCTCTGGCTGTAAATGCGATGGAGGTGAAACTCCTAGTAGAGAAGATCATGTTGTGGCATCATATGCTTGGTCACATAGGTGAGAAAGGTTTAAAAACCTTGAAAAATAAAAATCTTCTTGAAGGGATTGTAGACTGTAATCTTGAGTTTGATTTCTGCGAACACTGCATTTATGGATAACAACAATGTGTTTCCTTTTCCTCGAGTTCTCATAAATCTTCTGGTGTATTAGACTATGTTCATTCTGATGTGTTTGGTCCATTGAATGTTCCTTCATTATCGAAGTCTAGATATTATGTTTCTTTTATTGATGACTATTCAAGAAGGGCATGTATATACTTTCTTAAAAGTAAATTACAAGTGTTCAGTTGTTTTAAAGAGTTTAGAAACTTGGTTGACAATCAGACTGGAAGGAAAATAAAATGTTTGAGGATGGATAATGGTGGTGAGTTTTGTTCTGCAGATTTTGATAGATACTGTAAGGACCATGGGATTAAAAGGTATAAAACTACACCTTATACTCCACAACAAAATGGAGTTGCTGAAAGGTTGAACATGACGTTGATGGAGAAGGCAAGGAGTATGTTGAGTAGTGCTGGTCTAGAGTAGACATTCTGAGCTGAGGTCTTGGCTACAACATGTTACCTGGTAAATCGCTCTCCTTGATCTTCTCTTGTTGATAAGACACCTTTAGAAGCGCGGTCTGGTAAGAAGCCATCTCTAAGACATGTTTGTGTCTTTGGATGTGAGGCATATACATATGTGCCAAATGAAAAAAGGTCTAAGTTGGAGAACAAAATGTATCTTCATCGACCATGGTGTTGGTGTGAAGGGATATTGAGAAGGTTTTGTATAGCAGAAGTGTAATATTTTATGAGTTGAAACCTTCTACAACTGATCCACAGCTAGAGACAAATCAAAGAGAAAAGAAGAATGATGCAGTTGAGATTCCCCCAAACTCAGGAACAGGGAGAACTGCATGGTGTACCTGAAACTGAGGAGAGATCTACCAGCTCTAAGAGTTCTGAAGATGAAGAACCACAACCTCAGCTAGTGGGAAGGTCTACACATCAAAAAAACAACCTGACAGATATGGTTTCTCCATTTTGGATTCAAACTATGCCTATGCTTTAATTACTAGCATCGAAGAGCCTAGGACTGTTAAAGAGGCAATTAATATGCCCAATGCAAATTCCTAGTTGGAAGCCATGAATGAAGAAATGGAATCATTGGAAAAGAATGAAACCTGAGATTTGGTACCTTTGCCTAAAGGAAGAAGGTTTGCTGGTTGTAAATGGGTATTTAAGAAGAAGACTAGTCTCAAGGGCAGTGCTGAGAACTATAAAGAAAGTTTGGTTGCAAAGGGGTATTCCCAGGTAGAGGGAATTGATTATGGAGAAAATTTTTCCCCTATAGCTAAGCTGACATTTATCAGATTTGAACTATCACTTGCATCCGCATATGACTTAGAGATCAAGCAGATGGATGTGAAAACAAAATTTCTCCATGGAGAGCTAGAAGAAAAAATTTACATGTCCCAGCCTGAGCATTTTGTTGAAAAGGGTAAAGATAGCCTGGTCTGCAAATTAAAGAAATCTTTGTATGGTTTGAAGCAGTCTCGTAGAATGTTGTACCAAAATTTTGACACATTTGTGTTGTCATTGGGATTTGTGAGATCAAAATTTGATCATTGTGTGTATTTTAAAATTGAAAATGATCGTGTACTTATTATTACCCTGTACATGGATGATATGTTGTTCATAGGATATAGTAAGTCTATGATTTCTGTTCTTAAATCTCAGTTATCTGCAAAGTTCGAAATGAAAGATCTGGGTGCAACAAGGTATATTCTAGGGATGGAGATAACCAAGGACAAAAGTGGCAGAAAAATTTGGGTCAGCCAAAGTAAGTACATCAACATTGTTCTGGAGAGGTTTGATGTGAGTAATTGCAAAAAACTAGTTGTTCTAGTTATGCAGGGAATGAAACTATCTGTTGAAGACTGTCCCAAATCATCTACTGAGATGGAGGACATGACCAGAGTGCCTTATGCGAGTGTTTTCGATAGTCTAATGTATGCAATGGTCTGTACAAGGCCAGACATTGCTCAAGCAGTGGGAGTACTCAGCTAATTTATGGAAAATCTAGGAAGGACGCATTGGGATGCTGTAAAGAGAGTGTTTAGATATCTGAGAGGTACCTCAAAATGTGCTTTGTGTTACCATAGCAATTTGGTTGCTTCATAGAGAACTCTTAGCATTCATGGATATGTGGACTCTAATTGGGGAGGGGACATTGACAACAAAAGATCCACTAGTTGATATACTTTCATGTTAAATGGTGGTGCAATCAGTTGGATGAGCAAGCAACAGGCTGTAGTTGCTTTGTCCACAACGGAGGTAGAAGACATGGTAGCGACTCACTCCTGCAAAGAAGTTTTTTGGCTCAACCTCTTATGTTCCGATATTGGTTTTAATGCAGGGTAGATCACTATTTTTTGTGATAGTTATAGTGCCATTTTTTTGGAAAAAAATCCAACTTTCCATGCCAGGATGAAGCATATCGACATGCAGTATCACTTCGTGAGAGATATGGTGGAGGATGGAAAGGTTTCTTTAGAAAAGGTGTATACTCTAAAGAATGTTGCTGATGCATTGACAAAGCCAGTAAGCATGAATAAGTTTAGATGGTGTGCAATTTCAATGGGCCTTGTGGCCTATGATCACAAATGAATTCAAAGTATGGAGGAAGCAGTAAGTCTTCGTCAAGTGGGAGCTTGTTGGAAAATGCACCTCAATTTACCGATTTGGACCTTTGTTAAATGCTTGACGAATTTATGCTCGTATCACTTTATCATAGAGCTCTCATTTGGTCAATTTGACCCTTTGGTCACTAAGACTTTGTTTGATCGGTGAGGCTCCAAGGGTTGTCACAGCGATGGGCCGACAAGCGTAGAGTTGGCGGTTTGTTTGAAGGGTTCAGCTCTATCGGTGGAAGAAATTGATAAGTCTCACTGATATGTTGATGCCTTGCATCAACGACTGCTATCAACTTCATCTGACGTTGTTGGTTTTTTTTCGTGACATATGAAGGCAAGTACAACTGAATACCTTTTCACTGAGCGGAATCGCCTGTGTGCATGATGCGTGGCGACCTATCAAAGTGGTGAGCGTAACAAATAGTTTTTGGGCCCCGAGTTGCTTTATGTGAGGGGTTGTCCAACTATGGACACTTTTCTATGGCTCGGGAGTTCCTTGGGAAATCTAGCGGATGCTGCTAGAGATTCCCCGAAGGAGCTCCAACAGCTTACACGTAGGCCAAGCAGAGTACATGAGCGGTGGACACGTGGTAGCCTTGGAAGCTCATTCTAGGTGAGCTCATGGGAATCTTGGTGATTCCCTCCTGGGTGCTCTAGAACCTCCTGAATGACAAACGCATGGCTTGTGGGACCCAATAGTGCTGTCGGTCGGTGCTTTGGCAAAGCGGATTATTGCCGGCTTGGAATGTGATAAAATTGTTAGTGATGGAGAAGGGTTTTCAGAGCCTGATGACTGTTGACCGACCACTGGTCAATGAAGTGATGAATGGCAGTGCGACACATGGCATTTTCTCATCAGTTGTTTCTACATCGTTGTTGCAAAACAACATTTATTGCCAGAAGTTGGATTGGTGAAAAGCGATATCTTATGCAGTTATTTTGAGATCGGATTTTGGTGATTGGCAGAGCTTGAATTGTATTTTAGCTGCAATGAATTAATTTCGGGAGTGGCTCGATGCAGGATTGCAGGTGGATCCGATCCAAGATTGATTTGGTGTGTTAGTGAAGAATTGAAATTAATGCACCCTAATTGGTGGTTTGAATCGAACTTAAAATTTTTAGTCTTGTCTTTGGGTTGTTGTAATCTGTGAGAGATTAGAACAAGTAGAATACTGAAAAAGAGGTTGTCATCAAGCTTAATTTTTGCTATATGCCAAAATAGCATTGTAACAGTGAGTGCATGAAAAATCAAAGTGTTGCTCTGAGCTAATTATCAGAGAGTGAGGTCTGTAAATTTGTATATAATATTTTGCTTACTATAATACAAAGTGTCTTTCTCTTGGTGTGGTGAGGTTTTTACTCAAAAGAGTTTTTCCCACGTAAATCTTGTGCTATCTCTTAGTTCATTTAATTTTTGTTACTGTTGTTTCCCTGCATGTGTTCATCTTAAGTGTTTTAATGTTTTAAAACTAGTCTTTGCATGCCTCCTCTGTGGTTTTAGCGTTAGGAAAGCGTTTCCACACCATTTTCTTTTCCTTACACTCTCTACCAAAGAAAACATCATCCAAGACCATAATGATTTCATTCCCTTTTTCTCTTCCTCCTAGTGCACCCTTCGCTAGCGAATTGATTAGGTTGGCAACATAATTTATTGATCAAGGCAACTTGACTAAGGCATCACGAGCTATTAGAGCCTAGAAAAGAAAAGATAAAGATGCAGCAAAGCTAGTCAAGCCATGCGTGCAACCCTTTTTTAACAAAGTACAAAGGTCATTGCAATTTGCAACAATGACTTCAAACACCATCAAACTGTAGTGAGAGATGTAACCTGGGGACTATACCATCCATGCTATGGAGATTGATCTGCACACAACCGGATCGGAAGACAAGGTTGAGTTGATGCAAGAGACTTAATGGGTGGTTACTACCAACTTGTTGAAGCATAGTCACCAACTAAAGAAGTAGGAGGAGGATCTCAAGAACATCAAGTAAAGGATGGAAGTCCTATAGAAAAAGGAGAAGGTGAGGGACATTGAAATTGCACACTTATCCCAATAAGTGCTAGTGGAAAAGGCAAAACTTCAGGAGGAACTCACAAGGTTCCAATCCTAGGATCCCAACCTGGTTATTGGACTGCAATAAAAAAATATGGAGCTCTAAGTTCAGTTGATTCAGATGGAGAAGGAAATGCAACAAAACAACGAGGAACTCCAGGGCAAGTAGGCTCAGTTTGAAAAATAGATTCAGTAGCTAAAGTTCTCCCTAGAAAAAGAATCCACAACCCAAGGCCAAGATGAAGAGTTATTGGAAAGAAAGGATGCCAAGTTGAAGACTCTATAGGAACAAATCTCCACAACAAGAAAATATATATAAGAGAAGACACAAGATGTCAGGTCAAAAGAAATGGAGATTATTCTTTTGAAACATCCTCCCCAACCCCTTGCTCCTCAGTCGGATCTTCTTTTGATAGCCCAATAGTTATATATATCCTACTAGGAGAAAGTCAAGGCATCCCATTTGGATCTTCAACTGGTACTTCAATTCATGGTCGATGCCATAGGTTTAAGAAAGGAGGCGCATGGAACGATGGAGCAAGTTCCACAATTCATTGAAAAAAGGGTGCTCGAGGTAGAGAGGTTGCTCAACAAGTTGTACACGGTGGTAGACGTAGACTTAGTCTTCGCGAGGATTGAATATCTTAGGTCAGCTACCAAAAAGGTGATGAAATTCATCCGTTTTCATGTGGCCATTATGTAGGCTAGCAATTGTTAGGAAACACTGAGTCAGACTATGAAGAAAATGTGGATGCAATTTTCCCAGTTGAATCAAATGGGTCTACCTTCATGATTTCTATCTGATCAATCGGTGGCCACAACAAAACATATTGTGGTGAAGATTGAGGAGAAGTAGTGGGACATGTCTTCCTTTCAAGATTTTAGTCAACCTCCCACTACAGTGGACATAGAAAGCACCACCTATTAGATTGTGCATCTTCTCTTTCAACTTGAGTCTGGGACAAGGATCTCTATGGATCTACCCTTGAAATAAGTCATCGATTTGCACAAGGTGCAAGAGAATTTTCACACCACATTAATACATTTTGAGGCCAATTGGCTGCCTCTGTAGACTACACTCTCAAAGCTATAACTTTGTTGCCCTAATGGATAAGGCTTTGGTCTTCAAACCAGAAATTTTGAGTTTCCGTTCCATGAAATGCCCCTAATAGTTGTCAAAAGCTGTGGATTAAAAAAAATCCTTAGAGCTCCCTTCGGGTTGGTATTGTTATTTTTGAATATCCCCGACTCGTGCCTTATATGTTTAAGCATCACCAGTCCCTTTTCGTTGCACCCTCACCCACTTGCTCCACGTGGCCACTACACACTCATTGAAGGGGTTTCTTCCCTTTCTTTTCTATTGAGCCTCACCCTTTCACCATGTGTCAAGAGCGTGGGCCTTTGGGAGCCCTCTCTCCTTTATTTATCCTTTGAGCTCCATCCATGTGCCACATTGCATCATTCCACGAGCAACCTTTTGGTGGTCCCCATAGCTAGTGTTCAAATGTAGACTTCTCCACATGTCAGCTCCATGGGGACTTTAATCAAAAGGTTGGAATGAATGAGTATGAAGCCCCGTATCTTCACCACGTGTCTTAACCAACTCTATGGGTGAGTGAGACATGTTTCCTAGAGAGTTTCATTGCTTCTTCCTTGGGACAAAATTCATCATTTGCTAGGGAGCACATCTTTTTTGAAGGTGATTGCGTGCTATGTATGGAATTTTTTTGTTGTAATGTCTTTGGGAAATCATGATGACATATATCATTACTTATACCTGAGAATATTTTCAGTTACTGTCTCTTTGGCAATGGGGGATCTATATATACTACTCTTGCTCTCTAAGAAAGGGTTCAAAAATCACAAAAAAGAGACTGAAAATCTCTAAGCCTTTGTATTGTGTTTTGATTATTGTATTAAGACTCATAGACTGTGCTAGTTGTTTGACCTCTTTTTCTTAGTTAATATAAGACATTATACTATGCTACTTGTTGTATTAAGTAGTTTATCTACAAATTTTATAATTTCAATAGAAATTTACTATTCAGATCATGTCTTAGACTCTTCTTGCTTAGTAGATTTATGCAGAAGTTATAATATGTCATTTGATTAACTGCTTAGGATTTTGATCTCTATTTTTTTTAATTCTTGGGCATGCAGATTGTTGAACAAGTTCTCAAACCTCATCCAAAAGGAAGGTTTCTTGTGCCCACATAACTAAATCTTGGCATATCGCCTTAGGGATTAATCTTTATTTATTATATCCACTTTCTTTTCCCATTCTAAACCCCAATTATAGAAGGAGCTGAATTATTTAAAAACCTAAAGGTTACTCTATTTAGAGCAATTGGTCCCCCATTAACTAACTTTCCCATAAGGTTGTTTACCTAAGAAACTTTAGGCATCGACAAGAACCATGATCAATCTTTAATTATATGATTCAAGATATGATGTGTTACAATATGGAGACAACAATATATTGACATTCAAATATGAGAAAACAGATTGAGTGTTTGAGTCATCTATTTTTATTATAGAGGAAAACTTACAACATTCCTTGTATGAGTATTAGAGGACTTATTTGTTCAGCTTTACTCTATACAAAGACTTACAAAAAATAAGAATCAAAACCATAAAAAAATCATGAAACTCTCCTTTATAGTTTAGGTATAACTCAAAAACTAACAATCACAAACCCTAGCCTAACTAAGGTTTACCCATGATTTCAAAATATCTGCTCAGGTGCAAAAAATTTGACTAGGTTTGAAGGAGGTGACCACCATTAATGCATTTGACATGCACATCAGGCCTTTAGTCTAGGAGCACACAAACTATAAGAAAGACCGTACTAAATCTGCAACAAATCACAACAAAGGATGAAGCTCTGACAAAAGTGAGGTCGACAGAAAAAAGGGAGGCATAGGCACCACTCCATCATGATGGAAGTAGGTATAAACACCATTTAAGATCATTCCCACCCTTCAAAAATTAAAACTAGTAGTTGAGAGAGAAACAAAAACATTAATGGCATCATTGTCAAAAACTACACCATTTACGAGTATTATCAGACCATCAAGCTTGAAAGGAGAGCCTTTCCTTGAATTAAATGGTTTTTTAGGTCAAAAAAATTTCCCTCGTTAGACATTGGGTCTCAAACATCCCTCATTCCTCATATTCTTCATTAGCACTGGCATCAACATTCACATCGGGCTTTGAAGGTTGAGAATGTAGCTTACCACAGGGTAAACCATCAAAAGTGGTTTACAATTCTAGTGAGGAAGGAAAAGTTGCAAAAACCAACCCCATACAAAAAAAATTGGTTTTGGGGGTTTGAACGAACTTCTCGTTCGAGCAAACCCAAATGGGGTTCGATAGAACCCCCCTTCAAGCGAAACCATTTAATGTTCTTGGCCCCACATTTCCTAGAAAAATAAGAAAAAAAAAATGCTTGTGGAAAGGGTGTTTGAATGAACCAGGGTTTGAATGAACCCTAGTTCGAGCGAACACCTAGGGGTTCATTAGAACCCCCCTTTTCCCCCATTCTCCCCCTCTAGCACCAAAAAAATCCAAATTTTTTCCCTTCAAAGATCAAGTTGAGGATGAAAATGGAGGAGACTTCAAAGACCCAACTGGATGATGGTAGTCGTCGAAATGAGCTATCCAACAAATATAATTTTAATATGTTTTTGTTTTTATTATGTATTTGTGTTTTTAGTTTGATTAAACATAGTTTTTCATCGAAAATCAAGCTCTTTGTTTTGCACATGTGGAAAATAAATAGATAATCAAAATAAAATTTTGAAAAATATGTGCGGGCTAGGGATTGCTGTCCTTGATTGAGTAAAAAATAATAATTTTGATACATACAAAAAATGTTATGTTGTATATGGTCCGTCTATGTTTGAATTGTAATTTGTTTGACTTTGAAACTTGATTAAGGAAAAAATATTCAATAAAACACCATGAAACCAAATGAATGGGCTAGATATCGTAGTTACAAATCTAAATTCAAAAAAATTAAAATTTTATCCTTCATGGAAAAAAGTTATGTTGTGTATGATGATCATCACTCTTTAAAAGTGTTGTTTACTAAAAAAACTAGTTTTCGAAGGAGATTGAAAAAGAAGTGCAATCTGATTCGAATTTTTTTGAAAAAATATATTTAGAATCTACAAACAAAGTGTCACAAATTACTAGTTTGCATCATCTTCAAATTCCTCATAGTTTAGCCGCTATAGGTGCCTGAAAGTGAAGATTTAGTGAGAAAAAATTATTTCAATGTCCAGTTTGGCCAAAAATTGTAAACTAGAATTGTGGGATTACCCCGCATGCATAGAGGCTTCGAGAGTTAGATGTATGGCTTATTGCTTATCCTAAAGCAGTAAATCATAAGGTGGAAGGGAAAGGAAGATATGAGGAAACCTGATCCTCGATGCCTGAAAGGTCATCAAAGATCATAGGTCAAGGGGCCAGCTTATAGCTTACCTCTTATTGTAAAGTGGTAAGAGGTAAGACGAAAGCGTGAAGTCTAGTCTGAACAATAAGGACTTAGTTGGATTATGAAGAAATGGGATTGCTTGGAGGGAAGCTTATAGGCTTGAGAAGCAAAGGAGAAATTAAGGAAGAGGTGGGAAGGAAGAATCTTTTTCAGGGATTGGGCTTCAGGAGGATGTCTTACCTCTTACCATAACAGCAGTAAGAGGTAAAGGGGAACCTTGACCCTTGAAGTCTGAAAAAATCATACTTAATTTTTTTCATGAGAGATTTGGTGGATCGGTCCTTGAGAAGAATGACTACCACGTTCAAAGAAAAGAAGGGTGAAAGGGGGAGACCGATCTTGGACCCCTCAAAGATTGACACTTAGTTGATTTTTGAATTTCAAAGGAGATGATCAAGAGTTATGGGGGAGTCTTTCCTCTTACAATAACAAAGGTTAGAGGTAAGAGGTAAGGCCGATACTCAATACCTAATACCCGAAAGGGAGATAATTAGTCACATTTAAAATGGCATATTAGGGGTTGCTAATAAAGTCTACCTCTTACCTTAGCAAAAGTAAGAGGTAAGAGGAAAGGCCAAGGCTCAACCCCCAAAAATTAAAACTTAATTGATTTTTTGAAGGAAAGGATCGGGGGTTGGAAAGATGGAAGGAAAAGAAGGTGGTAGAGGGTAAGGGTTAAGCCCGGTGGGTCAAAACCAAAAATATCAAGGCAAAAAATAGAGAGAAGTGGAGAAGAAGAAGGGGATCAGGGGTGACATAGGAGTGATGCAAGGAATAATGTAAGTGAAAGTCTGACACACTAAAAAACCTATACTTATCCAATTTTGGAAATTAGTAACTGGGGCATTTGTTGTTGGGGGTGGTACAAGCAGAAAAAGGTGCCACTAGTGGCTCTAGTTGGAGATGCATGCTTTAGTGAAGGATGTCAAGATTCTAAATCTTTGAGGAAGTAGACTATGCCTTATCCATTAGGTAGTGATATTTCCCCATATTCAAAATTTCAATTGGTGGTCCCAAGCCACCAAAATGAAGAACCAATGCTTTCCTCTGTCAAAAACTATCTTGTCAAAGGAGTTGATCTCCCTCAACCCAAAATTTACTTTTCCATACAAGAGCATAAAAAGTAGCCTCTTTCTTGCAAGAATAAACACATGGTTACCTCTGAACAAGTGAAAAATTGCTCCATATTTGAACCTACTACCACATGGTAACCACATAATTTAGGCCACCTCACTACCACACACTACATTTTTTGATTTTGTACTAGGTGGCAGAAATTGAGAACTTTGATCAACACTAGATGAAACCATGGTACCTTCATTCCTGCTGACCACCTAACATAAATCAAGGAAAAGAAAAAAATTCTCCAATTCACATGGAAAAGAAAAAAATTCTCCAATTCACATGGAAAAGAAAAATATGCCTCTTCATCATGTTGACTTGTAGAGGGAAACTCATCCTCAAACAAGTCAAATTAAAAACTCTACAGCTCAGGCACATGAGAAACATGAGTAGCCAGAAAATCACCAACCTAAGGAAGTTGTTGTTGCTCATCATTAATGCAAGATGTATGTTGGGTCCAAGTGAAGTGCTTAAAATCAAGGATATTAGTGTCTATACTATGAGAAACTCTATCTTCATCACAAAGGAATGTCTCATACTCAAACTAACTCAAAATAGGGACCATGGATGGCCAACATACCTTGGGGTCATTGATGTTGATGTATTCATCAACACATCCATCCAAACCATGAGATATTTTATGTAAAGAGCTACACTCTTAATATTGTCTCTTTGTTTCCATGTCAAAATTGAAGCACTCATAAGAAATAATAATATACTATGCATTAGCTTTGAATTAGGCAATATCTCTTCTATATGATTTCCTTCATGTAGGCTATCAACGCCAAGAGTATTCCATGAATTTGAAAAATCTACAACCTCATTACCATGAAGAATTGCAACAACATCATCCTCAACACTTGTGGAATTACCAAGATCAATAAAAGAGCTAATAGAAGAAGCCTCAACATCATTTGTATCATCATCCATCAACAACTCCAACTCACACTTCTATGCCCATCACAACATATAGTTCTTTCTTTGAGAACTACGAACATGATTTTAACCATATGCACATTAATGTCTTCCTCAGATAAAATGAAGGAAACCATATCAACTCATGTATGAAATCATGAGTAACAAAGAAATAATCAGGGTCATACATATCACATTTAGCATCATAAGGAATTCCATCATTATATAAACCATGCCTAGGATTTTCGAACTAAATCCTAAACATTCATTTTTAGAAACATAACCACTATCTTGCAATGGGTTATCAACAAAACCCTCATTATTCACATAGGTTGGAACTAAAGAGGCATGAACTCACACATTTCTTTTATTTCTTCACATACTTCATCTATATTATTATGGATACAAACTTCATCCTTATCAACATTAGATGCACCTTAATTTTCTATTGCATTCCTTCTATCCACATGCATCATGCCTTTATTTTGATCATACCTAGTAGTTGGACAAGTGTTTCCAGCATTATGAGATATTTCACTTATTTCATACTCACCCTTGACTCCTTTAACGATCCTTATCTAATCAAATACTTGTTCAAAGTTATAAATCTTTAAAAAATCAGACAAGGAACTCAAACCTGGCAGAAAAGTTGCACAAAAAAAATCAATGCACACTGAATCCTTAGGTTCAAGCAACATACTGGGATTGCTTGCAAAGTACACAAAAACCTTGCAAATAAGTCATATGGTGATTCTTTTTCATATCTCTTTATATCAAAAAATTTCCATATAGGAAACATAGGATCAACAATGCCTAAAATTTTGTCACAATTTATTTGGAGTTCACCATGAGTTGTAGGATACAATGATAAACCGTTTGTAACAACAAAGTTATCATTAACTAGATAATCATTTTTATTTTTTAATCCAAATGTTTCACCTCCTAAAAACATGCTAGGATGACCAACACTTGCAGCCATATATACCTTAGGTATTGAATACCTTATGTTATTCTCAATATCCATGGAAAATTCATATGCTTGGCGAAGTGTTGTAGCCTCTTTCTCTCTCAACAATAACTCATTTTTTTATCAAATGCACCTAGATATACAACCAAGCACACTGCATCATTTGGTTTGATACCTTCAATAATTCCATTCATTTATTTTTAAAACCTTAAGTTTAAAGCTAGAATCAATTCTTCTTCTTGCTTTTGGATGTCCATGAATTTAGAAATCATAGAACCGACATTAATTCTTTCTTTAAACTGTTCTATGAATTCTATCATGAATTATTTCCAAGATGAAATGGAATAGGATGGCAAGTCTGAAAACCAATCCCTAGAATCTTCCTTTAGGCATTGAACAAAGAGTTTCATGACAACATCCTCAACATCTACCTCGTAATCTTCTACTAGATCCATAAACTCTTGTAGATGCTTATTTGTTGACTTAGATTTCTTTCCATTGGACTTTCAAAAATGTTCCCTAATCCCATTAGGAATAGGATTTGGGAAATTATGGATGCCACTAGAATTAACTATCCTATGTCTTTGAGAGAAGGAGGGTCTTCTCTCAAGACATAATTGTTGTTGAGTCATCTTACTATAGCTTGTAGAGGGTGGAACAAAATGGTTATACATACATGCAAATGAATTTATCCCATCTACAACTATCTACTTCTTAACATTTCTTTTATAATATCATTTTTTCTCAATTCCCTTTCTTTTGATGCCTTGAAACACTAAATAAGGGTCAATATTATCTAGTACTTTAATAGTTTACATTCATACAAAATATAACACTAGATAAATACCAATTTTTTTTTGCAAACCCCAAAAATATTGCTTATGATGTAACAATTTTTTAGAGTCGCCACCTCTTTAAAGATGATAATATATTCAAGCAACAGGAAGCTCCTTCAAAGAGAAACTTTCATTTTGAGTTCTGTCCACTAGAAGAACACCATATTTCATGAGGTATTGCAAAAAAATTCCTCTTCAAGTATGAAGGTCCCTTTGGATCATCTGACCCAAAACTTCAGATCAACAAAGTTCTTGACTTTTCCAAATAGATAAAATCAAGTATTCCCCAATAGAGTTTCTAATTTGCTAGTGGCCCAGATAGGGAGCTTCAAATTTACAACATTAACATATATAACTAGATATTCTCTATTCTTTCCACAACAAAGTCGCTAATTTGTTGGTGTTTCCAACTAATTTTCTAGGTTTTCCAAAAGACTAGCTACTTCTTATGCTCAGAAACCCTAGGTCAATGGCCAATGAACATGAGATAGATTTGAAAGTTCTTCTCTGGACTTTAGGCTCTTTAAAACCAAGGTGGGTTTCCCTATAACATCATTCAATAAATAACACCTATTTGTAATGTTGTCATTGATAACAAATTCTTCACAGTAATATGGTAGAAGGTAACTCGATGGGATAAATCATCCTTGCAACCCTCTATATGTTCTGGGGTTCTTTGTATTTTGGTAATGGAAATGAAAAAGTAATAATGCATGAAAGTAAAAGGTTTTGATTTGATTCAATGATATATCCTACCCCAAGCTTTGTGAGTCTCTTTGACCAGTGCCTAATCCACATAGAGTATAGAAATGAGGTAAACTCCTAACACATACCAACCCTTGGCTTATTATAACCTCATTACCTTGCAATGAGAAACCAACAAAGGGAAATACCATTACTCTCCTTACAAATCCTTGTCATAACAACATAATCTTTAATGAATGGACTAAAAGAAAGTTTCATCTACTCGAATAGAAACTAACAATTCAAACATTCATAACAAAAAATGTGATATGAGAACCATGAACAATCCTTGATTATATGATTCAAAATATTATGTGTTACAATATGAAGGTAAAAATATATTTAAATTCAAATATGGGGTAAGTGCACCAAGCTATGACACAAAAATGGCTCTAAAGATGCCACTTCTTTTTTCTGAAATCAACAAAGTCTGATGTGCATGAGAAAATGAAGATAGTTACACTCAAAATTTGAAGACGCAACAAGAACAAGATTTGAAGTTCTCTGAGTCTACTTTCTAAGCTACTATTATTTTGAAAATAATGAAGATTAAGGGTTTCAAAAAGGGGGGTCAAAGCAGGTCCTATTTTTATTAAAAAATAACATACCATCTAAGGCCACCCCCTTTTTCATTTACATTTTTTTAGAATTTCAAAAAATTGAATGGTGAGAAATTAGCTAACACCATTTAGTTTATCCTTGTTCTTTCAACTAATTTTCCAATGAACATATAATATTTTATGAATTTTTAAAATGGACATATCCTGAAAAGCTGAAATTTGAGCATGCTCCCCCCTAATTTTTTGAAAACTAGTTGAAAATCAATTTTTTTCATCATGTGTAGAATGGAGTCTAGTTTACAAAAATGTAATTTGTTTCAAGATTCGATGTATGAGTAAAAATATGTCCTAAAACTAGCACATGTTAGTTTTTGACAAAAAATGAATGCAATAACAAGAGAAGTTAAGGATGAAAAACTTAACATAATAAAAATGTAAAATATATATATATATATATATATATATGGATAGCTAAGAGAGAGCCTAACATCATTACTGTTTTTTTATAAACTCGCATTGAAAGAAATGCAAATGTGATAGTTAGCACAACCAAAAATATGTGAAAATTTGGTACCCTCCTGAGAAATTCACGTCCATAAGTAGCTCATTTGGTGAGCACCAAATTTGGCGCTATCCAAATGACACATTCCATTTGGATTTATGTCTCTTTCCACCACTTTGATAACATGTAGAGTTCATGGTTTATGATTGTTTACCTTTCAATCCCTCTATGCCTCATTCCCTCTAAACCAACGTGTACCCATTCTCTCTCAACCCTCTCTAAGTCTCTCCTACACTCTCTACCTCATCTTCCATCCTTAGGGTTTAAGGTATAGGGTTGAGGGTTTAATGTATAGGATAACTCACCCTCTTAGGTCTCTTCCTTCCTCTATCCCTCCCACCCCCTCTCTCTCAAGTCTCTCCCTCCCTCTATGCCTCCCACCCCCTCTCTATCAAGTCTCTCCCTTGATCTATCCCTCCCACCCTCTATCTCTTAGATCTCTCACAACTTTCCTTCTCTAAAGCCTCTCCCTCCCACCCTAACTACTCTTGAACCCCCTCTCCCTCTCTCAATTATTTCTCTCCCACACTAACTAGACAAATCTCGATCCCTTGATCTATCCATCCCACCCTTTGTCTCTTGGATCTCTCACACCCCCTCTCCCTCTCTCAAGTCTCTCCCTCCCACCCTAACTAGACAACTCCATTTCCCTCACAAGTTTCTCTCTCAGGTCTCTCCTACTCCCCCCCTCTCTCTCTCTCCATCTCAAGTCTCTCTCTCTCTTAGGTCTCTCTCCCTCTCAAGTCTCTCTCTCTCTCTCTCAAGTATCTCTCTCTTAGGTATCTCTTTTAGGTGTCTCCCACTCCCTCTCTCTCTCCCCCTCTCTCTTAGGTCTCTCCCTCAAAATATCCCTCCCACCCCCTCTCCCTCTCTTAGATCTCTCCCCCCACCCTAACTAGATAACTCTCCCTCTCTCCCTAAGGTCTCACTCCCTCCCAACCTACCTAGACTACTCTCTCTCACTCCAACCCACTCTCTCACACTCCCTCTCTTAGGTCTCTCCCCCAAAATATCCCTCCCATCCTAACTAGATAACCCTCTTTCTCCAACATAGTAGTCTCTCTCTCTCTCTCTCATGTCTCATTCCCTCCCACCCTACCTAGAAAAATATCTCATTCCAACTCCCTCTCTCACTCCTCTCAACCTCTCAGGTCTCTCTCTCTCACTTTAATTCCCTCTCTCAGGTCTTTATCTTTCTCCCTCTCATCTCTCTCTCTCAAGTATCTGTCTCCCAGGCCTCTCTCTTAGGTTTCTCCCTCAAAATATCCCTCCAAAAACCTCTCCCTCTCTCAGGTCTCTCCCCCTCCCTAACTAGATAAATCTCTCTCCCTCCCAAGTCTCACTCCCTCCCACCCTACCTAGACAACTCTCTATCACTCCAATCCCCTCTCTCACACTCCCTCTCTCTTAGGTCTCTCCCTCAAAATATACCTCCCAACCCTCTCCCTCTCTCAGGTCTCTCCTCCCAAACCTAACTAGATAACTCTCTCTCTCCCCCTCTTAATTCTTTCTCTCAAGTCTCATTCCCTCACACTCTACCTAGACTACTCTATCTCATTACAACCCCCTCTCTCACACTCCCTCTCTCTCAAGTCTCTTCCTCAAAATATCCCTCCCACCCCCTCGCCCTCTCTTAGGTCTCTCCCTCCCATCCTAACTAGATAACCCTCTTTCTATGATGTATTAGTCTCTCCCTCTTAGGTCTCACTCCCTCCCTCCATCCCTAGACAAATCTCTCTTGCTCCAACCTCCTCTCTCTCTCTCTCTCTCTCTCTCCCTCTCAGGCATTTCTCTCTCACTCACTCCAACTCCCTCTCTCAGGTCTTTATATTTTTCTCTTTCTCTTTCAAGTATCTCCCACTCCCTCTCTCTCAGGTCTCTCCATTAAAATATCCCCCAACCCCTCTCCCTCTCAAGTCTCTCTCTCTCTCTCTCTCTTAGTTCTCTCCCTCCCACCCTACCTAGAAATTTCTCTCACTCCAACCCCCTCTCTCACACTCGCTCTCTCAAGTCTCTCCCTCAAAATATCCCTCCCAACATCTCCCTATCTCAGGTCTCTCCCCCCACCCTACCTAGATAACTCTCTCTCTCTTTCTCTATCTCTCTCTCCCTCTCAAGTCTCACTCCCTCCCACCCTACCTAGACTACTCTCTCACTCCAACCCACTCTCCCACACTCCCTCTCTCTCAAGTATCTCTCCCACCACCTCTCCTTCTCTCATGTCTCTCTATCCCATCCTATCTAAATAACCCTCTTTCTTTGATGTAGTAGTTTCTCTCTCTCAGGTCTCACTCCCTCCCACCCTACCTAGAAAAATCTCTCACTCCAACCCCCTCTCTCACACTCCCTATCTCTCTCCCTCTCAAGTCTTTCTCTCCCTCTCCCTCTCTCTCTCCAACTCCCTCTCTCAGGTCTTTATCTTTCTCTCTCCCTCTCATCTCTTTCTCATGTATATCTCTCTCAGGTCACTCTCTCTTAGGTGTCTCCCACTCGCTCTCTCAAGTCTATCCCTCCCAACTCCTCTACCTCTCTTAGGTCTCTCTCCCTCACCCTAATTAGATAAATACATCTCCCTCCCACCCTACCTAGACAACTCTCTCTCTCACTCCACCCCCTTTCTCTCACTACCTCTCTCTCAAGTCTATCCTTGAAATTATCCTACCCAACCCGTCTCCTTCTCTCAGATCTCTTCCCTCCACCCTAACTAGATAAATATCTCTCCCTCTCAAGTATCTCTCTCTCAGGTCTCACTCCCTCCCACCCTACCTAGACTACTCTCTCTCTCCAAACCCCTCTCTTGTACTCCCTCTCTCTTAGGTATCTCCCTCAAAATATCCCTCCCATCCTAACTAGATAACTCTCTTTCTCTAATAGTAGTCTCTATCTTTCTCAGGTCTCACTCCCTCCCACCCTACCTAGACAAATATCTCTCTCTAACCCCTCTATCACACTCCCTCTCTATCTTTCTCTCTCCAACTCCCTCTTAGGTTTTTATCTTTCTCTCTCCAGCTCATCTCTCTCTTGCTCAGATATCTCTCTCTTAGGTCTTTCTCTCAAGTATTTCTCAAGTGTCTCCCATTCCCTCTCTCTTAGGTCTCTCCCTCAAAATATCCCTCCCAACCTCTCTCCCTCTCTTAGGTCTCTCCCCCCACCCTAACTAGATAAATATCTATCTTTCTATTAAGTCTCTCTCTCAATTCTCACTCCCTCCCACCCTACCTAGACTAATCTCTCTCACTCCAACCCCCTCTCTTTCAGGTCTCTCCCTCAAAATATCCCTCTCACCCCCTCTCCTTCTCTCAAGTCCCTCCCTCGCATTCTAACTAGATAAATCTCTTTTCCATGATGTATTAGTCTCTCTCTCAAGTCTAACTCCCTCCCACCCTACCTAAATAAATCTCTCTCACTCCAATACCCTCTCTCAAAATCCCTCTCTCTCCTTCTCTCTCTCTCTCTCTCTCTCTCTCTCTCTCTCTCTCTCTCTCTTTCTCACTCCATCTCCCTCTCTCATGCCTATCTTTCTCTCTCCCTCTCATCCCTCTCTCTCTCTCTCTCAAGTATCTCCCACTACCTCTCTCTTAGGTCTCTCCCTCTCTCAAGTATCTCCCCCACCCTAACTAGATAACTCTCTCTCCCTCTCAAGTCTCTCTCTCTCTAAGGTCTCACTCCCTCCCACTCTACCTAGACTACTATCTCTCACTGCAACCCCTCTCTCACACTACCTCTATCTCAGGTCTCTCCCATCCTAAATAGATAACCCTCTTTATCCAATGTAGTAGTTTCTCTCTCTCAGGTCTCACTCCCTCCCACCCTTTCTAGATAGATATATCACTCCAACCCCCTTTCTCACACTCCGTCTCCCTCTCCCTCTCAATTCTTTCTCTCTCCCTCTCTCTCCAAATACCTCTCTTAGGTATTTATATTTCTCTCCCTCAAAATATCCCTCCCAACCCCTCTCCCTCTCTCAAGTATCTCCCCCCACCCTAACTAGATAATTGTCTCTATCCCTCTCAAGTCTCTCTCTCTCTCTCTCTTAGGTATCACTCCCTCCCACCCTACCTAGAAAAATATCTCACTCCAACCCCCTCTCTCTCTCCCTCTCAGGTATTTCTCTCTCTCTCTCTCTCACTCCAACTCCCTCTCTCAAGTCTTTATCTTTCTGTCTCTCTTTCATCTCTCTCTTAGGTCTCTCCCACTTATGGTTAAGGGTTTAACATATACTGTAGAGGGTAGAGGGTTGAGGTATTATGATTTAAGGGTTGAGGGTTTAGGTTTTATGGTTTAAGGGTTCACGGTTGATAGATTAAGCTTTAAGGGATAGTGTTAAGGGATTAGGGCTGAGGGTTTAATGTGTAGAGTAGAGGGTAGAGGGTAGAGGTTTTAGGTTTTAAGGTATAGGGTTGACATATTAGGGTCAAGGGTTTCAAGGTTTAGGGTTTAAGGGATGAGGGTTGATGGATTAGGGTTTAAGGTTGAACTGATGAAAAATAGGGGTGTCTGTAGGCTTTCCCAAAATTGAAAAGTGGATCCAAAGAGGGAAAAGGGGTTCTACCTCTCTAATTTCTTTAGGAAATTAGATCCACACAATAAAATCACTATCAACCTTAAGGTGAATCAAATCAAAGTGTGAATCTACAAATTTTCCTTTTTGTAAGGACAAGAGTCTAGGTTAAACAACACTTTGGGAAGAGAGAATAAAAATAGCAAATCAACTCCAAATTCTAATCTATAATGTGGATTCAGAAGATTTAGCATAACATGGATATAACCTACAATATTTTGGAGAATTCAAAAGGGATACATTTTGTGTACCTCTCACAAAAAGGTGTTTTGGGAAGCTAACTAAGGACTCATTCACCCTATAGCAAATGGGTCCTAGTTAGGGCTTTGTAAAAAAAATTATGAGTTCTCTTCTACTATGTCTGCACTCCTAGATCCTTGATTTTCATAGTTGGATATCTGAAAATAAATCATGTAGGTGAGTTTCCATGAAATTGCAAGAATGATGACAAAAAAATGCAACTTTGACAACTTGCAATTTTTCTCTTCAAGAGATCTTCCACCTAAATCTGCAAATACAAATCAAGAGAGAAAAATATTTTTTATTGGTGAATGAGGGTTTTCCTTGGTCAAACCCCATTTTTGTAATTAAACCTTGTAATTAAATTAAATAGCATGAAAGGAATGATGAATGAGAAATCCTATGTCACAACTCGCCAAACCCTTGTATGAACCTTAGGATGTAGATTTGCAACTAGTATGAAATGGCTTTAATGGATACAGATCTTGATCTTGAAACTTGATTTGAAACAATTCCTTTGAATAATTGAATGGATCTTGAACACTACACCAACATATTAGCTCAAATAACATGCATGATGCAAGAAGACTTTGACATGATAATAGGATCTTGAATGCTGCAATAAATTTTCAACAAATCTTCCCTTGAATTCCTTAAAAATTCTCTTCATAATTCTCTTGAACTCATAAAATTTCTATAGGAATTCTCACTTGAAAATTAAAGGTGTTCATGAAACATTGCTAGGTGAAACATAGTGAAATGACCTCTTATTTACACATATGTTGACATTAATTCCGAAAATTCAAATAACACAAGTCGACATGTGAATACACATTTGAATTCATTGAAATACTACTAAAAAATAATTTAAATTAGGGTCCTAGGTCTAAGTGAGGACCCATTCGCCCTTGGGTGAATGGGTCCTAGTTCACTTACTTAGGACACACATTCTCCAATGTTAAGTGTTATGTTATGACATTAATGAATGTCAGGTTTTCCTCTTTAGAAATTTTAGTTAATTAGGATTAGATTTCAATTAAGGGGGAAAATTAAGGCCAATTAACCTCAATTAATTAATAAAGCCCTAGGTGAGTGTGAAAGTGTAAAGGTACACCTTACAACACCACAAATAAGGAACAATTAAGTCCATTTGATTTAAAAAGGCCCTAAACTTAAATTGAATATGTAGAATACATATTATAACACTAAATTAAGGCATAATTTACTCCTTTTTAATATTAATTATTCCCAAATTAAGTGTGAAAAAGGGGTACTTTTTCCTACACTATATTTAGCCCCCACTTTTGTTGAGAGTATGACCCTATGTCAAACTAACACTAAAGTAGACATTCAAGACACTTATGTATGAAACAATGACAAAGATACATAGTCATATAACATCAAATCCTAGGAGAATAGGGGAAACAAATCAAGATTCGACTATCCCAACACAATGTGGAACACGATTGTTTGTCTAGGGAAGGAGTGGATCAAGTTGCGACTATTCGATGCAATGCAAAACATGTCTATTTTGTTTGTCCTATACGTTCACAAGAATAAATTGATGTCCACTATGCAAAAAAAACATACACTCAAATGGGCTAATGGAACCTCAAGCCATCCACTAGGTGATCCCACAATGGGTTGAAAATAAGAGAATCTTATTATGGTCCCATACCATATCAATTCTATCCTCCTGACAACCTCAATAAGGCACCACAATACTACACTTTGAGCTTCACAAGTCCTAACAATCTTCATTATGATAAGCACTTATAAATTTTGGGAAGGCTCTACTGGAAAGCAAGGTGTGTTATGCTTAGTGGCCTTATAGGGATGGGTTCAAGCTTCACAAGGTTAACTAGTTTCATTATGCTAAAAACTTATGAACTTTATACATACATACATACATATATATAGGGTTTTTTTCTAAGGGGTCTTGCTTGGTTCATGTAAGGTCTTCTTCTTAGGGATCATAATGCCTAATATCTTTAAGAGAGGACAAGTCCAGGATAAAATATTCACAACTTAGGGAATGCAACACGTAGCATCACCACTAAGAGGAAAGTCATATGCTAAGAAGTATCACGCTCTCAAAGGATATCAAACCCAATGACACCATCAAGAAAAGGACACACCACAATAAGTAATAAAATCACACAAAGAACATGGGGACACAAATGTATGCCTCCACTTTAAAGGAATTGCTACACCATTTCTATGAGCAATAAATTTAAAGTATCAAATATTTAATGCTAATCATAAAGAGGACATGAGAGATTACTTGGAAATCCCTATGCCGAGTCATATGTTTCCAAATGAAGCTACATCATGAAAAGGGTTTCCCCCCAACATGAAATACCAAAATACATAAGGGATCCATGGATTCAGGGTCAATATATATTTGCCACAATGTGATTATAGAGCTCAAAAATTTCATCATTCCTCAAATATTCATAAAACTAGAAGAATGACACATAGAGAGTGAAAACAAAGAAAAATATTTTAGGTCATCATGGAAGAGACCTAAATGTCTCAATGCCTTGTGTCATACTCAAAATTAAAACACAAAACAAATGAAAAGATAAAGGTTTACGATATATAGAAGAATGCAGGTACAAATAGAGGAACACACATGAAGAGAGAGATACATAAAGGAAACATTACAGGGAAGCTCACATTATGCACATGAAATCACACAAAGAAACATGCAAAATAAAATAAAGAAAAATACAAGACACATGCGAGTCAACCTATAGTAGGTCATCTACATCCCAATCTTGATCAGTATATGTAGAAGGCGGACAACTAGCCAAAGGGACAACATCAAGTGCAAAAATAGGACAAGGCTATCTAACCCCTTGCCCCTACTAAGTGTAGGACAAGGATGATCCAAGATAAGTTATGAGAAGCATGATAGAATGAAAATTAGTATCAATTAGAGGAACTAGGTGATTCAACACAAGGAAGATCACCACAATCCTTAAGATGTTGAATTTTATCACTTAAACCTTACACCCATTAGTAGAATGATCATGAACTCTATGATATGCACAAAATGAAATCTTCTTGTAAAATTTCTTTCATGTTCTTGGAGGGAGATATCAAGTGATCTTGGAGGATCCTCAAAAAGATACTCTCTTGATCAACAGTGGGGGATATTTATTTATTAGCACAATATCTCATACACACAATAGATGATAAGGCCTTAGATGAAGATGGAGATAAAGGAGGTAAACCTAGATCTTTCTTGAAAGGGTATGGTATAGACTTCACTTATTCTCTATCATTTTTCTCTATGTTTTTATTGTATCAATGTTTAGAAAGGAGTTTGTATCTAGGACCATAACACTCTTCCAACTCAGATGAAGGGGTTTTATGCTTCTGAGAAGGATTGGCTTCTTCACGAGAACACAAATCCTTTTTGAGTTTCTTAAAGTTATGCATCATCCTCTCATGAGGGATGAGAGTTGAAGGGTCCCCATCACCACCATGGGGTGATCGTGTTGACGTAGAACCAAGTTGAGAAAATGAAACACAAGAGAATACAGGTGTATTTTGAGATTTTGTACTATCCCATAAAGGAGGGTGTAAAACCTAATGAATCCCAATAATCACTAAAACATGTGTTTGAAAATGAATTGTTTGTATATGACTCTTTGGAATTTGAGGGTGTGATTTTTGAATCTTCTTTGAAATAAGTCATAAAATATAATGACCCCCAATCATCACTAAAGAGTTTGGTTGTAGGTGAAAGACAATTAGGATTAACAACAACTTGTATGGGTTCTACTTTGGAAGTTGGAATGCAAGTATTAGGGGAGTTGGAAGTGTTATGATCATTTTTAACTTCTGATTTATTGCTTTGTTCATCTACTTCAACCATGTTATTCTATTTTTGTATTCAAATTTCATCGCATGGTTAAGAGTAGATGTGTCTCCTTTCATAGCATGAATCTATGGTCTCCCTAGGAGAAGGTTTTATGAAAGAGGTCTTGTCATGATATGGATAGGGGTAGGTGTTGCAAGAAGGAAAGTGTTGTCATTAATGTCAACTGGTTAATTGGTTATCAACTGGTTTCTATTGTCATTGATGTCATGGATGCAGGTTATTGGTTGTATATGTCAAGGATATTGAGAAAATTGTAAAGAAGAAAGGTTGCAGGTGTTTAGTGGTTACTCCAAGTTTTTCTCCAATATTTGCTTCGAGATTTAATCCTATGTTTGTGTGGTTCAGATACGTTGATCATAGTTGTTAGAAGCTAATATATCCATATTCTTGGCTTCTAATTCATTATATAGTGTGAGTTATGTTACTAGTTGTGAACTATGGATTTCTATGTATTTGGCTAAGGTCTGAAAGAAATGATGTTGGTTCAGATTTCTTTTGGTTGAGTCTTATGACTTGAGGTTCTAAAGTTAAGTTGGTATGATTGTGTTGAAGATAATTTCTGTGTCTGGAAGGATTTGATTGTGCTAGGGTTTGTGTGTGCTTAATTGTTCTATGTGTTTTACACTAGTTTGGCTGACCTTTTGTTGAAAACTACTTTCAAATTTGATGAAGCGTGTCGGGACCTATCTGGGTCCTCATCAAGCATGTGTTTGGGTCACTCTCATTCTAATTCCACCCTAGGATATTTTGGCACTAACCTAACTTGAATTTAATTATGGATGGCTGACTTTGGATATGTTTCAAAGTTGAAGGTGGTATAAATACAAGATGAATTAGTGGTGAAAAAGGTGCAAGAGATAAGTTCAAAGAAATAGAGTAGATAGATGCAAAGAAGATGTGAATCAGAGTGTGTGTGTGTGATGAGACTGTGGTAGATTAGTGTGAATTCTAAATGTTCAACTATTAGATGCAGTGAGTTGAAGGTGCACTCTATCATTCATGCATGTCTACAAGTAGTTGAGTAAATTGTGGTGGAAATATTTGTTGCATTGAGATTGTCTTCTCTCTCTAACATATCTCTTCTATCTTCTTTGTATCTTTTTGGAACTGAGCCCTCCAAGTGGTTAACCCTATTGGACAGTGAGTCCTTGTTTTGGCAATGAGCCTTTTCTTAGGCAACGAGCCTTTGTAATCAGTTTTTATATTCTCTATAGTGTGATTTAATCCTCATCAGTTTTTCCATGTAAATCTAGTGTTATTGTGTTTGTGTGATGGTTTTAAGTTTCTGCACTTGCACTTAATATTTAATAATTTTATTAGAGCTAAGGATTTTTGGTTGATCAAAGTTCTGGTGAATGATTTTAAATTTAAGATTTGCTACAACTATTTCACCCCCCCTCTTAGTTGTCTTGTTCAATAGTAGGAAAAACTAAAGGTCTTAACTCAGTAGGTAATTTGATCATTCTTAATGGTTGCCTATTAAAATTTTCAAAGACACAAATATTATCATCATCAAATTGAATAAGCCTCTTTCACACACCAATTTTATCTTGGAGATGCATGTTACACATATTAAGACCTGCTCCAAATTGTCTATAAGAGTGTGCCTAATAGCGGTTTCATTAATGATCACCTTTATCATTAAGGCCTTCTTGTTTTGTATCTCAAGCAAGGGTAATTCATGTTTAGGGAATGTGATTTATGGCTTTGCCACTTGCATATAATCAAAGGAGGATACTACATCATTCAATTCACAAAAGATTGGATATTATTCTTCTTTATCTGCAAAAGTTCTTGGAGTATCTAATTGTATGTAGGTGATGTTTGAACAAGATCCCATAAGGATATCTTAGTAGGATTATTTTTAAGTTCTTCAACTAAAACATACTCATTTCCACCATTTAAAGGCTAACAAGGAGCACTAGGAAAAATATGTTGATGCAATGGTAATGAAGTGGGAGTGGTTTGTGGTTGCATATTGTTCCATGTATTGTATGTGTGAGAAATGGTATTGTAACTCGATTTCTACAAAACAATGTTACTAGTAAGTTTTCATGTTGATTGTTTCTTTTTAGGTGATTCTATGATAGGAGGTGACTTAGGAGGTTTAATAATTAAAGGAGATCCAATTTGTGTGTTCATAACCTCAACCGAGTTGCTTAGATGATCTTCTACTGATGAGGGATCTAATGTGAAATTAACATCTTCATCTATGTCATCCATCTTAGTGTGTGTTGAGATAAATGCAGCATTAGAAGAGGGACAAAAAATATTCTCATGACACTCAATAATTGGGTCTTCTATCACCAAGATACCTTTGTCACAAATAGGAGAGGTATTGGGAGAAGAACAACTATGATTGTCATGATTGTCTATGTGTGCCTCCTCTTGTTTCAAATATTTAGTGGATGATCTAGGTGAGATGAAGTCCTCAAGGGCTTCATCTAACATGTCAAAGTCATCACAACTAAAGGGTTTGAAGTTAGCCATTTATTTTTGTTTTTGGTTTTTTTTTTTGTTTTCTAATGATTGCAAAATTTAAACTAATCTATCTAATAATGCAATGATGTTGAAAATGAAAGAAAATTATAGAAATATAACACTAACTATATAAAAAATATGCAAGAAAATATAAAAAATATGCAAGAAAATGTTCTCCACAATGTTGCAAAATATAACTAAGTGAGAAAGAGCTTGAATGCACAAATACATTGTTTCAGAAAATCAATTCTCAATTCTGAAAGAAGCAACAAAAATACAAACCAGAGACTAAAAAACACCCAAAAACTTGTCTATAGGTTCTGTACATGGACTCATTCGCCCCTGGGTGAATGAGTCCTAGGTACAGGGTTTGTCTATAGGGTTTGTACATGGACTCATTTTCCCTTGGGTGAATGAGTCCCAGGTCAGTGTTTTAAAGAAGTAAAAAATGCAATTTTTTGAGTTGTTTTATGTGTTTTTTGTGCCTAGTTTCAGACTGTAACTTCTATGACAATTTTCCAGTTTTTTTGTCTAAATGCAAGTGAAATGAAGGAAAAATGATAAACAATATGACACTTTTTGAAATGCAATTTTTACTCTTTTTTGAATATGAATGATGAAAAATTCACTAATATGCAAACATTATGCAAAGTTAATGCAAATTTTTGATTTGTTTTTATTTAAACAATGCAAAATATAAATTTAAACCTCTCTATACAATGCAAACTAATACAATTTTGACAACCCTAAATAAGATGCAAAGTAATACAATGCAATGCAAACTTATGCAAATCCTAGATCTAGGGTTTAAATGCACTCCAAATCAAAAATTAGAATGTTCAAAACTTGATTTCCCCAAAATGAAATGATGACAAATAGGGGTGTTGCTAGGGTTTGCCAAAATGGAAAAGTGGATCCAAAGAGGGAAAAGGGGTCCTACTTCTATAATTTATTTAGGAAATGAGATCCACATAATTAATGACTATCAACCTTAAGGTGAATCAAATCAAAGTGTGAATCTAAAAATTTCCCTTTTTTACAAGGACATGGGTCTAGGTCAAATAACACTTTAGGGAGAAGATTAAAAATAGAAAATAAACTCGAAATTGCAATATATAAAGTGGATTAAGAAGATTTATCATAACACTGATGGAACCTACAAAATTTCTAGAGAATTTGGAAGGGATAAATGTTGCATACCTCTAATAAAAAGTGTTTTCAGAAGCTAACTAAGGACTCATTCACTCGATGGGGAATGGGTCATGGATATGGTTCTATAAAAATGGTTTTTGGGTTCTCTTCTACTGTGTATGCACTCCTAGATCCTTGATTTTCATAGTCGAACAACCGAAAATAAATCTTGTAGGTGAGTTTTGTGAAATTGCAAGAATGATGACAAAAAATGCAAATTTGACAACTTTGCAATTTTTCTCTTCAAGAGATCTTCCACCTATATCTGTAAGCACAAATCAAGAGGAAAAATTGTTTTGTTGTTGGTGAATGGGGGTTTTCCTTGGTCAAACCTTGTTTTGGTAATTAAACCTTGTGATTAAATGAAATAACATGAAAGGAATAATTATGACAACTCACCAAACCCTTGTATGAACCTTGGGATGTAGATCTGTAACTAGCATGAAATGGCTTCAATGGATGTGGATATTGATCTTGACAATTGATTTTAAAAAATGCTTTTGAATACTTGAATGGATCTTGAACACTACATCAACATATTATCTCAAATAACATGCGTGATGCAAGAAGAATTTTACATGATAATAGGATCTTGAATACTCTGCAATAATTCTTCAACAAACCTACCCTTGAATTCCTTGAAAATTCTCTTGATAATACTCTTGAAATCATAAAATTTCTATAAGAACACTCACTTGAAAATTCTAGGTGCTCATGAAAAATTGCTAGGTGAAACATAGTGAAATGACCTCTTATTTATATATATGTTCACATTAATTCCAAAAATTCAAATAACACAAGCCAATGTGTGAATACACATTTGAAATCATTGAAATACTACCAAAAAAAAATTAAATTAGGGTCCTAGGTCTAAGTGAGGACCCATTTGCCCTTCGGCCAATGGGTCCTAGGCCACTTACCTATGACACACATTGTCCAATGTTAAATGTTATGTTATGAAATTAATGAATGTCAAGTTTTCATCTTCAAAAATTGCAATTAATTAGGTTTGGATTTGAACTAAGGGGGATAATTAAGGAAAATTAACCTCAATTAAATAATAAAGCCCTAAGTGAGTGTGAAAGTGTAAAGGTACACCTTACAACACCACAAATAAAGCTCAATTAAGTCCATCTTATTTAACAAGACCCTAAACTTAATGTGAATATGTAAAATAAATATTGCAACACTAAATTAAGGCATAATTTAGTCCTTTTTAATATTAATTATTTTCAAGTTAAGTGTGATAAAGGGATACTTTTTCCTACACTACAAAGGTATATGGTCGAGGGATAATGGTTGAGGGTTTAACGTTTGAGGGTTTAAGGGTCGATGGTTGAGGGATTAGGATTGAAGGTATAGGGTTGAGGGATTAGGGTTTAAGGTATAGGGTTGAGGGTTTAATGTATAGTGTGGAGGGTAGAGGGTTGAGGGTTGAGGGTTTAAGGTTTTAGGATTTAGGGATTAAGGTTTAGCAACTAGGGTTAAGGGTTTAATTGATAGGAAAGAGGGTTGAGGGTTTAAGGGTTGAGGGTTGAGGGATTAGGCTTGAAGGGTTGAGGGTTTGAGGGAGTAGGGTTGAGGGTTTAAGGTATATGGTTGAGGGATTAGGCTTGAGGGTTTAATGTACAAAGGGTAGAGGGTTGAGGTATTATGATTTAACGGTTGAGGGTTTAAGGTTTGAGGATTGAGGGATTAAGGTTGAGAAATAAGGGCTGAGGGGGTTTAAGGTTTTAGGTTAAAGCGATTAGGGTTTAAGGTATACATTTGAGGGTTTTGATCACATATCTCTAAAGATCTATATTGGATCCCACTTTTACATTTTTCATCCCATAAATGCTTAAACCTCTCTTTAAAGGTTATAACATATGGTCTTCAATCAAAAAACATGACATATGATCTATTTTTAATTGTAATACTTCTTTATTCAAGTCTTCAAATTATCGTAATTCATATTTGTAATTGTAGTCCTTCTAAATATTCAAGTCCTAACAATGTATCACCTTTAATTACCCAAGTGTAGTTAAATGGTCTATTCTTAGTTTTGCTTGTTCTAAATATTCAAGTCCTAACAATGTATCACATTTTGCATCACATTTGACACTCGCCAAATTTGGCGAGCGCCAAATGTTCCTTTTCCAAAAATAGTAAAAAAAGGAGTTGAAATCGTGATTCAAGTCCACAATTCTCTGCATTTGTCTGATATTTTGCTTTATCCGACTCACAAATTCCTTTTTATGTAGTTGAATTGTTGTACCAAATTATGCTTGATTCATCACCTTTTTAGCACCAATTTTCATGCTAGACAACATAGAAGAAGACAATTTGAAGTTTCTACATTATTTTTCATTATCTCAGGTAATATATTCATTTTGGTACAATTGAAATATTTATGTTGAGATTTTTTGTTTCATTTTGACAATATAAACCATTCCTTTCATGATTTTATTAATCATAATAGTTTTAAATATAATTCAACATTGAATTAGATGGGAGTTGTATAAAAAAAAATATATTTTTTAGGAGTTTGAAGAAAAAAAAATGACATAATTTAGATGAATTCATGTAAACTTATATATAGGATATCAACTTAACACAAACTTGCTTATGAATTCCATTTTCATTGCTTATAGTAGTCCATTTCCATCATGACTAGTGGAATTCACTCCTTTTCATTTTAGCTATATGTTTATATATTGAGTTATTTTGCTTTGTTTTGACAATACATGTACCATTTATTTGATGATTTTATTAATCTTCATTGTTATACATAGAATTCAACATTGAATTAGCTGAAAGTTGCATACAAAATTTTAATTTTTATGAGTTTAAAGAATTTAAAAAAAAAAAAATGACATAATACATGAATTAATGTAAACTTATATTGATGAATATTATTTATGCAATGTGAAGTAATTGCATAAGAATTGAATTTAGGTTGAATTTTAAAAAAATAGATTGTTTAATTGAAATTGTTTGATCTATAAACATCTAGTTACATTAGTTATGCAATGTGAAGTAATGCTTTGAGTTTTAAAGATTTGCAATACAATGTAATCACTATCCTTTTAAATAGCTTGAAGTCACTATCATTTATGTATTCTTAAGTTTGCACAACTAAAACCAAAGAATATTTTCCTTATAATCATGATTGTCAAAATTTTCAAACTCCAAACTTTTCCCTACTACAGCTATAATGACTTTGCATTTGCTCTTCACTTTATTGTCAAAGAATTCCCTTTAGAGTTGATTGTTGTTTTATATTTGATTTGACTATATCCTTACTTTGTGGAATTCTTGCATACCGATATGAAGACTATGACTCCCTAGACATGACTGTCATGATATGATTGTGTCTCATTTGTTCACCATTCCCTCCATTGCTATGCACATAGGACTACCCTCATTTTAAGTCTTATCCTTTGACATTGACTATATCCTGCTTTCTTTCTCAAGTAGTAACTTTCACAAAATTTCAAAGAACAACAAACTCAATTGAGGCTGCTACATAGCAATTTTCCAATCAGCTACACATATATTACCTTATCTTTCCCTCTTTTATCTATTGTGACACTTTATGAAACCTTTCTTGAAGCTACTCTTAAACCATTTTGAAGTGCCAAGCTTGTCTTTGTTAAATTTTGGTGGTTGTGTTGATTCCTTGTACATGAGCATTTGACTCATATGAGTGCCAACCTTCATTTATTTGGCACTGCGATCCCCTTTTACTTTTGAAAACACTTGACATCATGCCATTTTGTGGTATTGAGAAACTTGGTGTTCTTTATTGATAAAAGATTTGGCTATCCACTATATGGATGGTAGTCCTTTCATATATGAAGAGTATCCTTTACCATTTAATTCATTGTTACAATATCTTGCACAATTTTCTACCTTTGAAACCTTGAACTCTACCTTTTGTGTGAATCTCAATCTTGCAAGATACACATTGCCAATAACTTCATTTGAATGCGATTATTCATTTATCATTTATCATGATGTGGTTGCCATTGTCTTCAACTCTACATTGTTTGATTATGTAATGTGGAACTATCATACTTTCTTTAGTATTTAAGACTATCATTATATGCATGATAATTGTCCTCTTTGTGAGAATAAAAGGCTTAAGAAAAAATTATTTAAATAAAACATTTAAATAATTTCCTGAGACCTATGAAAATATGGATTACAATCTCATGGAATGCATGACAAGAAAATGCAATTAACAACTGCGCCTAGTTCATCGATAGGGTATGTGAAGTAATTGCATAGCTATACTTAATAGGTTGACTTTAAAAAATTTAGATTGCAATTGAAATTTTGTCATCTATCAATGCATCTAGTTATAAGTTATGTAATATGAAGTAATTCTTTGAGTTTGAAATCTATGGGAAATGCAATGCAATCAATGATATGAATATATATGTTTGTTAAAATGCTTTGGTAGGCATGTATTAAAAATGTGGTAGCATAGAAATGGCAGTGAGCTGATTGAAAAAATGCCTTAAATAAATGTGGTCTCAAGGTGATATATGACAAGAAAATGCAAAATGTGGCAGCATAGAAAAGGGAATGAGCAGTTTAAAAATGTCTTAAAGAAATGTGGTCTCATGGAATGCATGAGTTTGAGTAAAATTAGATTGCAATTGAATTTTTCTATAGATATCAATAGATTTAGAACTATTAGTTATGTAACATAAAGTAATTCTTTTAGTTAGAAATAAGTGCAATGCAATGTAATCATTGATATGAATATGTTTCATAAAATTATTTGGTAGACATGTATGTAATATCTGATAGCATAGACACGGTAGTGAGTTGTTTGAAAAAATGCCTCAAATAAATGTGGTCTCATGGTGATGCATGACAAGAAAATATAAAATGTGGTAGCATAGACAAGGAAATCATCTATTTGAAAAAATTCCTTAAAGAAATGTGGTCTCATGGAATGCACGAATTTGAATAAAATTTGATTGCAATTAAATTTTTGTCAAAGATAGATCAACATCTAGTTATTAGTTATGCAACATGAAGTAATGCTTTGAGTTTGAAAGATATGTAATAAAATGTAATCAACAATATAAATATGTTTGATAAAATGCTTTGGTAGACATGTATGAAAAATGTTATGGCTATGGTTAGTGAGCATTAATTACTTTTTTTCTTTATGTATTTGTGAACATGTAGCATTCAACCTCATGTCAAGGAAATGAGCAAAGCCTCTAGTACTAGATGAATGTGAAGCTAAAAATGGAAGGAGAAGAGAAACAAAAAGGAAAGTTTGTGAAGAAAAGAAATTGTAGCCCATAGAGGAAGAAATTCCTATCCAATCCAAGAGAGATGTCGAATTGGAAACACAAAGGGAATAGATGCAATAACTTCGTGCAAGGATAGAAATGAATCTAGAAGTTGGGGGCACACCATCAGACATAAGTGAAGTTCAATGCACACCATGTACAATATATCATGTTCAAAGTACATCAAAAATCACATCTACAGTTGAAGACACATCATCAACATGTGGTTTAAAAACTGTATATCAACAAACACATCTCTACTTGAAGGCACTCCACATACCACATGTTAAGTTGGAGGTACAACATCATTTATATGTCAATATCAAGTTACGTTATCAATTTTACCTCTGATTGAAGGTACATCATCTATCCTCGATGTTGTTGGCATTCCTAATGTTGACACAACTTTACCTTTCAGAACTAGAGTTTTGCATAAAAACCCTAAATATTTGATAGATATTGATGCCAATGTTTTGAAACCAATAGCTGATAAGATTCCAAAATGTACATGTCAAAGATATGTGAAGAGGATATGTATCTTATTTCTTGAGAAGATAAGTGAGGCTGGAAGATGTCAACTATTTGCTGAAATTTTAATCTAGGGTAAAAATTCAGGTTGAGTATTAAAGCATCAAAACTAAACCTATAAAGCCCTAAATCAACAATAGAGCACAATCCAACATAGAAATATAAACATGAAGTAAATATCACCTATTTCATGGTTGCTTGACCTCCATTGTCCTTCTCCATTTTTCTTGAGTATGCTTGATGCCCTCATATTTGATTATGCAATCGTAGCCTAATGTCAATGATAGAAAAATGTTGAAGATAGTTGTCTCCTTAAGCAACATGTACTTGTGCATAAACTCGATAGATTGAAATGACAATGACAAACATCTTTTAAAGAAAGCCAAGTGTGAATGAAAGGTTGAGATTAAATGTCAATAAGATATGTCAATCAATGACGAAGAATGAAAGTTGATAGGGTTAGGGAAAATATAAGAAATGAATGGATGAGATTGAATAAAATAATTCAATCAAGGGTTGAAGTTAAATGAGACAAGAAGAGATAAGGATGACATTGACAAAGAGAAAAGGCACAGAAAAAAGAGGAAACCAAATAATTCTAAAAATCATTTAGTTTGAGAGGGAAAGTGAATAATTAAATAATGTAAACATTATTTAATTATAAAAGAAAAAGGAAAGCTGATTTTTTTTAATTAAATAACAATTTAATTCAAAAAGAAGGAGAAAAAAATAAATTAGTAAGTCATTAATTGAATAAAATTTAATTTATGATAGAAAAGGCTAAATGAATAATTAAATAATTGAAATAATTATTTAATTATAGTAGGAAAGACGATAATAATTAAATAAATAAAATTTATTTAATCATGGAGAGAAAGAACATTAGTGACACAATTAACTAAATAAAATTTAATTAATTAATTAAAAGAGGAAATAGAAATATATAAATGAATTAATTAAATATTTAAAATTATTTAATTAATAGAAGAATTATGACATTAGACATAATTAAATAGTTAAAATTATTTAATATTCAAGGATGAAAGGGGATTTTAAAACTCACAGGCCTAGGGCAATTTTTTAGTGTCTACATTTTGTTCCTCTTTGATACAATGCAGTTTATCGCACTGTGCCAAAGAAATTTAGTCAAAAAATGCCTTGGTGTAAGTAAGGTGGATTTATGCCCCCTGAAATTTTTTTGGCAAATTTTCACAAGTTTCAAAAAATTTGGAAATTGTTCTGATAAGTCAATTTGATAGCCAAGAATGTGGTGGTGATGAAATATTTAAGTTTCAAGACCTTCGAGGTAGCAAAAATTAGGTTTCAAACCTCCCAACGAGTGCATCTTGTATAAAACCTAGTGCAAACCCCAATTTTGATTACCTATAAATAGAAATTTGAGTGGAAAAAATGATTCATTTGTGCATTTTGACTTTGGAGATTGGATAGCTCTGGGAGAGACTAGCTGGCAAGATGTCGCTTGCTCCATACACTGAGCACTATGGATATCATTTTTGCACCTTCCAATGGCTAGAGGACACAAATGACCCAATAGGTACACCTTGCTCGCTTCATCATTTTTAATTTTTTGTATATTTTTAGGGCCTAGAAAATTTAGAAGGTAGTTACGGTGAATTCTGTTTGCCACAACTGTCATCGTGCATGACACAAGTCACACCAGGTGACCGTAGCTATCATGACACACTAAAAAATTACTAGGGTAGGATAGGCAATAAAATCTGAGGAGACATAATTGCAAAGTGTGTCACATTTTCTTCTTGCATTGCACCTACGGACAAGAATGATGCATTCAACAAATTGAACCACATGTGTTTGGGGAGATGACACATATGCAAGTGTGTGACATAATTGATTGGGGGTTGGCCACAATTGGCCCCGATGGTGCATTTTTTGAGACATGTGACACAAATGCTATTGCATGATGCAGTTGATTTTTGTGATGCATTTGGCAAGTAGAATGATGCAATTGACTTATTAATTTTTTTTACCAATTTAGGATGAAACTTCTCATGCAATGTGATTCCAATACGTCTAATTAGGGTTTTAGATTAACACAATGATTGATTTTTGTGATGAAAGGTTGTGCTGGCCCCTATTTATACTCAAGAGTCATGACCATCTACATTTCAACTACGAGATCGATTATCCAATGCTAAAAGTGTGGGCTAATACATCTTGGCTTGTACCATTTGACCTACATGCCCATCGTTAGGGCAAATAGAGGTTTGTTGAATGCACTCATAGAGAGGTGACACTTTGAGATATGTTATTCTCACTTCTTGATAGGAGAGGCGACCATGACCTTGGAGGACATGTACAAGATATTGAGACTTCCAATCTAGGGAGAGTGGGTTAGGTATGATCCTGAGTAGGGCTATTGAGCGCTTGAGTGACATTGTATATATGAGGACGTGGTGGAGCTTAGGGTGGAGGGCTATGATATTAGATGGGAGATGCTAGCGGAGCGATATGAGCGATTAAACTACATTCTGTGTACCCTGATTGTAAGATATTATTCTAAATCAGTGAGGGCATGAATTTCCTATTGGATGGGGGGAGATGTTAGCATGGATAATATGGCATGGGACCATCTATGCATGGGGGCCTTGTTTACTAGTCATGCTATATTTCTAGTTGTACAACATTACATATCAAAATGTTCACTCTATGAGCTATGAGGTGACCTTTCTAATGGTCTAGGCATTGGAGCACATCGTAGTGTTTCGTCCTATGGTGGGCCAACAACTAGGAGATGGTATGCCATACATATATCTATATGGTGTCATTGTGACCCATACTCATGTGGGTGACACAGGTTATTTGCAACATGGGATTGATGTACTGGTTAGTTTCATTTGGATGCCATATAGAGATTGTTAGTTGTGGGAAGATGAGGATCAACACCTATCATGGTGTAGGTAGGCTAGGTACCTGATTGGATGAACAATCTAGTCAGTATATTATTTAGTAGTATTTTATAGACTGTGTCAAGAGACAGTTTGGAGAGGTGCAGGATGTGCCTCAGGGGATAATAGAGTTTGCATGATCCTTGTATTAGGTGAACACATTGGGGTAGATGATTCTAGTGGCTACGATAGAGAAGGTGATAGACACACTTCAACTAGTCTAGTGGGCATGGTGAGGTGGTGTAGTAGATCTAGGTACCATAGTTGAGTATGATACCTGGTGGGATAGTCATAGGACTGATCCATACATAGATCTAGATCAACCAACACTTGTAGAGCATTGAGGAAGGGGTTCATGAGGCTAAAGAGGGGGATGATGGGGGAGAGGGAGGATGAGGTGATGATGGTGGAGATAGAAGAGGAGGTGGAGGAGGTACAATCTGACATAGGAGGATGAGGAGAAAATGGGTGGTCAGGCTATTATCACCAATCCAAGAGGAGGGTGAGGAGGAGAAGGTAGTAGAGGAGAGGGTGGAAAAGGAAAGGGTGGGAGAGGAGGAGTGATAAGATGATATGCCACTAATCAAGGTGGGAAATCATGACATAGCCATGTATGAGGTAGAGGTGGAGGAGGAGCACTAGGAGGAGGAGGTGATGTGAGAGGCTGAATGGATTCTCTAAGAGAGGATACTGATGGGTGTGGATACAGAGGTGGGATTGGAGGATATACTGATCAAAGGAGGAGATGGATCGATGGATCAAAGGATATTTGATCTCTAGGAATGATTAGTCAGGTTATAAACATGATTTAGGAATTGGAGCAGAGGAGAGGGCATTGCAGATAGAGAGGGTTAGTCTATGAATAGAGAGAGATAGGAAAATGATTGGGAGACAACAGGCAGACTAGTGGGTCATAGAATTCATTTCTACTTGTAGTGGGTTGATGATAGATATGGCTAGAGAGATTGCTAGGTCCAATAGGAGAGAGAAGTACTATAGGGATCTGTATGAGGCTAAGGTATCACTCGAGAGGAGAGCATTGAGTGCCATAGAGGCTTTGAGTAGTGGTAGGTCTCACAATAGGTGGTCCCATAGCAAGTCATAGAGTAGTGGAGGTGTGTTGGGGACGACACAGTCAAAATCATATGACAGGACATCCTCAGAGCATAGGTCTTGAGGATCACCACAACAATCACCTTATGGGGAGTATGGTAGCTTGAGTTAGAGCATATTCTTACATTGTAGTAGGACACTTCATATTTTTTACCATCGAGCCTGTGAGCTCCATTTATGGGATACATCTTGACATTGTACTATGACACTTTTTTGAGTGATATATATGATACATGATTTTGGTGATGATTGATATGATATACATTCCTATTTTATGATGTTATGTGATGGTTAGTTATGATTTTATGATTTCTATGCATTTTATATGATTATTTGATGCTATATGTTGATACATTATGGATGACTTGATGCATATTCTTATGCTTACATATGATGTTAGATGCTTAGATGGATGCATTTAATGCTATGATATTTTATGGATGTGATGCAATGATAATTTGAATATATTATGGTATATGCCTAATGAATAGTGGATGACATGTTGAATTTATGATATAATATGATAATGATGCATGGAATTTATGTGATGAAATTTTAATGTCATATGGATGCAATCTATGATTTTGTATTTTCTCATGCAATATGGACGAACTAATATGATGATGCCTATTATGATACTGATTTCTATAATGCTTCCTAAAATGATTATATATGAAAGATTTTTTTGTTTCCCATGGGACATTATCAAGATGCATATAGAAGAAATGTTTGCATGGAAGATATGGATGTTAGTGGCATTGGTGGAGACAAGTTAAAGATGAATATTTTGTTATGTAAGGATTTGCATTAATAATATTTGGGTGGAAAAATGTGAAAAATTTACAAAGAACACCACGAAATGATATAGATTGAGGTGTGAAAGGTCATCCATTTGAAAAATAGCCAGTTGTAGATAAGGAATGTCCTAACTCATACTAAGGGCCAAGTTTCCCCAATCTTTTTTTCACGACAATCCATAAGTAGTAATCAAAGAAAATAGGTCATTAGACATCATTTATCATCTAAATCCTTTGTGGGACATCCTTGAGGTAGCTAGTAACATGATCCAAAAGACAAGCTGAAAAGATAAGACAAAATAGACCAAAAAAGTCAACAGTCATTCAACTTGTTTTCCAACAAGTGTTTGTCGAATTTTTTGACGGGAAGATTGTTTTGATAGCGCTTGATTTTTGGAGAAGGAACATGTCATTATTGGAAGTATGTAGAAGATTAGTCTTATGTTGTCATTTATGTCACCATGTTGGTCTGGTACCCTGAATCGGTGTGTAGAATAGGTTTACACCACTGGTATTTGATCTGATATTTTGGTCCACATATTCTCTCTGCTAATCATTGTGGTTTAAGGTTTTGGGAAAAGTCTTATGATCACTAGAAGCATGTATGTATGTATTCCTGGATGTTCATATGATTGGATGATTTGTCAAGATCAGTTTTTGTGATTGCATTTCGTTATTAGGCTAATAATGGTTGACCTAATAATTAGTTTATAGATCAACATGTTTTGTGGTTATATCTGTGACCTAGCTTTGGTCCCAAATGACATAATATTGCATGACATTGTTGAATTAATTTTGGAAGCCAACAAGTTATATTTTTGAAAATATGAATTGCATCCAATTAGGTTGACCTAATTGATGCATGTGAATATATCAGGTATATATACAAGATGGATTGAAGATGAAATGTATGTAATTTGAAGAGTGTGTGTGAGTGTGTATGTATTAATACATGAAGTGTGTGAATAGAAGGATAAATTTTAGCCCGCTATTAGGCCAACAAATACTCTGAGATTCAAAGGAACTAAATCTACACTTGTGTAATTTCATCAGTTCAAATTTTGGCGGTTAGCCATTTTGTTTCTATAATTTTTGTAGGTAGTGAGCCTCCATGTGTGGATAGTGAGTCCTTATAAGTAGTGAGATTTTTTATCTGGTAGTCAACCTCTTTTGTAATCGATATTGAAATAACTATATATTGTGAGCTAATCCTCACCATGGTTTTTTCCTCATTGGGTTTTCTACGTAAAAATGTGGTGTTCTTGTGTTGTGGAATTTCATGTTTTGTTCTTGCTCTTCTTTGTTCTATGTAGTAAAGTAATTAAAAGTGTTTATTCAATAAGTTTTAAAAGATATTGATTCACCCCCCTCTCTGTATCTTGAATATTCAACAATTGGTATCATAGATTTGGTTCCTCTGGAGAAGTCTAACATCTTGAGGGAGATCCTACAGAATTAAAAAAATAGATAAAGAAGAGCTTTAGACTTCCCTTGAAGATCTTGACAAGGCTTAAATTGAAAATAGAGATCTAAAAGAAAATATTGATGAAGAAAATTAATGCATCCATAAATTGAAAGAACAGTTAAAGAAATTCAAAGAAAGATATAGATAAGTGAGTGAGCAACTAAAACAAGCAAATGAAGAGAATACCAAATTGAAGTTGAAAGTGGATGAAAATAAGAGAGTTGAGGAGTGTTTGAAAATAGTGATACAAAGCAAGGCTGATGTTTGATCTAGGCTTAAACAGGAAGTGATGAATCTAAAAGTAGAATTAGAGAAAGAAAAAATATGTGAAGATGATTTCAAGAAAATCTCCACCAAGCTTGATGAATTGATAGATAGATAGAAACCTTCTAAATAAAAGGGTGGCTTAGGTAATGAAGTTGGTGAAAAGATGCAGAACTCAAATCTAATAAATAATCAGAAGACTCAAGAAAAAGGAAAGAAGAAAAGAAATAAAGGAAGGAGACCACCTATTAGACAACCAAATGCACTTGAAGGTACTCATCATTCAATGTTGTTTTTTTTTCATGTAATAAATTTGGTCATAAGGAAACTAAGTGTAGGAGTAGGATGAATTCATTTTTTGGTCCCTTCTCCAGACAATGTTATACATGCAATAAGATTGGACATAAAGCTACTGAATGTAGATCTCAGGTAACGATGGTTAGTCGGTGATGATGAACAGATTCAATGGAGGAAGGATAAATCAATATTTTGATGGCTATTGTTATACCTATAACATGTTTGGACATAAAGAAAATCAATGCAAAATAGGGATTGATGGAAATCATACAAGACAAAGAAATGTTGTTTTCTACAATTACAAAAAATTAGGACATATTTCAAAAGTGTGCAAAAGTAAAAAGGGAAAGCAATATTCTTTGGTGAAAGATGATAAACCGATGAAAAATATTGACAAGGAATAGGTTAAGAAATAAATGAGAAAGATATGAAAAAATAAACAAGAATCAGAGACTACTGATGCGTCTGTACCCTCATCCGGTTTGAACGATTCCTCTAGGAATTAGACCTAGCATGGTCTTAGGGGGAGTTATATCAGAAAATAAATTAAGCCCCCATAAATACGGTGTGCCAGATGCTAGAACATGGATATGTTGTAAGGAATGAATGGACAAAGGTAATGCAAAAGAAACCGGAAGAAAATGTGCGAGCATGTTATTTTACAGAGTGAATTAGGGTTTCTAAGTGGAGTGGAAGAAAAGTTGTCAACTTTTTGTAATTAATGTGATTTAGGGAAAAATGATGGTGTATAAAGCATAATCATGCAAATCATTTTGATCGTCAAAATAATTTGACTGATTTGGGGAGCCACTTGGAACTATCTTGAAGTGATTCTGAAGCATTTTGGAGTAACTTCGAAGAGATCTTTGTGGACATTTGAAAGCAAGCAGCGGATGTTTCTCTCTCGCAATTGTAGAATAAGGTAATAGAAGAAATATTTGTTAAATTTGAAGAAGTTAAGGATTATAATGGAACCTTCTAATAGAGGATCAAGTGGTAATATCCCATTGAGGTTAAAGGGAGTCAAGCTCGATGAATTCAATCATCGCAAAATAAAGAAGATGGAATTGGGGTTATAATTGAGTGACCTACGAAACTTACAAACCCTAGGTTTGCATTTATGGGGAGAACTCCCTTGGATTTATGACAGAGAATTTATCTTGTTCCTTTGGAGAAAATTCAAAGATGACAACATTGTGTTGGATAAATCCTATCCCATTATGAAGGAAGCGATCGAGGTTGTCACCGGGTTATGTAGTGTTGGAGACCTTCCCGGAAAGAAGACTATAAAATATAAGGAAGTAGAGGATCTGGCATGAGTTGAAAAAGATCCTCGAGCACTATTGATTGATGCTATTATTGATTCCTCAGTTAGGTATGTTGCATATGAAATTCCTATAAAGTTTATTTCAAAAATTGAGATGGCTCTACTTCGGCCATTGTTTTGTATTTAGCGCATAAAATTATTAAAGAGAACGATCATTTTGATCTATGTGGATTTATTCTTGAAAATATTCTCAAAAACATACGAATGTCATTGGTAGAAGGATACCCTTTCCATTTTGGGTCCGTACTTACATGTTTGGTACTCTATTTTCTAGAATCGTTACCGGGAAAGGATGGTGTTAACTGGGAATCCAGGATTCCCATTGTACGAAAAATATACAGATACTTGGAAGGATTGGAAGATAAAGTAAGTGCATGTAAAACCTTTTTCTTATCTTTGCAGAAATAAATGAGCTTCGGTAAAGTTATTTCTAGTCGACTTGAGGAAGGTTCTTCCTCTAAAACAAAAGAATTGGAAGTTTTCCGTAGTGATTCCCCTTCAGAATCGAAGAAGAGAAAAGTTATCACTAAAAACATCATTGTTATTCTAGAAGAGAAGGGAGAAGGAGAAAAATATCTGCTTGGATCTGAATCTTATGATCCAGAAGACATCTGGTCTATGTTAGTGAAAGGGAAAATGAAAAAAATTGGTAAGTTGTGGAGTACGATTTGTCCTATTGATAGACTCAAAATTGATGGTGCTCTATTTGAGTATCTGCTTTGTAAAGGTATTGACATATCAATTATTTCTGATTCCTTGCCAGAAAATTTAGTTGAAGTAGTTGTAGAAATAATGTTGCTTGAAGGTCCGGAAGGATGCAAGTTGGAAGCCTTGGTTGAAAAGAGATGTTCTAAAGCCAAGTAGATATTATCTAAAATTATCATAGAGATGAAGAAGTGCATAAAATAAATATCAGATATCTACACATATTGTCGTTGGTGGCCTATTGCAGTTGATAATTTTAGAAGCAAGATTAAAGCAATTGAATCTGATGTAAACAACATTGGAAAGAAGTTTGATATTTTTGAAGACAAAGAAGGAAAGCAAAGGCTAAGATTCGGTGAACTAAAAGATGAGTTGATCATTGTATAGATACAAAGAGATGATGTAGTGAATTTTTTTTGGCTTCTTAAGGAGATTGTTGAGGTCCGATTAGACCATCTTTTTGGAATACTCTTTGATGTAGAATATTGTGAAAGACAATGCGCATCTACATATTGGTCATCGTCTTTCACACTATTGGCTCAATTGAAAAGCATATGCACAAGAATGGATTTTGTAGTAGTTGAATGGAAAAAATTATATCTTGTTATCAAAGAAAGGTACAAGAAGGTATTTTAGGTGAAAAGTGTCATTCTTACTTGAAGGAAATTTGAAAGATTGAATGTTTTAAAGCTTTGAAAAATTTATGGCTAGAATATTCTAGAAGTTTTTGGATAAATTGGATTTTTTGCAATAATGGATGTTACCATGTTTACATTTCTTTTGGCACCCTTTTCCATTGATGTCAAAGGGGGAGAGATATGGAAAATTTGGGCAGATATTTGGAGAGATTGGAAGAGAATTTTGAATTGGAATTTTTGCTAATGTTGCCATCAATTCCAAAGGGGGAGATTGTTGGAAGTATGTAGAAGATTAATATTATGTTTTCATTGATGTCACCATGTTGGTTCGGTACCCTGAACCAGTGTGCAGAATAGGTTTACACCTGTAGTATTTGATTTGATATTTTGGTTTGTATATTCCCTTCGGTAATCATTGTGGTTTAAGGTTTTGGGAAAATGCTTATGATCACTAGAAGTGTGTATGTATGTACTCTCGAATGTTCATATGACTGAATGTTATGTTGACATTAGATTTTGTGATTGGATTTCATTATTAGGTTAATAATGGCCGGCCTACTAATCATTTTATATCTCAACACATTTTGCAGTTATATGTGCAACCTAGCTTTGGTCCCAGCCAACATAATATTGCATGACATAGTTGAATTACTTTTGGAATTCAAGTTATCTTTTTGAAAATATAAATTGCATCCAATTAGGCCAACCTAATTGATGTGTGTGAATATATCAGCTATATATACAAGATGGTTTGAAGATGAAATGTATGTGAGTGAAGAGTGTGTGCGAGTATGCAAGTATTAATATGTGAAGTGTGTGAATAGAAGGATAAATTTTAATCCATTGTCAGGCCAACGAATACTCTACGATTCAAAGGAACTGACTTGTGGTGTAAGTTCATCAGTTCAAATTCTGGTGGTTAGCCATTTTGTTTTTATAATTTATGTAGGTATTGAGCCTCCATGTCTGGATAGTGAGTCCTTATAAGCAGTGAGATTTTGTGTCTGGCAATGAGCCTCTTTTGTAAACGGTATTGAAATAATTATATATTGTGAGCTAATCCTCACCATGGTTTTTCCCTCATTGGGTTTTCCACGTAAAAATATGGTGTTCTTGTGTTGTGGAATTTCATGTTTTGTTATGTCTCTTCTTTGTTCTATACAATAAAGTAATTAAAGGTGTTTGTTCAATAAGTTTTAAAAGATATTGATTCACCCCCCCTTTGTCTCAGTATCTTGAATATTCAATAGTCATAAGATGTCAAGTTTGGTTTTGACCATGTAACCACCTTTATAAGGTGAGTGACAAACTTTGACGAATGATAATGTCTGGTTTCAAGAAGGACACATCCTATATAAGACATAGTTTTGATTTTATTGATGTTGGTTTGATGTTTGATTGATTTGACTAGAAGACTTGTGGGATTGATTGTCTTGTTGTTTCATGACTTTTTTGAGATTTTGATTATTTATATCCGATGAAAATGTTTGACTTATGGTGATTGTCTTTGTTAGTGTAATTAATATTTAATTACACTTGCATAAATTTACTTAGGTTTTGCTTAGGTAATAATTAGTTTACTTAATTAATAAGTAAGATTTATTTAGTTGAGCTATTTTTAGGTCAACATTAGGGTTGCATAGATTTCTTTTATAAAGCAATTCTCTCGTTGTAATTTCTTAATTCTGAATATTATCAATTTGCACATTTCATGCAAAGCTCTGCTTTTTCATTGTTTTTCTCTTTTGTGGAAGGTGTTTAGGTTTGCATGTCTAATCTTCATTTCTAATAGTCTCGAAAAACCTTAAAGGACCGACCTAGGTGGCATCGAGGGCTCATCGAAAGATGGCCTTTCCTATGTAACAATGCACAAAGACCTTTTAGTTCGACAAGACTTGACTTTTCTTTATTGACCAAGGACTGAATCATGGTTGATTTTATTCAACAAAACCTAAGGGACTAACCTAATGCCTCGAGGGCTCATCGATTGATGGCCTTGCCTATGTAAAGTCATAGAGGCAATGTAGTTCAAATTGAATTGGATTGAAATGACTGAGTTTGACTCTGTTTTTGGGATTTTTGTAAGTTATTCGGATGTTATTATGTTTTTGACATGTTTAGATTTGTTTTTGGATTTTTTAGGTTTTATAATTTTTTTGTCTTTTTGAGAATTTTTTATTTTTTTGTCTTTTTGGGAATATTAATTTTTTTTGTCTTTTTGGGAATATTTGATTTCCAATAGCAAGTTTAGGATCCAATGACGACATAGGTCAAGTATTTTCTCCCAGCGGGTATAAGACCAATTTATTAGGAGTGGAATGGGGGTAAGTTTATTACAAATAGATATGATAGGTGAAAAGATACATAATATCAATTGTTCCAGGTTGTGGAAAGGACAATTGAGCATTATTAAGAATGACAAGGAAAAGGAAAAATATGGAATTTTTTATTAGTAAAGGGGAAAGACAGATAGAATGATGATAGACGTTGAAGCAAAAATCAACAACATATGGTGCCTTTTTCTTAGGTTTTCACCATTGTACTTATCCAAGGCTTCACCGAAGTGGTTTTCACTATTGGACGAATTATTTCTCTTCACTATTTTCGTGATTTTTTTTTTTTTTTAGTGTCACCAAGATGCTTGTTTTCCAGGTTTTCATCAAGGTAACAATTTTTTTAATTTTTTTTTGTATTTGTCAAGTTATGACATGGATCCCTGAAGCTAAGTATAGAATTTCACAATTGAAAACTTTTGATAGGTTCTAACAAGGGTTCCCCTTCAGGAGTTGAAAGTTGATATGCTCTTGATCCATAAACTTTCATGAAAATATAGGGACCCAACCAATTTGGGTCAAATTTACTTGGCTTTTCTCACTTTTCTTGATTCTTAGGATTCTCCATTAATACTAGGTCACCAATTTCAAAGTGTCAGTTCAAAAATTTCTTATTATAGATACAACAAAGAAGATTCTTACAGGCTTGTCAATGGACCAATGCATTTTATCTCCATTCATCTAGAAGTTCCAACTCATGTAACCTTGATACACGGTATTCTTCATCGTTGATCTGCCATTGCATGGAGACCCTTAAGGATGGAAATTCGACCTCAATAGGTAAGATGGCTTCAAAACAAAAGACAAGTGAATATGGAGTGGTGCCTATGAGAGTGCAGATACTAGTGCAGTAAGCCCATAATGCAGGATTAAGTTGAAGGTGCTAGTCACAACCAACATCATTGATAGTGTTTTTAAGGATTTTGATAATAGTTTTGTTAAACACCTCAGCTTGGTTGTTACCTTGTGGATAGTATGGGGTGGAGAAGTGATGTTGGATATAGAAAATTTTCACAAAGGTGGTAGACTTATTGGTTCTTGAATGGATGATTGTTATCGGTGATGATGGATTAAGGGATACCATATTGAAAAATGATGTAACTAAGGATGAATATTAAAAAATTCTTGCTAGTGATGTAATTCATAGGAATGGCTTCAATCCATTTAGTGAAGTATTCAATCATGGTGATGATGAATTCATGGCCATTGGTAGAAGTGGGATGCATTTTACTTATAAGGTCGATTCCCTATTAAGTGAAGGGCCATGGTGATGTTATTAGATGTAACTCTTGTGTTGGTGCATGTATCAAGTCCCCATGAATCTGACATTGCTAACATCTCTTGACAAAGTGATATGAGTCTCGATCCATTGTTAGCCAATAGTATCTTGCTCTCATGATCTTCTTGGCTAGGCTCAGACCACTAGAATGAGATCCACACATACCTTTGTTTACTTTGTGCAAGGTTGTTTGAGCTTCATCAGTATCTAGACATTGCAAGAGGGTATTATCAAGGCCTTATGGATAAAGGGTATCACCAATGATGACATATTTAGAGGATTTGTAGATGAAGGTATTGTGTTGGTTGTTAGATAGGTTAGGGGAAATGATGTGGGCATAGAGGTAGTCATAAATTTCTTGGTACCAAGGGAAATTAGGACCAAAAATTTCATAGACCATCTCAAACTCAGAGATATTGAAGGTAGGGATCAATAGTTGTTCTACCAAAAACTCACATTGAGGTACATTGTCTAGGACATCCAAGAGAGAAACAATAGTTACCATATAATTTGCTGCTTTATTTTGAATGTGGGGGACCTGATCAAAGGTTATGTTTTTAAAGTACCATATAAAATTGTCCACCATTCATTTTTATGGAGTAAGCTTTTCATCCTTAGTGTCATAATCATCATTGACCTGTTGGATTACTAGTTGGGAGTCATTGTATACTTGAAGGATCTTGTTTTTTCATTTGATTACCATGTTAAGTCCTATGAGAAGAGCCTCATACTCTACTATGTTATTGGTACATGAGAAGGCAATTCTGAATGATTTGGGTATGTATCACCTTGTGGGATTATAAACAATATGCCTACTCCTGAGCCATGATTTGTGTGAGAATCATCAAAATACAATTTCCATGTCATTCAGGTGTCCAAGGTGAATATAAAATCATATTGAAAATTAGATACCAATGTATGATCGACTTTGGTAGGTGAATCTACAAGTTGGTCAGTGATCACTTGTCCCTTTATGGATTTTCTCTCAACATACTGAATATCATACTCACTAAGTATCATAACCCATTTAGCTAGTCATCCTATCAAGGTTGCCTTACTAAGAAGATATTTCAAAGGTTCTGTCTTGGTAAAAAAAAAATTCTGATGATTCAAAATGCAGTGCCTAAGTCATTGAGTAGAAAAAAATTCTACAAGACAAGCACATTCTATGGGACTATAATTGAGTTCATAACCGACATAGGTATGACTAATATAATATATTTCTCTTTCATGACATTCATCATCATTTTGTGCAAGTAATGCCCCGAGTGCAGATGTTGTTGTTGAAATGTAGAGGATGAGAGGTATCCCATCAAAAACTAGCATTAAAACTAGTGGCATTAGAGAGTAATCCTTAATCTATTGGAAGGCTTCCTAAGACTTGTCTATCCACATGAACGGTAAACCTTTTCTGAGCAAGTGTTGAAATGGTTATATTTTGTCGGCTAATTACGCAATGAATCTTCTAGTAGACTAGAGTCTTCCTTGCAATGTGTGTGGTTGACTTATGTTGGTAAGCGGAGGCATGTCTATTATAGATTTAACTTTTGATGAGTTGACTTTAATTCCTTGTCTGGAAATAATATAGCCTAGGATCTTTCCCGATGCCTCTCCAAGTACACACTTCTTAGGATTCGGTTGCACCTTGTACTCTTCCAATATCTTGAAAATTTTGTCTAAGACTCACAATTGATCGTGACATGTCCATGATTTATCTAGCAAGTCGCCTACATAGTCTTCTATAAGGGTATGCATGAGTTCATGGAAAATTGTTGTCATAGCACGTTGATATGTGGCCCCAACATTTTTTAGTCCAAAATGAATGACATTCCAACAATATGTTCCCCATGGAAATGTGAAGGTCATCTTGTGTTGATCTTTGGGAGCTATTTTGATTTGGTTATATCTTGAGAAGCCATCCATGAGGGACAATGTCTCATAGCTTACTTTCAAGTCCACAATTATGTCAATGTTTGGTAGGGTAAATTCATCCTTTGAACATGCCTTATTCAAGTCTCAGAATTTGGTACAAATAAAGATCCCACCTATTGGTTTTTTCACTAGCACAAGGTCAAAGATCCACTCTGCATAGTCGATAGATCTGATAAAGCCAACATCTAATAATTTCTTCAGCTCGACCTTAACTAATACAACAATTTGTGGGTGCATCCTTTTGAGCTTTTGCTTGATAGGTTTGGAATCAGGAAATATTGGAAAATGATGCAAGACTAATTCAAGTTCTTTCCTAGGAATATTGTCATATGACCATGCAAAATTGACTTGTCGTTCTACGAAGAAGGTCCAAAAATTAGGTTTCTCTGATTCTGTCAATGACACTGAAAAGTGGATGATCTTAGGCGCTTCATTTGTGTCAATGTTTACTTCCATATATTTTTCAATAAGAATAGTAAACTTCTCTTGGTTAAGGGGGATAAGGTCCAACCCTTCATCCTTGGGCACCTCAGAGAGTTTTTCACCCTTGGATACATCCTTTCTTTTTACTTTTTCTTGGTCTAAAAGCGCTTTGTGGTTTTCACCTAGAGACCTTTCAATTTTTGTTTTATCATTTTTATTTTTATGATTGGAGGGATAGATAGACTCCCCAAAGTATGTTTTGTGATCCAAGTCAATGTTAAATCTAACATTGTGATCTCCACTAGGAATTCCTTCTTGTAATCCCATGAACTCAATGATGGTTTATGTTGGGAAAATGTGTCTCAACCTTGCAATTATATACAGTTTATTGTTGACAGGTGGTGATTGATAATGCAAATTTTGTACATGTAGAAAAATGTGTCTCAACCTTGCAATTATATATCGTTTATTTTTGGTTGACACATCAAGGTTTTTTCTCGCTAACACATTAAGGTTTTTTCCTGCTAACAATTTTTCTGTTAACACATCAAATAAAAATGACCTTGTAAAACCCTAATTCTAGAAGGTTCCAAAAATATTGTTATAAGTGGGTGGGATGTATGTAGATGTGGGTGTATTTTGAGAGTCTGATAGCTGTCATGGTGTCTCTTGATCTATGGTGGTGATACTCCTATGAGAAGCTTGCTCTGTAAGTATATTGTAATCTTTTGATTTTTGAATAATATATTGGATGAATTTTGGAGTGTGGGGTTTTTCTCTCGAAAGGGTTTTCCCCACATAAATATTTGTGTTGTGGTATGCATGATATTTTTGGTGATTTTTGCTTAAGTTTTTGTAATTGTTAAAGATATGTAAAGTTTTACATTTTTCTCCCCTCAAGATAAGTGTAGGAAGTTGTTTTGTTGCCTTAACTTCCTTACAAGTGGTATTAGAGCTTGATCACCTTTGGTTTTAGTTGTGGGTTGTTAGGTTTTTTGAACTAATCCAGATTTGAGTGGGAGCTTGTGCAAAAGACACTTTGTGATCTTGTTGCAAGAATTTTTAGATGGAAAGTTCATTAGGGAGAATAGAGGTGGAGAATTTTTTTGGAAATAATTTTAAGATGTGGAAGCTAAAGATGGAGGATTTGTTGATAGATCGTGATTTGTGGGATGCTATTGATGAGAATGTTTCAAGGCCTGTAGATCCTACTCAAGTTTCTCAATATGATGTTATGGACCGTAAGGATAAAGGTATAATCAGATTGTGCTTGGAGCACTCTATTTTAATCAATGTCCATGAAGAGACCTTTACACAGAAACTATGAAAAAATCTTGGTGAGATGTATCAGGCCAAATATTTAGTGAACAAGATTTTCTTGAGGAAGAAATTATATTCCTTGAGAATGGAAGAGGGTGGATGAATTATGGACCACTTGGAAGCATTCAATATGTTGGTGGCTCAGTTGGCATCATTTGGTGTCAAAATGGATGAGGAAGAGAAATATCAAATCTTGCTTTGTTTTTTGCCTGATTCATGGGATTCACTTATTATGGCTATTGGGAGCACTTCTATTATATTGAAGACTAAAAATATGTTGGGTTCTTTGCTTTCTAAAGAGATGAAGAGGAAGGTATCCATCAGTGCAAAAGAGGCCCTAAATGTTCATGGAAGACCTAAGGAAAAAGGAAAGAAGAATGAGAACTGTGACAAATCCAAGTCCAAGGGGAGATCTAAGTCTCTTGGAAAGTCCAAAGTTATTTGTTGGAACTACGGTAAGCTCAGACATGTTCGTAAGGACTACAAAGAAGAAAAAGAAGAAGAAAAAGAAGAAATTCGATTTTGATTTAGAGTCCGATAAGGAAGATGTTGATGTATTCATTGCAGCTTTTGCAACTCGTGCATGTAATGATGCATGGTTAATCGACTCAGTTTCATCTTTCCATATGACCTTTAATAGAGATTGGTTTTTTGAATATGAAGAATTTGATGGAGGTAAGGTCTACTTGGGTGATTATTCAAATTTAGACTTTTTTTTCTGTGATAAATTTAAAATCAGGTTTCCTAATGGTGTGTTGCATATCCCTGTCTTAGCATGAAAATTGTTATCTATGAGAAAACTAATAGATGTGGGTGTGCAGGTAGTATTTTCTGATAAAGGATGCAAGATGGTTAGAGGTGTTATGGTGATTTCTAGAGGTGTCAAATATGATACATTGTATAAGCTTGATGCATGCACTGTTGAGTGCAATTGCAATTTTATAAAAAGAAATTTTGTAGAAGTGATGGTTTCACCTTCAATAGATGGTCATGGATTCTGGGTATCCAAGGGTGCTCTTTCTTCTGAGACAAATTTACCTACAGAGAAAACTATGTTATGGTACTAGAGACTTGGCCACATTGGAAAAAAGAGTCTAAGGACCTTGAAAAATAAAAAAATTGTTGAAAGTTTTTTATTGTAATCTTGAATTTGATTTTTGTGAGCATTGTATTTATGGAAAACAAAAATGCGTTCAGTTTTACTTGAGTTCTCATAAATCTTGTGGTGTATTGGATCTTATTTATTCTGATGTGTTTGGTCTTGTAGATGTTCCTTCAATTGGTAAATCCAAATTTTATGTTTCATTTATTGATGATTACAATAGAAGGACATGGGTATACTTTTTAAAGAGTAAATCTAAAATTTGCATCCGATTTAAAGAATTTAAAGCAATGGTCAAGTTACAGACTGGAAAAGAAAATAAAATGTTTGAGGACTGATAATGGCAGCTAATTTTTCTCTAATTATTTTGATAGATTTTTTAAAGATTGTGGTATTCATAGATAGAATATAACTTTGTATTCTCCATAACAAAATGGAGTTGCAGAAAGAATGAATAGGACACTAATGGAGAAGGCTAGGAGTATGTTGAATGGTGCTGGTCTAGAACAAAGGTTTTGGGTTGAATTTGTTGCCATTGCTTGTTAGATAATTAATAGGTCTCCTAAATCATCTCTTATTGATAAGACACCTATAGAGGCATGGTCAAGCCACAAGCCTTCATTAAGAAATCTTAGAGTTTTTGGTTGCGAGGTATATGCACATGCGCCAAAGGAGAAGTGAACAAAGTTGGAGAACAAGGTTGTGAAATGTATCTTCATCGAATATAGTTATGGTGTGAAAGGATACAAGCTTTGGGATCCTATTACATAAAAGGTAATACATAGTAGAAGTGTTGTTTTAGAGAAACTAAGCCTTCTTCTGTTACATTGCAGCTAGAACAAAGTAAACAAGAAGATGCGATTCAATTTCATTCTACATCTGAGAAAGTTGAATCGAGGCCCATGGATAGACAAGAAGTTGAGGAGATCTCATCTAGCTTTGAATCTTCAGAAGAGGAGGAAGAAACTCCAACTCGGCTTGTTCATAGGTGTACAAGGCATAGAAAACCACCTGAAAGGTATTCACTTGATGATCGGAGATGCATGTTTTCTTTGAATACTAACATGGATGAACCCAAATTTGTAGAAGAGGCACTAGGTATGAATGATGAAAAATTCTAGAAGATTGTTATGGATGAAGAAATGGCATCTTTGAAAAATAATTATACATGGGATCTTGTACCATTTCCTGAAGGATGAAAACCCATTGGTTGTAAATGAGTGTTCAAGAAAAATATTGGTTGAAATGGAGGTATTGGGAAGTACAAAGCAAGGTTGGTTGTGAAGGGTTGCTCTCAAGTTGAGGGTGTTGATTATGGTGAGATATTTTCTCTTGTTGCAAAAATGACATCTATTAGATTTTTTCTTTCTATTGTTATTTCTTATGATTTAGAGGTTGAGTAAATGGATGTGAAAATTTCTTTCCTTCATGGCGATTTGGAGGAGGATATCTATATGAAACAGCTAGAGCACTACTTGGTGAAAGGTAAACATATGTGTTGAGTTTGGGATTTGAGCATTCTAAATCAGATCATTGTGTTTATTATAAAACTGATGGTGATTGGTTCCTATTTATTGCCTTATATGTTGGTGATATGTTATTCATTGGTAAAGGGAAAGGTATGATTTGAAAACTGAAATCTCAACTTGCTGCTAAGTTTGAGATAGAAATTAAAAGAGATGGAGTGAATAGAAAGCTATGGCTTGGCCAAAGCAAGTATGTCAACTCAATTTTATAGAGGTTTGATATGCAAGATTGTAGACCATTGTGTGTTCTTATTTCAGTTGGAACAAAGTTATCTATTTTAGATTGTCCAACATCTCCATCAGAGATGGAAGACATGAGAAAAGTGCCTTACCAGAGTGCAGTTGGAAGTTTGATGTATGCTATGGTGTGTACTAGACCAGACATTTCCCAAGCAGTGGGAGTTCTTTCCAGATATATTCCTAATCTTGGTAGAGTTTTTTGGGATGCAATTAAAAGAGTCTTGAGATATTTACGCGATACCTCTTATTCCTTATGTTATCATAGAAATATGAATGAAGATGATATTTCCCTTGATATTCATGGTTATATGGATTCAAACTAGGTAGGAAATGTCGATAGCAAAAAATCCACCAAGGCATATGTGTTTACTTTATTTGGTGGTGTAATTAGTTGGATGAGTAAGTGACAGCTTGTGGTTGCTTTGTCTACTATTGAAGCAAAGTATATAACAGATACTCATGCTTGTAAATAAGCCATTTGGCTTAATAGACTATGTTCAGATATTGAAATAAAACAAGGTGTAGTGACAATTTACTACAATAGTTAGAGTGTGATATGTCTAGCCAAGAACCTATTTCATGCTAGGACCAAGCACATTGATGTACAATATCATTTTGTTAGAGATATGGTTGAAGATGTTAGGATGAAATTGTTAAGGTAGAGACTTTGATGAATGTTGTTGATTCTTCAACTAAGCCTGTGAGCACAACAAAGTGTTAGAGTAATCATGCATTATCTAATAATTAATTACTCCTTAATTGATTATTAGTCTAATTTATTCTCATGCACTTAAGCTAAACTTAGGAGTGATTTTATGTTTTATTAATTGAGTTAATATTAGATCATTATGTCTCATCTCATGTGATGTTGAAACTTGTCATGATTTGATCCCTTTCTCATTTAGGGCTTTTCTCTTATAAGCACTCAACCCTTACTGTAAATATCTCTTGGATATTATCTGGAGCTTTCATATCTTCTTGAGAGTCTCTTGCTTTTGTAGGTTTTTCTTGTTGAAGAATATTGCACATATTGTTTACAAATCTCTTGCGTGGAATGTGTATTTTTTTGTTGTTTGATCCTGTGGCTCATGGTTTTGTTTCTATTTCACAATTCTTACAAGTTCAGATGGTGTTAAGAGACTATGGGATTTTTGACCCATAGAAATTAGAGATGATGATGAAACCATTATATTTCTCTTGCAAGGTGTTCGACAAGTGGGAGATTTGTTTGGAAAATATGTCTCAACCTTGTAATTATATACAATTTATCGTTGATAAGTGGTGACTGAGAATACAAACACTATACACTCATAGCACGATGTGGGGTTCAGGGCATCACCTCAAAAAAAAAATTGGTTGACATGTCAAGGCTTTTTCTAGTTGACACATCAAGGTTTTTTCCCACTGACACATCAAGATTTTTTTCTATTGACACATCAAGGTTTTTCATTAACACATCAAATGAAAAATGACCTTGTAAAACCCTAATTCTAGAAGGTTTCAAAAATCTTGTTATAGGTGGGTGGGGTGTATGTAGATGTAGGTGTATTCTAAGAGTCTGATAGCAGTCGTGGTGTTTCTTGATCTCTGGTGGTGATAATCCCATGAGAAGCTTTCTCTGCAAGTATATTGTAATCTTTTGATTTCTAAATAATATATTGGACAACTTTTGGAGTGTGGGGTTTTTCTCCTGAAAGGGTTTTCCCCATGTAAATCTTCGTGTTGTGCTATCCATGATATTTGTGTTTGTTTTTGTTTAAGTATTTTTAACTATTAAAGCTCTGTAATTTTTTGCATTTCTCTCCTCTTAAGATTAGTGTAGGAAGTTGTTTCGCTACCTTAACTTCCTTATAGTTTCGTCATTCTCAAATATGTCTAAGATGGGTAGTCCTTATTGGTCCCAATCGATCAGTTGAGGGGTAGACTAAGGGAATTCCATCATCAGAAGTGTCTAGATTTAAAGTGGATAATGTAAATATAGAGGTATTGTTAGGATCCTTGGTCATGGTGTTGGATAGGTCAAGGTCTTGGAATATTTTAGCTATGTCATAATCATTGGAGGTATAAAAGTCCAACTCATATATATTGGAGTTGGTTTCAAAATATTCATTGTCAAGTGTCTCAGATGTCACTGGGGTTTCAAGTGTCTCAGATGTCTTGACATTCTTTGAAGCACTCACTTCCTCACTTGAAAGTACCTTAGTACTAGGAGCACCTATATTTATTGGTTTAAACCTTAGCCCCAAGCTTTTTAGTCACGTAGACACTGACAAAGGTTTTGCCATCCCATTTTTTTTCAAGCTAATTCCACTATATCCATCATCACCTTTTGTCTTCATGATTTTAAGACCTTTGCCATATTATTCATTAGGTATTTTCTTGGGTACAATGTCTTCTCCTTATTATTCTTCTTCTCTATATATCCATGAGGTAACATCTTCTTCGTTGATGGTTTCCTTACTTAGCTCTCCCCATTTTGTGAAGGTTATCCTGGGACCTACTTGAATAGTAATCTTAGATTGTCTCTTGTTTGGTGATGGTTTTCCATATATCTTAGGAGATTTAAGCTTTCTAACATAATAACATGTCTTCATGTGATATTCACCACACCCCTTGTCTTTGACCTTAATTTTGGGATCAAAAGGTAGAGTCTTGGAGGTGGATGCTTTGGATAGGGTGGAAGGGTCAATGTAGTGAGATGAGGAGGATAGTGAAGCTTCGTGATTTATGGGAACTTGTTGTTAGGGTCTTCCTCTTAGGTTACTGCAATATTGAAATGGGTCAGGATCACCACCTATTATAATTTCAGTTCCATTATATGGGAATTTGAGGCATTGATGGTAGGTGGATGGTACAACTTTCATAGCATGAATCAATGGTCGGTCGAGGAGAAGATTATATGGAAGATCTAGGTCCAAGACTTGGAATGTGATGTCCAATGTTGCAAGTCCAACTCTGATTGGTATTGTTATAACACCCCTGGAAGAGCGTTCTTCATCATCATAAGCTTTGATAACAATGCTCTTTGTCATGTCTACACATGCTTTAGAGAAGCCCAATGCCTTAACCAAATTTAGGGTACAAATATTTAATCCTTCTCCACTATCTATTAAGACTTGTCTGACTTTATGTTTATGGACAATGAATTCAAGGTGTAAGGGGTCATTGTGACTGAATTTTTGGGTCGAATAATCTTGGTTTGAGAAAGTGATATTGTGAATATTACCCAAGTATCCCACCATTTCCTAGAAATGATTAACATCAAGGTCAATGGGAATATTAGTGTCATGTAAATCTTTGTCAAGAATGTCCATGTGCTCAGGGGATATACAAAAAAACTCAAGGATAGATATTTGCACAGTTGTTTTCCCCAAGTGGTCTATAAGGTTATATTGTTACTTTTTTTGTTGCTTGGGAGAGCACCTTGTACAGTCACCTTGGTTTGACAGGTATTTAAAACACATTTTGGAAGCTTATTTATGTTGATGGAATTGATATAATTGTTTGTAGCTTGAATGTGATGGATCGTAGTGTTTTCATATTTGGTATTGGTATAATTGGCAGAATTATTGATCTTGGAACCTAAATTGGAGGCCTTTCCTTTTCCATGGTCATGTAATGGATCCGTAAAGACTTTATGATCACTATTAGAGGTCTGTTGTTGTCCATCAACTTCTATGATACTATTTTCAATGAGATCCTAAATGATGTTTTTCAATTGTTTGCATGATGAAGTTGAGTGTCCTTTGGGATAGTGATAGTCACATAAGACATTTGTTGGACTCAAGGGAACACTGAGAGGGGGGTTGAATCAATGTTCAACAATATTCAAACTTCATCTAATTAAAACATAAAACCATTTCATCATTGCATTAAGGAAAGATGTATACATTGAAAGTAAACACCCATAACATCATGACACACAAATTTTATTGTGTAGAAATCCTATTAGGGGAAAAATCGTGGTGGAGATTAATCCACAATTTGAGTACTCAAAATATAGTGTTTACAAAAGGAACTCACTTGCATTCAGGTACACTTCCTAGAGCTCACTACCTACAAAATTTAGATTAAAACCATCTGAAGGGTGAACTGAGATAATAGCATCTAGCCATGCCAGGTAACAGTTCCAGTGAAGCTCATGGATCTTATTCTAGATCTGCTTTTTGACTTTCCACTTCGCTCTCCCTTGTTCTACTCTTTACTACTCTTTGCATCACTTATGATCAAATCCACATTACTACATTGTTGGATCTTGCAATTCACACTTATTAATATGTGTACACCACACATGCATGTTTAAATGATAAAAATAATCTCTTATATATATCTGCAATAAAAGACTAATTCATCCAACAATCGGCTTCATAAGGTATTAAGTTATTTTTAACTTGTCGGCCAGATCCAGCACAAAATATTTATGCGCATCCTACAAAGTTAGTTAATATAAAGAGAGGACCCAAATAATACTTAATCCAACATTGAGACTTATAATTAATTCCATCTTTGTTGGGTTGGCCTTCTAGCATAGATAATTAGAAAATTAGTGCACCTTACCTCCTATATCGCTTACCAGCGAGTGCACATCAAAAAAAACATACTACAAGCCTCTACAAACCTTCCTTAGAGATTCATAACCCAAAATATCTATCTAGTGGGATGACGAGATCAAGTTTTATGCCTTTAACCAGATTCCCTGTTTTGTCAATAGTAGCCAAAATAGTGTTGCTCATTCAGATGCAATATTTGAGTTGCATGACTTGGGTTTCCATCAATGACAACACCTACAAGCTAAAATCCTTAGCCATATGCCAAAAATCTCCCCATTTTGCATTGATGACAACACTTAGTGAAAAATGACTAAGTGTTGGAATCATTATAGGTATATTGCCAAACTACTTGCCACACTTTCTCCCCCTGAGATTCATAAGGCATTTTTTAATTTTATAAGGCATTTTTCACTACATTCTCTCCCCCTTTGATATCAATGACAAAGCATAGATTCCATATGCCAAAAATTTGAGAAAAAGTGACAAAACTTGTGTTCAAAATCATCAATTCTTCAAAAAAAATACCATATATATGCTTATAGTTCTTCTCCTTTAACAAAAATTGCAAAAAAACTTGGAAACAATTTGTTGCTATCTTTAGAAGATTATCTTGTTGTTTTTCTTCACTTTTGTAAGAAACTTCTTCCAACCATCAATTGCAATTCCAATGCTGATAATCAAGCTGTTATTTTTGGAAGTCTTGTTGATAATCTCAATGAGATATTCAGGAATTGTGATTGCTTCTTCCAATTTTTCACCATTTTTTGAAATTTCCACCAACTACTCCAACCTGCACTCAACTAAGTCTTTTACCTTCCAAAAGGTGTCCACAAGAACATTCTTAGACAGTTGAATTTTTGTTTGATTTTTCTGTAACTCTTGGATTCTTCTTCAGATGATACCATCTAGATCTTGAGACATGTCAAAGTTTTTTCCAATGTCATTTAGTTATGTCTCAATCCAATCCAGATTCTCCTTGTAATTGTTGACTGCATGAGGCCAACAGACACAATAGTTGTAGATTCTTGTGGCTGAGTTAATGCACTTCCTCAACTCATTCATTTTCTTCTTTAGCTTGGCAAGGGATAGTCTAAATTGTTCCTTCAGGTGAGAGATAATTTCACCTTCTTTTTTGTTTTTATCTTTAGAGCCCATTGATTCTTTGCTACACAATCATATCTTCAGGTAGAACATCCCTCAAACTTTCCAATCTTATCTTACAATGCTCAATATGAGAATTTTGGACTTCCAAAATTAAGTCTTGATCGTAAGATGGTCTGATTGACCATAACCTTGCAATTTTCTGCATACCACCTGCACTTTGGATAAGTTGTTGTAGCTTTTCTTTTGATAGATCGTCTTCTTCCTCACTACCTTTTTCTATACCAGAATCATTTTCCAGAGGATTCTTAGGTTCTTTGTAAGATTCTTCATCCAGAATGTCCACAATTTCCTTCTCTTTCCCTTTCCCTTCAATCTTGGGAACTTTTCTTTTCAGAGGGTTGTATTCAATAATCTCTTGTCCTCTTTTATGTCCTCTATCAGTGCTACCAAAAGAGGAAGAAACTTCCATTGTCCTTAATGGGGGGGAGATAATGATTGATCCATATTTCACAAGCACATTCTTACATAAAATTTCAAATTATGAATCCCAGTTAGATAGACTCTTAGAATGAGAGTAAATTTGGGTTCATACCGGTTTATCTGATGTCCATGCTACATTGTTGATTTTTGGTAATGAATTCAGAAAATACATAACCAAACATATAATTAGAGTGTCAAACCTAAATGGATACCTTGACTCCTTTTTCAGTTGACCATTCTCCATAATTTGATCTTCTAATAGTCCACATAGGTCAAAGTCATGACCTTCAATTATCTTTTTATGAGCAATGTATACTGCGCCAACCGATGTAGCCCCTTCCTGATTTTGGTAGAATATTTTATAGGTTATGTCATGTGCAATGTACTTCGTAATAGGATTTTTGATTGTTTCTATTAGTGGAGCTCTTTGATCTCTGATTATTCTGGTTAAGGTTTCAACCTCTTTGTTCTGGATAGATTTCTTCCTAGGAACATCATTGACTTTGCAAAATCTAGTTAATTTCTCAATTACCTCCTTTGAGATTGTGTAGGGATTGTCCAAAGTTAAAACAACACCATGCAATTTTCTCAATAATAATTTTATGAATTATGCATTCTCAAGGTACGAAAACTCATTCCACATATCCACATTTTCATGCTTGGCTTCGCTCAATTGTTTTAACTCATTAGGAAGCAATAAATTTCTCATAGATTTGATCATTGCACTATTGTATTCGTCCAATGCAATCAAACCTTTAATTTTATCCATTTTCTTTTTTGCATTTAGGGTTTGCAACTACACACTGAATTATATGAAGAATTGGAGAATGATTTGAAGTACCTGATGAATTTCAAGATTTGCTAATGAATTCGATTTTGCTTCTTTGAAATCCACTTGTCGAGTGCTCTCCTTCTTTTCTTCAATAATGTAAAGTGAAAAATGACGGTCCAGACTTGGCTTTTATAGCCTGCACATGCGTAATAAATGCATTTTCCCTAAGTTTTCCAAAGACTCTATTTTCTCAGACAACAATAGAAAAATCTTTTGCGAACCAACAAATTTGCTGAATGTCCTTTGCTAAAATCATCCAAAACTTTTGTACACTGTGAGTACATCATCTTGACTATTTTCTACATTCTGGTATCATCTATAGACAAGAGACGAAATATTTTCTAGTGCAAGTCCCCCTAGGTCAGTGGCCTCAATTCAATTACCAAAAGAATTACCAAAAGCAGGTTCCAGTACGGAACCATTTCCAACATCATAATCATTTTTCTTTACCCATGTCTTCTTCATCTGATATCTGATATCATCCGTAGTTATCTTTTCTTTTCCTTTATAATTTTTCTCTATATTCCTCTATCTATATACTAGACCTCTTATGTCTGTGTTCTTGTTTCTATAGAATCTTGCAATATGTCCATACTTATTATAGTTATAGCACACAAAATTCCTTTTTCCATTCCATTGGTTTCTTCTCAATCTGCATTGATTAGCAATATGCCCTAACTTCCCACATGCATAACATTCAACATTTCTTCTATCAATAGAGTGACTTGACATATTTATGCATTCAATTGATTTATGACCATGCTTTTTGCAATTGAAACACTGACCAGAGAATGATGAATCTTTTGACCTCAAATTAGTTCTACACAAGGCAATGATATGACCGAACTTATTACAAGCTAAACAATATCCATTAATTTTTTGTACATTAGGTTGTCTTACCGAATACCTTCCATTTCTGTTCTGTCTAAAATTCTTTTGTCCTGATCTGGAATTTTCTCCCTTTTCATATCCAAGACCTCTCTTATCATTTCCACTCTTCTTCCCTTGAGTTAGCTCATCAAGCTTTACTTAACTGATCTTAAACTTTTCTTTGAATTCATTTGCAATGACAAGATCCTTCCTAAGAGTAGTAATTTGCTTACCAAGTTCTTCTTCATTTTTTTTGGTTCTTTGCAATTCACTTTCCAACTGAGTGAATTCTCCACTCATCTTGTTGCATTCATTAGATTTCTCTTTCAGGGTCTAAGCAAGATTTTCCTCACTTTTCTTCCTTTCGTCTATCTCTTTAGTCATCTTTATCATCATAAATTTCATCTCATGTTTTAGGTTGGTATTATCTCTAGCAAGCTTTTTGCATTCTTCAGTTATCTCCTTCAAGGTTTGATTCAAGTTAGCATCATCGATATCTTCATTATCCTTCTGTTGTATCTAATCACATAGATCTTTCCTCTTGACCCTGTATTTAACTATCTGATCCTTCAATGATTGAATGAATTTATCAACATCTCTAATATTTTCTTTGAATTCTTGAATTTCTTCTTTAGACTGATCAAGGTCATCAAGAGCTACAATAAGTTGTTGTTGAAGATTACCAGATTCTATTACATTCTATGATCCACCTCAAGCTGCAAAAATTCTTAAGAGGAACTAGCTCTGATACCAATTGTTGGACTCAAGGGAACACTGAGAGGGGGGTGAATCAGTGTTCAACAATATTTAAACTTCATCCAATTAAAACATAAAACTATTTCATCATAGCATTAAGGAAAAGATGTATGTATTGAAAGTAAACATCCATAACATCATGAAACACATATTTTTTGCATGGAAACCCTATTAGGGGAAAAAAATGGTGGAGATTAATCCACAATTTGAGTACTCAAAATATAGTGTTTACAAAAGGAATGCACTTGCATTCAGGCACATTGCCTAGATCTCACTACTCAAAAGAGAAAGGTTTATTTCCTACAAAATTCAAATTAAAACCATCTAAAGGGTGAACTGAGATAATATCATCTAACCATGATAGGCAACAATTTTAGTGAAGCTCATAGATCTTATTATGGATCTGCTTTCAGACTTTCCACTTCGCTCTGCCATGTTCTGCTCTTTACTACTCTTCACATCACTTATGATCAAATTCGCATTACTACACTGTTGGATCTCGCAATTAATTCTTTATATGTGTACACCACACATTCATTCTTAAAGGATAAAAAAAATCTCTTATATATATCTACAGTCAAAGACTAATTCATCCAACAATTGGCTTCATAAGGTATTAAGTTATTTTTAACTTGTTGGCCACATCAACCACAAAATATTTATGTGCATTTTCCAAAGTCGATTAAGACAAATAGAGGACCCAAATAATATTTAATCCAACATTGAGATGTATAATTAATTTCATCCTATACATCCATGAATTCCATCTTTTCCGAATCGACCTTCTAGCATAGATAATTAGAAAATTAGTGCATCGTATTTCCTAGATCGCTTACTAGTGAGTGCACATCAAAAACAAGATACTACAAGACTCTACAGACCTTCCTCAGGGATTCATAACCCAAAATATATATCCAGTGGGATGACTAGATCAACTTTTATGCCTTTAACTAGATGCCCTATTCTTACTTTGTTCAGTCGGTAGGAGCCAAAATAGTGTTGCTCATTTAGCTGTGAGACTTGAGTTTCATGACTTGGGTTGCCATCAATGACAACACCTACAAGCCAAACTCCTTAGCCATATGCCAACAACATTGTCGTCCTACCATGACAATTTGAATTTCCCTGGATCATATTGTGTTTCCTCAGGAAGTTGTAAGACTTTTTATTGCAAGATTTGTTTGAGGATTGATTCAATTGGTTCCCCTCAAGGGGTATACTTGCATCTCATGGGAAATTGTCTTTGAGGTCTTTGTCCTCGAGTGTTTTGAAGGGAATTTTCTATTTGTTATGGTGGGTTGTTTGGTGTATGAGGTCCTTTGAGTGTAAGTGTAGGACCGATGTATATTGCATTCATGTCGACAACTCTGTCATGGGTGAAAATTTTATTTTGAGCCTAATATTTGCTTTTGTAATTTGATTCTCCTTGAGCATTTTAGTTTTTTTGGTATGTTTTAATTTCCCCTTTAGCGATAAGGTACTTCTCTAGGATGGTTCCTTTTTCCACAAGGTCAACAAATGTGGTACAACAATGGGTTTGTAGTTGATACTTTAGCTTTGTATTCAAGTTTTCCAAAAACATGGCAATATTTTGTTTTTCAAGAATTTCAACAAGACAACGACTGGCCAAGCTCCTCCATTGCTGGAAGAATGTGATGAATTACTCATTGTCTTCTTAGTTATAATGACATAGTGTGACTATAGTGATGTTATTCTCAATGTTAAAGGAAAATTGGATGATAAACTTGCTAGGTAGGTCATCCCATGTTCATATGCTTGTGGGTAGATGGGTGAACCATTCTAATGCTTGTCTTGTGGGACGTCTAAGAAATAGCCTCATAAGACATGTCTGTTCAGATGTGATGTCTATCAAGCCCATGTGGAATTATATTAGATTTTCAATGGGATTTCCTTTTCCTCTATATTCGGGAAATTTTGGCATGACATAGTGAGGAGGAAATGTGGGCATGTATAGACTTCTATCAAATGGATATGGGCATAATTCTTGTGCTGAGTAAGTCTACTTGTTTGACAATGTCATGTTTTCCACTTGTTTTTGCAAGGAAGGTATTTGGTTGGCCAAGACATCAACTTGAGTAAGAGATGTATCAACTGTGTTGTTGACTGTGTTGTGATATGGGGCTCATGTTGGTGTTTTACAATCCAATGTGTTAGTTGGATGAATTGGTGTTGATGTGAGGTGCATATGGTATGTTTGGATTTGGAATGTTATAGGTGTATGATGGGATTTGATTTTGGATATGGGGAATTCGATTTTGGATGTGTGAGGTTTGAGTTTGAATGTGTGAGGTTTGAGGTATGTGTGGGATGTTTGTATTGAATTGTGCTTGGAAAGGATTGGAAGTATTTGGACCTTGTGTGTATTGATTGCTGAATTGAAAGGGCCCTTGTGTATTTGTTTGTTGGGGGATGCTTATGTTAGGACCTTGGGATGTATTGTTATTGGTATTGTTTGTCTTGGATCCATGAATATGAATTGTAGTCCTTTTATTTTTTCCAAAAGGATTTGATGATGTGGCATTCATGGAACTAGATGTACCAAATTTGGACTATGTGTATAACCAAAAGGTTGTGACATGGCTTGTGTCATATATTGTGTTACAAATATTGACATGTGTATTTTGGTGAATCTTGAGTTGGACCTCCTTGTGGTATAGAAACATTTATTGTGGGATCTTGGAACCACTAGAAGTAGATGTGGCATTTCATTTTCTTTTCTTGTTTGGGGTAGGTTCTGCTTGAAGTGTGTGGAGATCAAATCCGTGGGGTTTGGCACCATTATGAAATTTTTTGTCCAATAATATTTTAGGGTCTAAAGCCACTATCTCATTTACAAATCATGCAACATTAGGGTCTTGGGTGGCTACCTTTATCTCATCCTCAGTTATGTCTTTAGTCTTATATTTGTCAAAGGGATTATGAGGTCTAGGTGCTTCATTTGAAGAGGAGCCAAAGTTTTTTGTTGCTAGTGTGGTTGTAAAGGTCATATCATCTTCATGGAAGAAAACCATTTGTTTTATCTGATGTGACCTTGTTTCGACCAAAAATACTTGCAAAGGGGAATGAAGGTGGGATATGATTCTTAGAAAATGGCAATGCAAAGGTATGATTTAAGCCTAAGGTATGCAACCTAAGTTATGTTTTTTTGGTTTTTTCAAGAGATAGGGGATGCCTAATGATGATGTACCAAGTTAAAGATTTAAAGTGACAATAGTCAAGATGTGGATAAGATAATGTCACAATGATCAAAGCTATGGTATGTCTAAAGTATGAAAGTAGACTATGTTTTTTATATTTTTCAAGATATAAAGGATACCTAATGATGATATACCAAGATAAGGAGTCAAAGTGACAATAGTCAAGATTGTAGATAAGATAGTGTCACAATGATCAAAATTTGAAGTATGTTTATGACTAAAGTATGCAAGATGTAATTTAAATATGATGTTGTGATGGGATGGACCTAATATGAAGAATAAATACCTTTGGTAAACCTAAAGTAAAGGTTGCCAATCAAAATAATATAGGAAAATAAAAAAATCAAATTATCAATGACCTTGAGGATGGCAAAGACTAAAAATGACAATTTGACAAGGTGGTCTCAAACTAGACTTGTGAGTTGAGGAACCAACCTAAAGGACAAAGGACTAAATTGATTGTTTTAAAAGATAAGGTCAAGATAGTATGAATTTGAAACTATGGTCTAGTCTTTCTGAGAAACTTTCTAATCTGAGGTACATGGAAAAGGTTTATGCAGGCTAAAGTTTGACCTAAGGTTTGACCTATGATGATAATGACTAATGAAAAGGTGGGCCTAAAGATGGAATGAGAAAGGAAGAATATGAAAGTTGCAAGTATGAGGTTTGATAACAAGATAACACTTAGGATTTGACCAAAAATGAGGATGATTTAGATTTCCCTAAAAAAAATCACAACTAGCAAATACGGTGTTTTGGGTAACAATTGTGGTGTTCTGATAGCAGTTGCAATCTCCTAGTTTTTATCATTTGTGGTGTTCTAAGAATCAATTGTAGCTAATAGTGACAATTGTGATAAATAGCTTGTTTTTTTCTTGAGTTAACTGATTTTGGCTAAATTTTGATATGATTTTTGTGAAGTTTGAATGACAAACATTATAAATAGTTAGGAAAATATTGTCTTGGCTAGTATGAATGTCCAAAAGTGTGTTTGTAATGTTTATGTTTGGATATTATTCACCTCAATTTCCATGCGTCTAGAAAAAATCAAATAGAAATCATGCACATAAGACACTTTCCTATCCTATGGTCAATGGCCAATGGCATGACCCTCGGGCCCACAACTTGGAATCTCCTTCGACGCAAGGGAGGGACACCCTTTTGGGTTATGTATCACCTCTTTTCTATGAGAGTGGATGGATAGGGGCCTCCTGGAATGGAAGGATGACCCAATCACCCTCTCCTTAGAAAGTTACAAGTCTGAGTCAAGTAACTTATGCTATTAATCCAAGGATTCCAATCTGAATTAAGGGAGCCGAATGGTGAGTAACTTTTGAAGCTCAATGATACATCCCCTACATCGAGTGTGACACCATTAAAAGTAAATTATAAAATAAGGAGCCTTCTAACTAGTTTGGTTCTTAGTCGCAACTCAAGGACATGCCACCTCGCGAGTGTCCAACAAGCCACTTAAGACTTTAAGCACTCCTACTATGGGAACTTATACACAAAGGTACCTCCTCATTTTGAATGGAACCATACGATGAAAGCTAATAGCATGAGGACTTGACATTTCGTCTAATCCTTTTATATATCGGCCTGAGGGAAAACTCAGTTGGAGTCACTAAGGAGTTATCCATATAGATGTGTCTCACTTGGTTGGCCCCTCTAAGGGTAAAACAAAAGCATGATAAACACAATGCTTTGATCTCCAAGATCACACAAGGTGCATGGAGAGAGCATACACAATGTGTTTGACTTATACTAGCATGGTGTTCATTAACCTTAATAAAGCCAAATGGGTGGGTGATAGTGCAAATGTCAAAAAGATTTTTTTGATTCTCAAGATCACCAACTGGTGTGAGAGAAGAACATATACACCTTAAGAAAAATATATTTCTGCAAGACAATAAATACAATGGTTTATTTTAGGTCCCCAAATCAAAATTTGAGAAAGGACACTTGATGAAAAGTTATTAATTTTAAAATCCAATGAATGAGATAATGCAAGTTATAAATTTTAAGGCTTATGAGTGAGATAATGCAAGTTGTATATTTTAAGCTAAATGAGTGAGATAATGAAAGTTATATATTTTAAGCCTTATGCGTGAGATAATGCAAGTTATAAATTTTAAGCCTTATGAGTGTGATAGTGCAAGTTGTCAATTTTAAGCCTTATGAGTGTGATTGAACCAAATATTTTGCAGGAAAATAATCATGCAAGAAAGGGGTTTGCAACTCCAAATATAAATCTATCCTCCAACCTAAACCACACACTATAAAGCAGATATCAGTAACAGGAAAACCCCTACTCTATCATATGCAAAATCCAGAAACTATTTTTTTTGATTAAAACCATTATCTCAAAGTGCATAGGAAAATGCGGTGCAGTAAATAAAAGTTACGACTTATTGTCCAGAAGAAAATGCATCATTCTTGATAAAAACTATGTTGACAAAGATTTCAGCTGCATTGAAGGAAATATAGTTCTAGAGGACAAAGATGCAGTGCACAAGCTAAAACCTTTAAAATCACTCAAACCCAACAAATTTTTGAGAAATAACAAGGTAAAAATGATGCAAAAACTCTATTAGGACCTGAAACTAATACCAGAAAACTAGAAAATAGCCCAAAAACCAGAGAAATAAAGCCCTATAAGGATTTTCCCCAAATCTATAACAAATGTGTCACGTGAATTCATAGTTGTGGCTTTTTGCTAAAAATAGTTGCGTCGTTCCAAGCTTCAAATGCTCTGTTCCGTACCTATAACCTACAAAACTCAAAATTTCTTACAAAATATTTAAAAACTATCAAATTCACGTCAGGTTCTCCAATGCAATCTACGGTAAAAATTCAAGTTGAGGTATTAAAGTATAAAATCTAAACCTATAAATCCCTAAATTAACAATAGAGCACAATCCAACATAGAAATATAAACATGAGGTAAATGTCACCTATGCCATGGCCGCTTGACCTCCATTGTCCTTCTCCATTTTGCTTGAATATGATTGATGTATTAAAATTTGTGTATGCAATAGTAGCCTAATGTCTATGATAGAAAAATATTGAAGATAGTTGTCTCCTCAAGCAACATGTACTTGTGCATAAAATCGATAGATCAAAATGACAATGAAAAGAATCTTTTATAGAAAGCCAAATGTGAATGAAAGGCTAAGATTAAATGTCAATAAGACATGTCAATCAATGGCCAAGAATGAAAGTTGATAGGGTTAGGGAAAATATAAGAAATGAATGGGTGAGATTGAATAAAATAATTCAATCAGGGTTGAAATTAAATGAGACAAGAAGAGATAAGGATGAAACTGACATAGAGAAAAAGCACAAAAAAAGAGAGGAAACCAAATAATTCTAAAAATTATTTAGTTTGAGAGGGAAAGTGAATAATTAAATAATGGAAACATTATCTAATTATAGAAGAAAAAGGCAAGCTAACGTTTTTAATTAAATAACAATTTAATTCAAAAAGTGGGAGAAAAAGAAAAATTAGTAAGCCATTAATTAAATAAAATTTAATTTATGGTAGAAAAGGCTAAATGAATAATTAAATAATTAAAATAATTATTTAATTATAGTAGGAAAGATGACAATAATTAAATAAATAATCATGGAGAGAAAGGACATTATTGACGCAATTAATTTAATAAAATCTATTTAATTAATCAAAAGAGGAAATAGAAAGATATAAATGAATTAATTAAATGATTAAAATTATTTAATTAATAGGAGGCGTATGACATTAGACAATAATTAAATAATTAAAATTATTTAATTATCAAGGATGAAAGGGGATTTTAGAACTCGCAGGCCTAGGACAATTTCTTAGTGTATACAAAAATGATGAGGCAACTCAATTTTAGGCCCACCATGAAGATTCTTAGGTTAAGAACATTGGAAGACTCAAGTGATAAATCCCATTTTGGGCCACTTTCGTAGTGCATAATGAAACACATGAATTCTATTGAACATAATTGTAATAGAGGTATTGGTGTGGATATCATGGCTAAATTTTCATTTGAGACATGCTTCATACATGGCATCCAACTGAATATACGTAAACATGCACCCTTACACCCCAATGTTAAAAAAAAATGGATACAAGGATAGTGATCATGACCATAAGGGGTAGATGCATAAGGGTAACTCATGAGTAAGATTCAAATAAAGGTTGCAGTCACCATGATAGCATAAGTATGATAGTGTGAAGCTATATTTGCAAACTTCAAGTGAACTCATTATTCTTGATCACAATAATAATCCAAATCATGCATCATTGTGCAAGATCAATAATAGTGGTTGATGGCACGGTACCTACAATGGACAATCATATTTTGCTTGTCTAGAAATACAAAATAGTAAATGTAAGTGTCCTGCTAGATTTTAAGGGGGACAATGGACCAACAATTGTGAAGATATAGATGAGTTCAAAGAAAAGAAGGCTTGTCAATGCTTAGACTGTAGCTGCAAAAAAACACATGGGGTAGTTATGAATGTAGTTGTAAAGATGACCTCTTGTACATTAGATACCATTATACTTGCATAAGAAAGACAACACTTGTAAAGGTTGGTTGGGTTGTAATATGGGTGTTTCTATTTGGCTTGGCAGCTGTTGTTATTGGAGGTTGTGTGTTTTTTAAATATACACTTAGATCGTATATGTACTAAAAAATTAGAGCCATCTTGGCCCACTACAGGCCTCTTAATAGCTAAGGAGAGACTCCTAATCATGTTCATAAAGAATGGTAAATGGACACTATATGAGGTTTTCCAATGGTAATGGTAAATGGACTGTGAGATATAATGGTGGGCAATCATAAATAGGTAGAAAACACCATCATAACATGGACAGAGGGTAGAAATTCCACAAAGGGATGAACACAGTGAGAAGTTAGCTCTAGGATAGAGTAGAAAAAATAGTCAAAATGAGGCATCTTCAAGGTTTGAGAACATATTACACTCAAAAGAGGGTTAGGTAGTGTTTTTTGCTGAGAACTATTATGCATCCACAGTCACCAAAGATAGAGTTCAACAATCAATGCAAAGGAAATTGGAACAGGAAGAAGAAGAAGTTAGACTAATTAAGAATGAAGATTGAAGAAATGAAAAGAATGAAGAATATAGCGGCTCAAATGCAACTCAAGAGTGAAGATAACATCGGGTTATTAAGAGGTGAATTCAAAAAATAGTTTGAAGAGTATGAATATAAGACAAATGAGTTTATGGAGCTTGGGCACATGAGGATGAAGAAAATTCCTTCTACAACACAAACAAGAGGTTGTAAGGCTAGGTAAAAAACTAAAGGAAAATGAATCTAAAGATGAAAATCTTAGAAGCAATCTTTTGACAAAATCTTAAGAAGATAGAATTGAGAATGCTAGTAAGGAAATCAAGATAATCCTTGAAAGGTGCTTGGTCAAGGCCAATGAAGAGGCTGTAACCATGTCAATGGTATTAGAGAATGTACAATCTTATGACACGCCCTTGAGATCTAGAAACACAATCACATAACACAATGTATTATAATGTCTCTATAGATAGATTTCAATTGAATGAACTACATGGATTGATCTCAAACAATGAAAATAATAATTTTCAATCGTAAATAAGACACTGTCATCAAAGACAAAGCTATAAGATAGAAAAATTAATATGTGAAAGTGTTTGAGATTAAAAGAAAAGTTAAAACAATAATTTCAAAGCCAAAATGTATGATGCATTATTTAAAAGACTAATGGATTCTCCTACACCCATCACTTTAAAGAACCTAGTTATCTAAGTTCATGTAGTTTCAAGCATTATTTTAGATGTGTACACACAAAATTACAAAAAATAGCTAACATTTTTTAAAACACCATTAATGAATAAAGGTTACTTAAGTGAAAGTTGTTTGAGGATGTAAATAGCGAGGTGTCGAGGTTGAAGGTCCACCAACAAAATTTTTGACATCCAAAGCATGTTATGAGACAATCATTCAAATAACATTCAATTATTCACATGCAATATTTTTTTTTCAATACTACTTGCATACTCGTGGACTCAATGTTGAAAAAAATAAAGGTCTGCAGGAATGTGCACATATCATGCAAACACTCCGACCCTGAATTTTCATCATATTGATTCTACTAATTTAGATATTCTTGCATTTTAAAATAGAATTTAATAAACAAAATTAAATGAACTTGTTGAATCTTACTTGAATATCAATGCCAAATGTTTCATTCAATAACACATCTATCATAACCATTTTCTTTGCAATTGATGTATGTTGTCTAGTTGCATCTTGAGCACTCTCATTATCATACATGCAAACAACACTGCAAGAACAACAATGGTGGGGTGTAACTCTAGGGCTAGAATTACCGTCTATATCAGGGTCTACTATAGGCCTTGCACAATGTACAATGATTTGAGTGAGCGAGCTAATTGAATCCAACATGTCCACCTTGACAATGTCCTTCACAACAGAAGGAATGATGGCATTCTCCACCATGTGTTTGGCCAAGGGTCTCAATGCCAACTCTGGATTATGTCGTGCACCTAGTCTATCATGTGTGGAGCCCCCCCCCCCCTACCCTGAAAGTCAAAAATGTTAAAATAATTTGGCACCTTGTTGAGGGCAAACTCACAATAGAGTTTCCTGAAAAAAATATTGTGGTACCTCATAGTAATTGCATGGAGGTTGGTCAAAAACCACCCATCACCACTCCCAAATATTATTTTTTATTAATTTATTGTGGCAGCAATGGATGGGGAACCTCTTGCATGCATGTGATAAAGGTGTGTCAGTTCTTGGGTCTATAAAAAGGGTACACAAATCAGCTTTGCTATTTTTTCCTTTTTTCACATCTACATATGAAAGTCCACTAACATAATTTTTTTTTAATTCATCCCTCTTATTCGACCAAAAAATAATTTTCTCTCATTTCTCCTACATGTGATACAATTGAATTCATCGATTCAAAAATCCATCTCTTATAAGGGTGGGTTTCAACATGCTTAAATGATCTTCCAATCAATTGTTCAATCTCTCTTTTATTGTTTTCAATTTGATTTAAGATATTTTCTTGGGTTCCTTGTGGATGCCTATGAACTGACATAAGGGTTTGAGGTTGTTCTTTTTTAGGAGGATCTTTGTGAGGGGGTGATCGTGAATTGTCAATGTTTGGAGGTGGATATTGATTTATTAGAAATTAAAACAAATTATTTTTAAGAAACCTATGGGTATGTGCAGGATCATCATGAAAAAACAGGCCCTTAAGTGGCAATGAAAATTCAAAAAAATCAAAGGTAGGCAACTTGACGTAAAAATTTGAATAAGTTGTCTATATTATTTCAAAAATATGTAAAAATAGAATCTGTTGCAAATTGAATGTAGTTTCTAAACTACTAGGTTAATTTTTGTAAAAAAAAAATCTCTTTGGTGAAAAATTGAAATTTCAATGTAGTAGTACTTAAATTTCAGGGAAAAAATAAGAAGTAGGTTTCTATCTAACCACCCTAACCATAATAAAATGATAATATGTTTTTAAAAGATTTTAGATATAAGTAGAAGACTAATGTCCGGATGTGATGCATATTTTTTTGTAATTTTTTTTCAAGTAAATAATTAAGTATGAATTTTTTATTACAACTTTTAAAAAATATAAAAAACTTGTATGTCTGACCACCTTAACTTGGTCAAAACTTCATGATTTTTTTATTTAGTTTTTAATCCTATAGTATGCCAAGCATATAATTTGACACATGTTTTGGATTCAAAACATGTGATACAGTTTGAAAGCTATAGATGTTTTTCTATCAGGCTATCAATCAGGACTTTAGTCATAATTCTAATAGAAAATGAATAATAATTATTTATTAGATTCAAAATAAAGTATAATTTAATTGGTAGAAAGATGAGAAGCTCCTTTACAAACCCTTTTTGTTTCATCAATTTTGGCTAAAATAAAAATCGTCAGCCACATGGGCGAAGTCTAGAAAAGCAAGGTAAGTTGTTAAACACGTTTTTCGTGTTGACTTCTTAGGATTGGTAGGTCAGAACCAAATTCCAAAGCAACCCCAATCTAATCCCTAGGCATTAAATTTTGTGTCATAAAATCGAATATCCGATTCAAATTGGATATCCGATTTGAATCCGATATCTAATATGTTTTAGATATGAGTTTTAAAAAAATTATACAATTTTTAATATATGATTTAAAAAATGCAATAAAGTTTATAATTTAATAAATAATATATACAATATAGTTTATAATGTAATATATAATATATAGTTTATGATAACATCTTACCGAATTATGTATAATATTTAAATATTATTTCAATATTTTAGTTAATCTATAAATATTTAAATATATATATATATTACTAATATATATAAAATATTTAAATATTATGTCTTTCCCTCTCTCTCTCTCCACCTCTATCTCTCCCAAGTCTCTCACTCTATCACTCCTCTCTCTCTCTCTCTCTATCCCTTTATCCCTCTCTCCCTCAACCCTCCCTCTCTCCCTCTCTCCCTCCCACTCTCCATCTCTCCTTCCCACTCTCCCTCTCCTTTCACTCCTCCCTCTCCCTCTCTCTCCATCAACCCTAAACTATATCTCTATCCCTATGTCCCTCTCCCCCTCTCCCTCTCCCACTCTCCCTTTCTCCCTCTCACTCTCACACTCTCCTCCCTCCCCCCCTCTCTCTCTCTCTCTCCTCCCTCCAACTCTCTCCCTCTCTCTCCCTCCTCCCACTCTCAATCCCTCTCCTCCCCTCTCCCTCTCAATCTCCCACTCTCCCTCTCTCTCTCTAACCTCCCACTCCTCTCTCCTCTCTCCCTCCCACTCTCCCTCTCCCTCTCCCTCTCCCTCCCTCTCTCCCTCTCTCCATCTCCCCCCACTCCCCTCCTTCTCCCTCTCCTCTCCTCTCCTCTCTCATCTCTCTCCTCTCTCCCCTCTCTCTCTCCCTCTCCCTCTCTCCTCTCTCTCCTCTCCATCCCTCTCTCTCTCTCCATCTCCATCTCCCTTTCTCTCTCCCCTCTCTCTCCCTCTCCCACTCTCCTATCCCTCTCTCTCATCCTCTCCCTCTCCATCCTCTCTCTCCTACTCTCCTATCACTCTCCTTCTCACTCTCTCACTCTCCTCTCTCTCCCGTTCCTTCCCCCCTCTCTCTCTCTCATTCCATCTCCCCTCTCCCTCTCTCCCACTCTCTTTCTCCCAATCCTTTCTCACTTCCCACTCTCCTCCTCTCACTCTCCACTCTCCCTCCCTCCCCCTCTCTCTCCCTCTCTCCCTCTCACCTCCCTCACCACTCTTCCCTCCTCCTCCCTCTCTCTCCTCCTCTCTCTCCCTCTCTCTATTTCACCTCCCCCTCCCTTTCTCCCTCTCTCCCTCCCACTATCCCTCTCCCTCTCACTCTCCACCTCCATCTCCCTCTATCTCTCTCTCTCACTCTCTCTTCTCTCTCTCTCTCTTTATCCATCTCATCTCTGTCTCTCTGTTCTCCTCCCTCTCTCTCCTTCCATCCTCCCTCAACCCTAAACCCTCTCTCTCTCCCTCTCTCCATCTCCCTCTCTCCCTCTCCCACTCTCCCTTCTCCCTCACCTCTCTCCCAATCTCCCTCTCCCTCTCCCTCTCCTCTCCCTCTCCTCTCCCTCTCTCTCTCTCTCTCTCCCTCTCTCCCTTCCTCTCTCCCTCCCACTCTCCCTCTCTCCCTCTCCCTCTCTCCCTCTCCCTCTCTCAATATACCACTCTCCCACTCTCTACCATTAAACATTAGGCCTATGTGGGCACAAATCGGATATTTGATTTGTGAAACTTCGATGTGTAGAGCTAGAATCTTACCGTTGCAAAACATTTGAAAATTTTTTCTATATTAGATATCTGATTGGATTGAATATCGAATTTTTGGGCCATAGAAAAACCCCATGTGGGTCATTTTTGTGCATTCCAACGGACCCTACATTTTGTTTGCAACACTGTGCAGATGACAAACGCATGGTTTCAAACAGGAAGAGACAAAGATCAAATTTTTGGAGCATCTTTTATGAGGTATAATGGGAGCAGTAGTCATCGGAAGCAAAAGTGTAAGAGAAATCTTACAAAAGAACAAATATCAGAATATAGACAAAGAGATAGAGAAGGTCATAGGAAGAAAATACAAGGTATGTTAAATATTGGTGAACCTGAGCCCTATGGTCTTTCAAGTGAAGAGGAAATTTAATATTTTCAAGGTGAAAATGCAGAACATGATATTGAAATTTGAAATGAAAATGTTCAAATTGATATTGAAAATGTTCAAGGTGAAAATGTTGGAACTGAAAATGTTGAACATGATATTTAAATTGGGAATGAAAATATTGAAATTGATAATGAAAATGTTCAAGGTGAAAATGTTGAAATTGAAAATGTTGAACATGATATTGAAAATGTTGGAAATGAAGATGTTGAGCATAATATTGAAGCAAGTGTAAATTATGTTTCACTAGATTACATTAGAAATGAAGAACCTTGTGTGGAAGAAAGACATATTCCAAATTCAAGACCTTCAAGGACCCCTAAATGGTTAGTTGAAATTGATGATAACATTATAAAAAAATTTGAAGGCAAGAGGTCAACAAAAACTATTCGGTTTTGGGCTAGAAGACTTTTCAACCAATATTTTAGCGATAAGACATTGACCGAGAAATTCCAACTTTTTGTACAATTGCTAAAGATGCAAAAGATGAGACCTTTGCTAGCCAAATTGAAGATTCGTGTGAACAAGAAGACCAAAAAAAATTCTATTATTGTCAAAAATATTTTTAATGATCTCAAGTCTATTGGAAAAAATAACAAGGAAAAAGATAAGAGAGCTTCTCAAAGAGTCACAACAACCGCCCTATTAAGCCATCAATTGAAAAAGGCTCGCTTTATGAGACAAACTTGTATTGATTTTGACATAAATTGTAAAACTTTGGATAGAGAACTTGCAAGAAGAGAAAGAATAGATGATCCTCTTCAAAATGATACATGGGCTTTTTCCGGGAGGCTTCCACGTGTTGATAAGAAGCTAACCGATAATGTAAAGCAGGAAATTCAATAATTTGGCATGATAACTCTAGAGTATCACCTAATGCAAAGGATGTTTTAAAGTTAAGAATTGGCAATCGAGACCGTACACCACATCCTAAACATTTCTTGGAATCAAGCCAAACAATGTTGTTCAACAAATTTATTGAAACACATCCAAATATGGAAATCTCACAAAGGACTTTTGAAGGTTTGAAGCCATTTTATTGTGTGCCTCTTAAGATTCATAATACTTGTTGTTGCAAATACCATGTTGAGTTTTCAATGTACCATGAACTATTATGATATATCCGTTCTACTTTGCATACTAATGAAATGTTGCAGGAGTGTGGTTCAATGCTTCTTCCGAAATCATCAAGGTACTTGCTAGATCTATTTTTATGTTCTAGAGATGACGGTTCATTTTTTTATAGAAATGATTGCTTAAATGCGAAGTGCTCACAATGTGGTGGCTTGTCAAATTTTGTTCAATGTTTTCATGAGGGTTCCGAACATGAATTTGGAAAGAATCTTGTTGAGAAAAAGAGATCTGAGACAGTCAAATATACTTTGCAGAGTGGAGGTGAAGGTTCTAGATGCGAGTTGGTTACAAAAGAATACAATGTTGCTTATTTTATTTAAGATTTTAATGACAATCTTTTCTAAAAGTATGCAAGGAATAGGCATAGGTCTCAGTGGTTGGATCAACAATTTAGGATACGTAAGAACTCTTTTCCGATTGGCACTATTATATTAGTGGTTGATTTTGTAGAAAAATACACATTGCAACCATAAAATGAGGTTTAGTCTCAGTATTACAATTACATTCAGATTGCTATTTTTGTCCACATAATGTTTAGACATGCACCTCATAGTACAGAGGAGGATCGAAAGATAATCAGAGAGTATCATTTTTATATGAGTGATGATATATCTCACTCGTCCGAGTATGTTCAACATTGTTTCGAGAATGTTTTTGATTTCTTATAGGAGCATGACATAGCACTGGGCCGACATCTCATTTGGTCAAATAACTGCATAGGTCAATTCAAGAATGTTCGTATGTTTTATTGGTTGAGTAGAATGCATGTAGAGAGTGGTGTACCTAATATTTGGAGTTTCTTTGAAGCTGGGCATGGGAAAGCGGAGCATGATGGAGTAGGTGCATGTGTAAAGAGAGCTCTATTAAGGAGCAATTGAAGATTTCAGGAGCAAAATTTAGTGATGCACATTCTATTGTTGATTGGTGTAGTTCAACATTGTTAAAAGGAGGGACACTTGATTCAACAATGTGCAGATTCTTTTGGTTGGTTGAGGAGGGTACAATGGGAGGAAAATTGGATTGTCATGTAATCAAAGATTCTTCAAAGATGCATTCATTTCAAAGCTCAGATGCAAGCACATGGACCATTTGGACATGACATTGGCTTATTTTTGTCAAAGTTATATTTAGTGCGAGTGGGATCAATGCGAGTCAAGTGACTGGGTTGATACATGGGTTCCATAGTATCTAACTCCTTTATCTCAAACTATATCGATGAAAAATGACACAATGGAAAGTTCACTTGATTACGACCGTATTTCAAATCTACTACAGCTAGGACATGTTTTTGCAGTTGTTGTACCACAGGGGAATGAAGAGAGATTAGAATATTGGTTGGCTTGATGTGTGCAGGTCAAGCACAAGCTAACACAATTGATGGAAGATGATGATGGGTTCATGTATCCTAAAGGTTCAGTTGTGGTTCCAGGAACTTGGTTGCGAACATACATGATTAGAAAGAATGGCATACCTACATTTGAAGACTACGAGAAACAAAAAACCATTCTCATGTATTCACACCTTGTTATAGCAACAAATGTTAAGTTGTTGCAGCATCATGCCAAACCAAAGACAAAACAACTATGGACACTTAGTAATACTGATCATGAAGTAATATTGGATACTCTTAAGCAAAGAGATGACCCTGCAGGCACACTTGAATAGCATATTCAAGAATGGAAGGTACAATGCTTAGGTTCATTATCATTAGTTCATTAGTGTTCTTTATTTAATACTAATATTTTGTATACTATTGCAATGTAGTTGTCTTTGATAGTGATATTTTTGGAACGATTGATCATGGACCTCCTACAACAATAGCCAACTTTGATCTTTTCAGAGAGGTATGCGAAAAATTACAATAATATAGATTGGTTATTCAAAGCGTCTTTTATAGCTTGTATTACCATCTCATCATCAATTAGGTCATTTAGAATAATATAGATTGGTTATTCTAAGAATCGTTTTCGTTGTGACAATATAGATTTATCATTTGACAACTTTTGTGATATTCCTAGCATGATTGATCATGCACCTGGTGCAAAAATAGGCAGCTCTGATCCTTTCGGAGAGGTATACGACAAATCACAATAATATAGATTGGTTATTCTAAGCATCTTTTCTATTGTATGTAGTTTAATTGCTACCTTGATGGTTTGTACAGGTGCTTGTCACTCCAGAACATCAACATACTACTCTTGTGGAACACTATGCCCTGAATGCCTCCAATAGGAAAATTTTGTAAAATTATAATTTTGAAATGTGAAACAATGTAACAAGGTCGTAACTGTGTATAGGCATAATCTATATCCAGTGTTGTTTTTTGAAATATGAGTCAAATGTCTGGCATTGTATAAATGGTATGTGTAAAATGTAAAGATATTTTTGTACTTAATCGAGCTACAACCAGAGGTTTTCTTCCTGGTTCTTTCCTGTCGGTATGCTCATTTGAATCAGATTTTGTAATATCTCCTATTTATATATAATAAATTATAGTGGCTTCCCACTTTTTCCAAAAACAAAAATGTAATAAGTTCATGTGAATTTCATTTCCCATGTAATTGATTCTTTGATCTAGCAAAGTGGAAACAAGGTATTTGGGTGTGCATGATGTTCAAGTTGATTGGGTAAGAGTTTTCTGATGCAAGAGCTAGGTGGCTTTAAACAACACAATTACAATTAAAGATGATTTAAACTCCAATTTGATCATCAAAACCAAACTTGGGTACAACTTCACTCCCCAAACCTTGCCATGCCCTATAAACTCATCAAATACGTCTATTAGTACTTGCAAAAGCTTGATCCAACCTTAAATATTTTTGCCCCCATATTTCATTAACATTAGCATGTTGTAACCACCATTTTTCACCTAATTTCACTCATTTTTGCCATGCATGGCAACCCACCAATTCAACTACAGACCTTTCTTGCTCTTTAAACCCACATATTCACCTTATACAATCTTAATAAAATCTACCATGGCTATTCCATCAAGCTACAAACCGTACAAAAGATGGTAAGGCCTTTTAGCACCTTGGACTCTTAAGGGAAATCGCCAGTCCAATGTAGCTCAGAGTGATTTTGCGTATTTGGGTGCAAAAAAGGACCATACCTAGCGTAAATGTACCCATCCGGACGTGTTGGAACAATCTGTTTGGTCATACGAGTTGGAGAATGAAATTTGCACCACTTTACAACTTTACACTTCTTGTGATGTAGAAGCATCGAGTGGTGTAAGGAAAATCTTGCATCACCCAAAAATATCTTTACTTTCATTTAGCTTTTTGTAGATGTTGCATTTCTGGATACCCTTTTCATCGAAGAAGAATTCCCAACTTTCAAAATTGCTTTTCAGCTTTTTCTACTCAACTCTTATTTTTAGTAGGTGTGAATTTGAAGGTGTGAGGAGTCACAAATTTAAGGGAAGCTTTCGGATAGTAAAATAAGAACTTTGGTGACAGAATCAAGTTAAGATCATTCCTGGTTTGAAAGTTATTCAAGTTTTAGTTTCTACTTTTTGCTTCATAAAATCTTCGAAGTCTATTTTGAGACACTTAGAGGCTCCGGATGGGCCCAAAAATTGGCAAAAAATAGTCTAAGTAACAGTCCATCAAATATTGTTCTCTTTTAGCACTTTGGAATTATTCTCGAGTCATAGAACTCCTTCTTAGGGCAATCCTGATTAGGCCTGGTAGGGAAATGCTTCACATAGTCACCAAACTTGTCACATCTAAGGCATTGAACACGAGAGAGGTCCCACTTCTTCTTGAATGCAAGAGCACCATCAGACCATTTATCTCTATTCCTCTTGAAGCATCTTTTCTTTCCTCCTTTTCCTTTTTTCTTTGAGGATTGAGCAGAAAGAACATGAATGTCTTCATTTGTAGGGCTTCATCCAATACCTCTCGCAGCCAACCTTGACTCCTCTTGAATACAGTCAGCCCTCAACCAATCAAACTTGGAAAGTTTCGATCTCGCACTGATTCCTTGAATGTAAGACTCCCAAGATGAAGGAAGACCATTAAGAGCCAACATGGTCAAATCCTTGTCATCAACAATATGACCAATGGTAGAGATTTGATCTCTCAATTCGAAAATCTTCATGAAGTAGGTGATGACAAATTCTCCTTCCTTCATCTTGACATGATGAAGTTGTTGCTTCAAGGATAGAGAACGACTTGTGTTGTTGATATCATACATCTCCTCTGAAGTCTTAAGCATTTCTCTCATTGTCTTCAACTTAGAGATGATAGGAACAATATGGTCCTTCACAAAATCAACTAACATATTCTTTTCCTTGATATCTTTCTTCCTCCATTGAACTTTCTCTTCCTCATCTATAGGTTCAAAAACTTTTCTCTCCACACTCAACCAATTCATTTTCCTCCAAAGTGAGCATAATTATGAATTTGCATGAAGTGAATTTTGATGCTCATTTGAGTCTATCATCAATTTTAAGACCATTCACCACCTACATATTATGTTGAATGAACTTGATTGAGGAAATGAACAAACATCACCTTGTATTTATACAAAATAAGGTGACTCTTCAAGGAGGTTGGCCTCTCTTGAAAATAATAAATTACAAAATAATATCAAGGAAGATCAGCCTCATCCATTTAAATCAAATGAGTATAAATTAAATAGCCATAGGCTATCATTTAATTTATTAAAACTTAATGTGATCACTATGAAAAATGTATGAAAAATGAACTGTTTGATAAAAATATTTGGTAGACATGTATGAAAAATGTGGTAGCGTAGACAAGGCAGTGGTCTATTTAAAAAAAATCTTCAAACAAATGTGGTCTCAGAGAATTCAATGACAATAAAAGGTATTATGATTGAAGATCCCACGGTCGGATCTTAAGTTAGGGCTTCCGAAAGTTGGTGCATAATTATTATGTTGTTTTTGGCTCCAAACGGAGAAATGGGGCTATTTATAGACTAGTTTCTGATTTGTTTAAGTAGTTTTTGGGGAAGAAGATCGCATACTACGAAAAGGGGAATTTAAAGAGATTCTGTAATTTTCATGTATTGTAGAACTCAAGGATTTGGGATCCTCTGCATGTAAGAATTTTATTATTGTAAATATAATAATATTCTTAGGTTTTGTGTGTGGATCTTTGTAACTTAGGTTGGAACCCTCATCAGCTTGCATCTGGAAACTTTTCCCTCAACTGAAAACTCATCACATTGGGAAAACGCCTCCGAGATAGAAAAAACTGAGAGATGTTTCTATAAGCATCATGGTTTCCAAGCAACAGTCCATCAAATATTGCTGCCTTTTAGCACTTTGGACTCTTAAGGGAAATCGTCGATCCAATGTAGCTCAGACTGATTCAACGTATTTGGGTGCAAAAGAGGACCATACCTAGCATAAACATACCCATCCAAACATGTTATAACAATCCATTTGCTCGTACGAGTTGGAGAATGAAAGTTGCACCACTTTGCAACTTTACACTGCTTGCATTTGGCAATTTTTCCCTCAACTGAAAACTCATCACCACGGGAAAATGCCTCTGAGATAGAAAAAAGTTGATAGATTAATTTTAGATGGTTCCAACACAATCCCATATCCTTAGACGAAGAGTCTGCAAGCATCACGGTTTTCAAGTAAAAATCCATCAAAGATTGCTTCCTTTTAGCACTTTGGACTCTTAAGAGAAATCACCGATCCAATGTAGGTCAGAGTGATTTGACGTATTTGGGGGAAAAAGAGGACCATACCTTGCGTAAACATACCCATCTGGACGTGTTGGAATAGTCCGTTTGGTCGTACGAGTTGGAGAATGGAAGTTGCGCCACTTTGCAACTTTACACTGCTTGCATTTGGCATATTTTCCCTCAACTGCAAACTCATCACCATGGGAAAACACCTCTGAGATAGAAAATACCAAGAGAGGTTATTGTAGATGGTCCCAAGAAAATCCCATATCCTTAGACAAAGGTTCTTTAAGCATCATGGTTTCTAAGTAACAGTCCATCAAAGATTGGTGTCTTTTAGCACTTCAGACTCTTAAAGGAAATCACCGGTCCAATGTAGCTCAGAGTGAGTTGGCATATTTGGGTACAAAAGAGGACCATACCTAGTGTAAAAGTACCCATCTAGATGAGTTGGAACAGTCCATTTGGTCGTATGAGTTGGATAATGAAAGTTGCACCACTTTGCAACTTTACACTGCTTGTATTTGACAACTTTTCCCTCAACTAAAAACTCATCACCACGGGAAAACACCTCCGAGATAGCAAAAACCGAGAGAGGTTATTGTAGATGGTCCCAACACAATCCCATATCATTAGAAAGAGAGTCTATAAGCATCATGATTTCTGAGTAGTAGTCCGTCAAATATTGTTTCCTTTTAGCACTTTGGACTCTTAAGGGAAATCGCCAGTCCAATGTAGCTCAGAGTGATTCGACATATTTGGGTACAAAAAAGGACCATACCTAGCGTAAATGTACCCATCGAGATGTGTTGGAACAGTCTGTTTGGTCGTATGATTTTGAGAATGAAAGTTGTGCCACTTTGTAACTTTACACTGCTTGCATTTGGAAACTTTTCCCTCAATCAAAAACTCATCACCACGGGAAAATGCCTCTAAAATAGAAAAAATCGAGAGAGGTTATTGTAGATGGTCCCAACAAAATCCCATATCCTCAGAGGGGGAGTCTATAAAAATTATGATTTTCAAGTAACAGTCTGTCAAATACTGTTGTCTTTTAGCACTTTAGACTTATTCCCAATGAGTCATAGAACTCCCTCATAGGGAAATCCTGATTAGGCCTGGTAGGGAAATACTTCTCATAGTGACCAAAGTTGTCACATATAAGGCATTGAACATGAGAGAGGTCCCACTTCTTTCTGAATGCAAGAGAACCATCTGACCCTTTATCTCTATTCCTCTTGAAGCATCTTTTCTTTCCTCCTTTTCCTTCCTTCTTCAAGGATTGAGCGGAAAGAAAATGAATGTATTCATTTGTAGGGCTTTGTCCAATAACTCTTGCTGCCAACCTTGACTCCTCTTGAATATAGTCATCCCTCAATTGAGAAAACTTGGGAAGTTTCGATCTTGCACTGATTCCTTGAGTGTAAGACTTCCATGATGAAGGAATACCATTAAGAGCCAACAATGTCAAATGCTTTTGATCAACAATATGACCAATGGTAGAGAGTTGATCTCTCAATTCAAAAATGTTCATGAAGTAGGTGATGACAAATTCTTCTTCCGCCATCTTAACATGATGAAGTTGTTTCTTCAAGGCTAGAGCACGACTTGTGTTGTTGATCTCATACATCTCCTCCAAAGTCTTAAGCATTTCTCTCACTATCTTCAACTTAGAGATGATAGGAATAATATGGTCCTTCACGAAATCAACTAACATCTTCTTCACCTTGATATCTTTCTTCGTCCATAGAAATTTCTCTCCACACTCAACCAATTCATTTTCCTCCAAAGTGAGCATAATTATGAATCTCCATGAAGTGAAGTTTGATGCTCCTTCGAGTCTATCCTCAATTTTAAGACCATTCACCATCTTGACTAAGATAGAGATAGACAAAAAAAAAGGCAATAGAGGTATCGCTGCAATAAAAAATCTGATCACGATCTTTTCAAAACCCGCTCTGATACCATGTTAGTGTTTTAATGATCAGATAATACAAGTGAAAGCACTCATAAAATGCAACACATAAGATAATAAACACAACAAGATACCTTGGGAAAACCCTCTTATTGAGGGAGAAAAACTTAGCAAATATGTCTCTTACCTAATGAAGGAATAAGAGAAAAAATATGCTTACAACTCAGGGCTAGCTCATGGTTGAATTTGATACAATGAATAATAGCACCTCTCCTAGATGCAAAGATACAATTGAATATGCTTCTCCTTGAAATTCACCCACTGCTGCTCAAGTGTGGACTTCTACTTGGAATGCTAATTATGCTGAATGAACTTGATTCAGGAAATGAACAAACATCACCTTGTATTGATACAAAATAAGGCGACTCTTCAAGGAGGTCGACCTCTCTTGAAAATAATAAATTACAAAATAATATCAAGGAAGGTCGACGTCATCCATTTAAATCAAATGAGTATAAATTAAATAGCCATAGGATATGATTTAATTTATTACAGCATAATGTGATTGCTATGAAAAATGTATGAAAAATGAACTGTTTGATAAAAAGCTTTGGTAGACATGTATAAAAAATGCGGTAGCATAGACAAGGCAGTGGACTATTTGAAAAAAAGATTCAAAGAAATGTGGTCTCATAGAATTCCATGACAAGCAAAGGTATTATGATTGAAGATATGATGATCAGATCTTAAGTGAGGGTTTTAAGAAGTTAGTGCATAATTATTATGTTGTTTTTGGCTCCAAACGGAGAAAGGGGGATATTTATAGGCTAGTTTCTGATTTGTTTGAGTAGTTTTTGGGGAAGAAGATCGCATACTACGAAAAGGGGAATTTCTGGAGTTTCTGTAATTTGCATGTATTGTAGAACTCGAGGATTTGGAATCCTCCGCATGTAAGAATTTCATTATTCTTAATATAATAATAGTCTTAGCTTTTGTCTATGGATCTTTGTAACTCCAGTTGGCATCCTCATTAGTTTGCATTTGGCATCTTTTTCCTCAGCTGAAAAACTCATCACCACGGGAAAACCCCTCTGAGATAGAAAAAACTGAGAGAGGTTATTGTAGATGGTCCCAACATGATACCATATCCTCAGACAGAGATTTTGCAAGCATCATGGTTTTTGAGTAACAATCCATCAAAGATTGCTGCCTTTTAGCATTTTGGACTCTTAAGGGAAATCATCGGTCCAATGTAGTTCAGAGTGATTCGACGTATTTGGGTGAAAAAGAGGACCATACCTTGTGTACACGTACCCACATAGATGTGTTGGAACAATCTGTTTGGTCATATGAGTTAGAGAATGAAATTTGCACCACTTTGCAACTTTACACTGCTTGCATTTGGCAACTTTTCCCTCAACTGAAAAACTCATCACCATGGAAAAATGCCTCCGAGATAGCAAAAATTGAGAGAGGTTACTGTAGATGGTCCTAACATGATCCCATATCCTTAGAAATATATTTTTTAAGAATCACTATTTCCTAGTAACATTACGTCAAAGATTGCTTCCTTTTAGCACTTTGGACTCTTAAGGGAAATCGTTGGTTCAATGTAGCTCAAAGTGATTCGACGTATTTGGGTGCAAAAGAGGACCATAACTTGTGTAAACATACCCATCGTGATGTGTTGGAATAGTTTGTTTGGTCGTATGAGTTGGAGAATGAAAGTTGTACCACTTTGCAACTTTACACTGCTTGCATTTGGCAACTTTTCCCTCAACTGAAAACTCATCACCACGGGAAAACACCATAGAGATAGCAAAAATTGAGAGAGGTTATTGTAGATGGTCCCAACACAATCTCATATCCTCAGATGGAGATTTTGTAATAAATATGGTTTCTGAGTAACATTCTGGAAAATATTGTTGCCTTTTAGCACTTTGGACTCTTAAGGGAAATCGTCGGTGCAATGTAGCTCAGAGTGATTCAACGTATTTGGGCGCAAAAGAGGACCATACCTAGCATAAACGTACCCATTCGAATGTGTTGGAAAAACTTTTTTGGTCGTAAAAGTTGGAGAATGAAATTTTCACCACTTTGCAACTTTACACTGCTTGCATTTGGCAACTTTTCCCTCAACAAAAAAATCATCACCACGGGAAAACGCCTGCGAGATAGAAAAAATCAAGATAGGTTATTATAGATGGTCCCAACACAATCCCATATCCATAGATATAGATATTGTAAGCATCACGATTTATGATTAATAGTCGGTCAAAGATTGTTTTCTTTTACCACTTTGGACTTATTCCAAATTAGTCATAAAACTCCCTCTTAGGGCAATCCTCGTTAGGCCTAATAGGGAAATCCTTTGCATAGTGACCAATATATTCACGTCTAATGCACTGAACATGAGAGAGGTCCCACTTCTTCTTGGATTCAGGAGCACCATCTGACCCTTTATCTCTATTCCTCTTGAAGCATCTTTTCTTTCCTCCTTTTCCTTCCTTCTTCGAGGACTGAGCAGAAAGAACATGAATATCTTCATAGGGCTTCATCCAATACCTCTCATAGCCAACCTTGACTCCTCTTGAAAAGATTTAGCCCTCAACCGATCAAACTTGGGAAGTTTCGATCTCGCGGTGATTCCTTGAATGTAAGACTCCTAAGATGAAAGAAAACCATTAAGAGCCAACATGGTGAAATCCTTTTCATCATCAATATGACCAATGGTATAGAGTTGATCTCTCAATTTGGAAATCTTCATGAAGTAGGTGATTTCAAATTCTCCTTCGGCCATCTTCACATGATGAAGTTGTTGCTTCAAGGCTAGAGCATGACTTGTGTTGTTGATCTCATACATCTCCTCCAAATTCTTAAGCATTTCTCTCGCTGTCTTCAACTTAGAGATGATAGGAACAATATGGTCCTTCACGAAATCAACTAACATCTTCTTCACCTTGATATATTTCTTCCTCCATTGAACTTTCTCTTCCTCATCTATAGGTTCAAAAGACTTTTTGTCCACACTCACCCAATTCGTTTTGCTCCAAAGTGAGCATAATTATGAATCTTCATGAAGTGAAGTTTGATGCTCCTTCAAGTCTATCCTCAATTTTAAGACCATTCACCATCTTGACTAGGATAGAGATAGACAAAAAAAAGGGAATAGAGCTATTGCTGCAATAACAAATCTGATCACGATCTTTTCAAAACCCGCTCTGATACCATGTTAGTGTTTTAATGATCAAATAATACAACTAAAAGCACTTAGAAAATACAACACATAAGACAATAAACACAACAAGATACCTTGGGAAAACCCTCTTATTGAGGGAGAAAAACTTAGCAAATATGTCTATTATATAATGATGGAATAAGAGTAGAAATCTTCTTACAACTAAGGGATAGCTCATGGTTGAATTTGATACAATGAATAATAGCACCTCTCCTAGATGCAAAGATACAATTGAATATGCTTCTCCTTGAAATTGGCCTGGTCCTGGAAGATGAATTGCTGCTGCTCAAGTGCAAACTTCTGCTTGGAATGTGAATTATGCTGAATGAAATTGATTGAGGAAATGAACAAACATCACCTTGTATTTATACAAAATAAGGTGACTCTTCAAGGAAGTCGACCTCTCTTGAAATATAAATTACAAAATAATATCAAGGAAGGTCGGCCTCATCCATTTAAATCAAATGAGTATAAATTAAATAGCCATAGGCTATCATTTAATTTATTATAATTTAATGTGATCGCTATGAAAAATTTATGAAAAATGAGCTATTTGATAAAAAGCTTTGGTAGACATGTATGAAAAATGTGGTAGCATAGACAAGGCAGTGAACTATTTGAAAAAAAGCTTCAAAGAAATGTGGTCTCATAGAATTCCATGACAAGCAAAGGTATTATGATTGAAGATCCGATGGTCGGATCTTAGGCTAGGGATTTTGGAAGTTGGTGCATAATTATTATGTTTTTTTTCACTCCAAACGAAGAAAGGGGGCTATTGATAAGCTAGTTTCTGATTTGTTTGAGTAGTTTTTGGGGAAGAAGATCACATACTACGAAAAGGGGAATTTTCGTAGTTTCTCTAATTTGCATGTATTGCATAACTCGAGGATTTGGGATCCTTTGCATGTAAGAATTTCATTATTCTAAATATACTAATATTCTTAGGTTTTGTGTGTGGATCTTTGTAACTCGGGTTGGCACCCTCATCAACTTGCATCTGGCAACTTTTTCCTCAACTGAAAAATCATCACCAGGGGAAAACGCCTCCGAGATAGCAAAAACCGAGAGAGGTTATTGTAGATGGTCCCAACATGATCTCATATCCTTAGACAGAGAGTCTGTAAGCATCATGGTTTCTGAGTAACAGTCCTTAAAATATTGCTTCCTTTTAGCACTTTGGACTCTTAAGGGAAATCACCGGTCCAATGTAGCTCAGAGTGATTCAGCGTATTTGGATGCAAAAGAGGACTATACCTAGCGTAAAGGTGCCCATTCGGAAATGTTGGAATAGTCTGTTTGTGCGTACGAGCTAGAGAATGAAAGTTGCCCCACTTTGCAACTTTACACTGACTACATTTGGCAACTTTTCCCTCAACTGAAAACTCATCATCACAGGAAAATGCCTCCAAGATAGAAAAACCAAGAGAGGTTATTGTAGATTGTCCCAACACAATCCCATATCCTTAGATGTAGATTCTTTAAGAATAATGGTTTTCGAGTAACAATCCATAAAAAATTGTTGTCTTTTAGCATTTTGGACTCTTAAAGGAAATTGCCGGTCCAATGTAGCTCAGAGTGATTCAGCATATTTGGGTACAAAATAGGACCATACCTAGTGTAAACGTGCTCATTTGGATGTGTTGGAATAGTTTGTTTGGTCGTACAAGTTGGAGAATGAAAGTTGCAACACTTTGCAACTTTACACTGCTTGCATTTGACAACTTTTCCCTCATCTAAAAAGTCATCACCACAGGAAAATTCCTCTGAGATAGAAAAAATCAAGAGGTTATTGTAGATGGTCCCAACACAATCCCATATCCTCAAATAGAGAGTCTTTAAGCATCACGATTTCTGAGGAACAATCCATCAAAGATTGTTGTCTTTTAGCACTTTGGAATCATTCTGAACGAGTCATAGAACTCCCTCTTAGGGAAATCCTGATTAGGGTTGGTAGGGAAATCCTTCGCATAGTAACCAGACTTGTCACATCTAAGGCATTGAACATGAGAGAGGTCCCACTTCTTCTTGAATCCAAGAGCACCATCTGACCCTTTATCTCTATTCCTCTTGAAAAATATTTTCTTTCCTCCTTTCCCTTCCTTCTTCAAGGATTGAGCAGAAAGAACATGAATGTCTTCATTTGTAGGGCTTCGGCCAATACCTCTCACAGCAAACCTTGACTCCTCTTTAATACAGTCAGCCCTCAACCGATTAAACTTGGGAAGTTTTCATCTCTCGCTGATTCCTTGAATGTAAGACTCCCAAGATGAAGGAAGACCATTAAGAGCCAACAATGTCAAATCCTTGTCATCAACAATATGACCGATGGTAGAGAATTGATCTCTTAATTCAGATATATTCATGAAGTAGGTGATGAAAAACTCTCCTTCCGCCATCGTAACACTATAAAGTTGTTGCTTCAAGGCTAGAGCATGACTTGTGTTGTTAATCTCATACATCTCCTCCAAATTCCTAAGCATTTATCTCATTGTCTTCAACTTAGAGATGATAGGAACAATATGGTCCTTCATGAAATCAACTAATATCTTATTTGCCTTGATATATTTCTTCCTCCATTGAACTTTCTCTTCCTCATCCGTAGGTTTGGAAACTTTTCTCTCCAAACTCAACCAATTCGTTTTCCTCCAAAGTGAGCATAATTTTGAATCTCCATGAATTGACGTTTTATGCTCCTTCGAGTCTATCCTCAATTTTAAGACCATTCACCATCTTGACTAAGATAGAGATAGACGAACAAAAAGGGAAATAAAGGTATCACTGCAATAACAAATTTGATCACGATCTTTTCCAAACCCACTCTAATACCATGTTAGGGTTTTAATGATTAGATAATACAACTTTAAGCACTCAGACAATACAACACATAAGACAATAAACATAGCAAGATACCTTGGGAAAACCCTCTTCTTGAGGTAGAAAAAACCCAACAAATATGTCTCTTATATAATGAAGGAATAAGAGCACAAATCTGCTTACAACTCAGGGCTAGCTCATAGCTGAATTTGATACAATGAATAATAGCACCTCTCCTAGATGCAAAGATACAACTGAATATGCTTCTCCTTGAAATCGGCCTCCTATTGCAAGATGAAGTGCTGCTGCTCAAGTGCAACTTTTGCTTGGAATGTGAATTATGCTGAATGAACTTGATTGAGTAAATGAACAAACATCACCTTGTATTTATACAAAATAAGGTGACTCTTCAAGGAGTTTGGCCTCTGTTGTGTTATTGCGAAAACTAGCATTGCTCATTCCATGAATAACCCTGTACAAAACTTGTCTGTTTCCTAGTTTCATGACCTTTGAAACAAGTATCTTCGTGAGCGTTCATTGCATATTTTAGGTAAAATTGTACAAAGTGCAAAGCTTTGAAAAAAGAGCGCTCTAACTCTTTTTGTGAAATTTGACTAAGTGTCAAAAGTGCAAGGGAACACTTTTTTAGTGCCCTTGCACTTAAGGGAAAATGGATTTTGGTGTAAAGGCACTGATTTTTAGCGCCCTTACACCTAAAGTCTATACTTAACCGTTTTTGTCAAAAGCGCAGTTTTTTGTTTCAAATACATTTTTCCCAATTTTATGCCATTTTATGTGGCTTAATTGAGGGTCGAATTCAGTCAGTTTTAAAAGTTTTTAGATCACCTAAGAGTGATTCTTTTTCATTTCATTCAACTCTTATCTTGTTTTCCACCTCTCCTCTTACTGGTCGACCAATGCTCTTGGCTGCAAATCACGTTTTTGAGAAAGGGTTTATTTTCAGTTTTGATTATCTTCAAGCATTCTTCAGGTGCGTTTCATTCTTCGTTTTATGATCTCATGTTCATTTCACATTTTCGTTCTCTTATTCATATCATTCTCTTGAGGATTTTATGTTTTGATGCATATGTTTTTCTCAGCAAAACGTGCCTTGTCCAAAATGCATGTTCTTTCTGAAATCGAAACACGTTTTCCTTTCCTCTCTCCAAACATTACATGTTGTTCATAGCACCACTTCCAAATGATTCATGTTTTGATTTCTACCATTCGTGTTTTCACACCATCTCTCAAAACATGTTTTTCTTTTCCATTTCTACCATTCACGTTTTTCTCCATCCACATTTTCAGCTTATCAAGGGTTTTTGAGAACATATTAAGGCATGAAAATGCAACACCATTACATTGAGACATTTTGCTCCAAATGCTAAAAACTAGAAAAAATGCGCTCCAACACTTCCACAATGAAATTTCTAAGTCAAAGTGCAATGGCGCACTTTTTCAGCGCCATTGCACCAAGTGACATTTTTTCCCAAAAGTGCAAGGGTGCTGATTTTCAGCGCCCTTACACTTTTCTCTAAAAAACCAAAATATTTCACTAAGGCAGGGGCACACCTTTTTGGACCCATTGTACCATTTCCAGCACTTCACCAAAATCACTTCTCGACCATTCCTAGCATCGTTTTGCATGTCTAGTCACTTACACCATGCTTTCTTAGCTCCCTCCTAGTTTCACGCATCGTAGTGTTGTCTTTTTGACTAACGATTTGCAAACTCTTATTTGTAGAATAGTGATTGATCTCGTCAGAAGATCTTTTCCTAAAACAGAGTTGAAGTAAACTCGGATGACAGCTAAGAAACCCCCTTTGTCTTCAAAAGTTGAAGGAAAGATGAAATACAAGTACCAAGGTGTTTACTTACCAATGGTAGTGGTTTCAAAGGTTGAAGAGATCAGAGGCATGAAAGTTGGCCATCAAGATCTCCATGACTTTGTCAAAAGAATCGAACAAAAGCCTCTCGAAGACTCTCTGAGAGCTATCGTGCACAGTAATCTTCATTTGGTTTCTTCATTTTCAACTACTACGCATGACACAAAGTTTGTTCTCCAAGTTGCATCTCACTATATTTAGGAGAGCAAAAGTGTCATTAATTCTTCCGGACATGAGGTTTTGAGACTAGATCCAAACTTCTTTGACATAGTTTTCAAAATCCTGCAAATGGAGAAGTATGTTGACATCTTGGTACAATTGACACAGGAGGTCTATGACTTAGATCCAAATAAGGCCAAGTATCTGATAAATAGTCAATGGTTGAAGGAACCTCGATATACTATTTCCAGATGGCCGAAAGGGTTTCCTCGAGCTGACTTCAAAGAGGGCATCAAAGACATGATCATACTTTTGAGCAGGGTGAAAGGATTGCCAAAAACTTCCCATTTTTGTGATTGGATGTATGAATACATTCAAATTATAAGAAGATAGAAAGTTCACATTGACTGGGGTAAATAGATCAGTGATGCAATTCATGAGCAGTTGATTAATATACCGACTACCTTAAAGGTCTACATGACTTCGTACTTGGTGTATGTTGCAATGCTTTCTTTGCACCTCTTCTTTTCACTTTTGATCCAACTCTCGAAAGAAAAAGAGTATCAAATGAGGCTTACAAAGTGGTAAGTAAGGTCGGATGCATATATCTTCAATTCCCGACTTTTACTTACATAAGGGTAGGATTCTATACTGGTTGTTGTTACATGTTACCCAGATATCCTTCAGATAAGTGGATTTTGACAGGCTTATGTAGACATCTGATCTCAGTTCACAAAGAATGCCGAAGGATTCATAAACTTGGTTTTAAGTTTCCAATGACAATCGGTAGATATACCATCAAAAGTGTGCAAAAGGAAAAATCAATCTATGCTGAGATGCAGATCATGACAATCAAGAACTAAAAATATAGACTTGATTTTGATTACCAAGATGTCAGAAAGAAGTTTAAAAAGGGGCACAAACATGGAAATCACTTTGAAGACATTTGGGCTGATTGTAGAGATGAAGAAGCTATTCGTGAGATGGAATGGTGTAGGTTGACTATTCAATAGATCAGAGATCTTGGTGTTGATGACCTACCAGAGGATTTTATAGATCTTCTCAACATCCTAAATGTTGCCTATGACGAACAACAGATCTTCAAGAAACCTTTTCCTGCAATTCAATGGTCAAAGAAGGAGAACATTTCCATTGGAGAAAGCTTAGCCCCAATTTTGGCTAACATTGCTGAATGGTTACAAAAGCATGCTGTTTAGATGAAATATTTCAGAACAGAGTTAGAAGGAGAAGAATTTGGAACATAGGTTAATCTACAACAAGAACCCCGCATCAAAGACAAATCTGTGGTTATTCCTACTTCCTCAAGAAAGGGCCCTTAAATCAAATTCACTATTGGAAAATAGAATGCGCAAGCGATCCATGAGGAAGGGACTATAGAATATGAACCATCTCGCTCAAAAGGAAAGAAGCCTATTTCTGAAGAGATAGATTCTGATAATGAAGAAAGTACGAGTGACTCCAATGAAGAAGAACATTGAGAAGATGAACATGAGTCTATGATGAGGAATGTGAGAAAGAGGATCAGGGAAATGATCAATAGGAACTCAGGCCCGATGAAGAATAAGCTATGTCTCCACCCGACCACGTAGTCGAAGATTTTACCCAGTCATCATCACCTATAATTTCAAGCATTCCTCTCACATTTCCTATTATTGTCATTCCTTCACCACCTCTTTCCACATAGGCCATACCCATAGTTGACATTACACCACTCCTTGTAGTATCAAATGCACTAGATACTCCTTCATTGACAAGTGTTCAAATGGTTGATGTTCTGTCAGGTTCTCTATCATCCATTCCTAGCTTGTCTTTGCCATCATATGACCTCAATTCAGAAGCTGAATTTAATAGGTTTATGAGTGAGTCTCTGTAGAATTAGGTCAATGTGCAGGTTTCTAGAATAGTGGTAATAGATACCTCGCTTATTGTTTCCATACTTGTCCTTCCATCAGAAGTGGCAGTAACAAAAGAATTGACTGTCAACCAGAAATCATTTGCCTCCTCTCTTCCTCTGTGGTTGGAATCCCAAGTATTGAAACGAAAGAAGAAAATGATTTCTCCTGAAGAGCTTGGTATCGAAGAAATACCTCCACCCAAGGCCAAGGGTAATAAGAAAGCAAAGGTATATTCACGGCTCCAGGTTGACAAAGCAGGTCAAAAATATGTAGAGATTGGCATTCTTCCTCAAGAGGAAGGGGATGTTAATATGGAGGATTATACAGTATCCAAAGTCTAGCATGGCAAAGTTACTAATGAAAGTGCCAAGGCAGATGCACAAGTAACTTTGAATATATTGGAAGATAGACTAGACAAAATGGAGCATGCCCATGATCTGTACAAAAAAAGGGTAGAGCATTATGTCGCTATTGTTAAAAATCTTGCAGGATCTACAAGTAATGCACAATCATTGGCAATGGTAAGTCCTGAGGGCCCAACTATTAGAAAGGTTGAAATATTTCTCTCCAAAGGAAAAGGGTTGTATGACTTCATCAAAAACGTTGTAGAACACGGTTCTCAAATCATAATCTCCACTGATGAGAAAGCTACCTAGGGAGCTCAGCTCAAATCAGAGATGGATAAATAAAAATTTGTTCTTTCTCAACAGCTTAAAGAGATGGAAAAATGCATCTCATTTTGGTTACAAATGAAATAGGTAAAGCTCAGTAAACTAGAGGAAACCGAGGTTATTCCCAATAAAGAAAAATATGTTGAATTAAGGGAATCTTTGAGGCATCGTATTTAGAGGATTAAATCCCTTACAAAAGATCTCCACTAGGTTCAAGAAGATGTGGAATAACATCAGATTATTTTTGAAAGAAGGGTTAAAGAGTTGCCCAGCAGGCTTCTCGAAGAAGACGGTCTCTTCCTTCTAGTTGTAGAACTATCACAGATCTTCAAAGAAGCCATCATGGGTCAGATAGAGAGTGCAGAATGTTGGATGCCTCCATAGATGACCTATGTGATATTAGGTTCACCCTTGATAACCTTAAAACGCATCTTGACAGGTGCATGAAGGTTCTTTCATCTGCCAAGAGATCAGTCATGAGGATTCACACCATAGTGGATTATACCGTTGGTCTAGATGATAAATTCATTTAGGAGACTAGGAAGAAATATGAAGACTTCTGCGCCCAAGCAACGAACCATGAAGATTCCTAATCTTCCAATGTTGAATGTTTTGATGCATTTCCATATGCATTTTGTAAATAATTTGTGACATCTTAAATGTCTTTTTGTAAAGTGTAATTACACCAAAAATATGAGATGTAACTTCTCAAATAAAAATTACACTTAGTTAGGTTAGGGTTTCCTATTTTTTCTCACCTAATTTTGTAAATTCACTCATCTCTCTTTTCTATATATATCAGAGATCTCTATTGTAATAGTTACCTTTTGATATTTTGCAATGAAGTGTTGCTCCTTTGAAATAAACATTGAAGCTTTGTATTCAATTTTGCGAATCTAGATCTAATCAATAAAGAAGAGGATTGCATACCAGAGTTTATGTTGGGATCTATTATCTTATGATTTGATTATATCGGTGGTAATTAGTGTATGAGATCTAAAGGGCTTCAAGTATTTTATGTAAAATTTGTGTCACATATATTATTTGGATTTGATTTTATGTGTGAATGTTTTGGTTGAAAGATCTACAATACTTTGTGCTTGTAATCATTCATTCAGTTCAAAGGATTGTTGTATCTAAGAAGACTTTGTGCTTCTAATACGACAATGATACTTCTACAGATTCAACATTCAAAAAGCTATAGAGCGACTTTGTGCCTTCGTGAGCTTTCCTTTTTCCTTTTCTTTTGTTATAATTATAAATCATATCTGGTACATCTACGCTTTTCTTTGACAAGATAGAGATATTGGCATTACTATTGTTTGTTAAGTTTCAGTTATCAGATCTAGGACTTTCCAATTGTGAAGCATTGTAAACATCTTCTCTAAAAAAAGAGAGAAGTATGAATGTAACACACCTCCCCTTTTCATAGGTATAGTTTACATTTTGTAAGTATTTCGTAAGTTTTACTATAACTTCTATTAGAAGTAAGAAGGGAACCTCCCCTTTCTAAGAGGAGATATTATATCTCACATAGTTGTGGTTGAAATCTAGATAGTGTAATCTATTGAAAAGTTGATTAGATTATTTTCACCCTACATCTTGAAAAAAATAAATGAAAAAATAATATCAAGGAAGGTTAGCCTCATCCATTTAAATCAAATGAGTATAAATTAAATAGGCATAGGCTATCATTTAATTTACTACAAATTAATGTGATCGCTATGAAAAATGTATCAAAAATGAATTGTCTGATAAAAATATTTGGTAGACATGTATGAAAAATGTGGTAGCATAGACAAGGCAGTGGACTATTTGAAAAAAGCTTCAAATAAATGTGTTCTCATAGAATTCCATGACAAGAAAAGGTATTATGATTGAAGATTTGATGGTCGGATCTTAAGTTAGGGCTTTCGGAAGTTGGTGCATAACTATTATGTTGTTTTTGGCTCCAAACGGAGAAAAGGGGCTATTTATAGGCTAGTTTCTAATTTGTTTGAGTATTTTGTAGGGAAGAAGATCACATACTACGAAAAGGGGAATTTATGTAGTTTCTGTAATTTGAATGTATTGCAGAACTCGAGGATTTGGGATCCTCTGCATGTAAGAATTTGATTATTCTAAATATAATAATATTCTCAGGTTTTGTGTGCGGATATTTGTAACTCAGCGTATTTGGCTGAAAAAGAGGACCATACATAGCATAAATGTACCCATCCGGACGTACTGGAACAATCCGTTTGGTCGTACGAGTTAGAAAACGAAAGTTGCACCACTTTTCAACTTTACACTGCTTGCATTTGGCAACTTTTCCCTCAACTAAAAACTCATCACCACAGGAAAATGCCTCCGAAATAGAAAAAAACGAGAGAGGTTATTGTAGATGGTCACAACACGATCCCATACCCTTAGATGAAGAGTCTATAAGTATCCTGGTTTCCGAGTAACAATCCATCAAACATTATTGTGTTTTAGCACTTTGGACTCTTAAGGGAAATCATCGGTCCAATGTAGCTTAGAGTGATTTGGCATATTTGGGTGCAAAAGAGGACCATATCTAGCGTAACAGTACCCATCTAGACATGTTGGAACAATCCGTTTGGTCATACGAGTTGGAGAATGAAAGTTGCACCACTTTGCAACTTTACACTGCTTGCATTTGGTAACTTTTCCCTCAACTGAAAACTCATCACCACAGGAAAACGCCTCCAAGATAGAAAAAACCAAGAGAGTTTATTGTATATGGTCCCAACAAAATCCCATATCCTTAGATGAAGAGTTTGTAAGCATCACGTTTTCCGAGTAACAGTCCATCAATGATTGTTGTCTTTTACCACTTTGGACTTATTCCCAACGAGTCATAAAACTCCCTCTTAGGACAATCCTGATTAGTCCTGGTAGGGAAATCCTGTGCATAGTGACCAAACTTGTCGTATCTAAGGCATTGAACATGAGGGAGGTCCCAATTCTTCTTGAATGCAAGAGCACCATTTGACCCTTTATCTCTATTCCTCTCGAAGCATCTTTCCTTCCCTCCTTTTCCTTCCTTCTTTGAGGATTGAGAGGAAAGAACATGAATGTCTTCATTTGTAGGGCTTTGTCCAATACCTCTAATAGCTAGCATTGACTACTCTTGAATACAGTCAGCTCTCAACTGATCAAAATTGGGAAGTTTCAATCTCACGCTGATTCCTTGAATGTAAGACTCCCAAGATGAAGGAAGACCATTAAGAGCCAATATGGTCAAATCCTTGTCATCAACAATATGACCAATGGTAGAGATTTGATCTCTCAATTCAAAAATCTTCATGAAGTAGGTGATGATAAATTCTCCTTCTGCCATCTTAACATGATGAAGTTGTTGCTTCAAGGATAGAGCACGACTTGTGTAACATAGAATAAAACTTGGACAAAGATCTCTACAACTAGAATAAATGATGTTAATCCTAATCTAAACAATATTAATCTAAATCAAACAACAAAGAACGAAACAAGTAAACATAATAAAACTAAAAAAATCAATTGGAAAGCTCTCACCGAATATGCATTCACTCCTTCGAATTATCTTGATTGCTCTTCTCCATTTTTCCTTTTCAGTATTCTTGCCCTCAGATTTCTATGTTTGATGCAAGCATAACTTTGTTGAATGTCTAAGAAAAATATCGAAGATAATTTTCTTCTCAAATGTGTATGATTTCGAGAGGAGGAATAATGATAATGACAGGCCATTTTATAGATTTTGGGTTTTCAAATGATTGACTCAAATTGAAAGAGAGATTGACAGATGAGATTGAAAAATTCCATGTGATGTGAGTTATGTGTTAGATAGAATGTGAGTTAGAAAAGACTGCAAGATAAAGATTAAATTAGAACGATAACTTAATCTTGTGTCAAGACTGTTTGAAACAGAAAGAACAAGAGTTCAAGATCTTAATCTCCATTAAGAGTCTTTGAAAACAGAAGAAATAGACTTTGAATGTCAAAGAAAAAGTTAGAACTCAAATAATAATGCATTCGAATGCAAACATGAGTTAAAAATAGTTAACTAACTAGTTGTGACGGAGAGTCTTCTCACAGAGTTAATCAGGTGTTGAATCCGGAGATAATTGGAGAACTAAAAATAGATCTCGAGTCAGAAGGTGAGTGAATGGTTAGTCAACTAATTGATAGAAGAATGTGACATAAATAATTAATAAATGAATTAAATGTTAATTTAATTCAACATTCAAAAATAAGAGGCTTTAATTAAATAAATAAAGATAATTTATTTAATTTCACTGTTGAAAAGGTGGAATAAATTGAATAATTAAATAATAAATATTTAATTATAGATAAAGGGGGTTAAATGAATAATTAAATAAAGATATTTAATTATAGTTGAAATATGATAAAGGGGGAATTAAATAATAAATATTTAATTAAGAAAGAAGAATTAATTAGTTAGCGACATAATTAAATAATTATGACTTATTTAAATAATCAAGTTGAATAAAGGGTGATAATGAATTAATGAATTAATTAAAAAGGGGTATTTAATTAATAGAGTAAATATGTGTTAGAATGGGTAATTAAATAATTAACATTATTTAACCATGATCATCGATAATAGAAAATTATGTTGAATGTGGTGTTCGTAGGCCTAGACCAATTTTCGGTGTCTACAATTTGTCCCTCTTTGATACAATTTCATGTCGACGTTGTGTCAAAGAAATTGAACAGAAGATATGCCCCAGTGAAAGTAGGGTGAGGAAGGATGACGAGTAGGTATTGGTATGCCCCCTTGAGAGGATAGGCGAGTTTGAAGAACATGAGTGTGCTCTCGACATGGATAGATAATGGTGGTGAAGATGAAGAAAAGAAGAAATTTTAGCGTGGATAATTCAAAATGTTAGTAAGAAGCAAGAAAGTTTGTTGAAAGGACACATGATCTTCGATATTTTCCATATATGCTAAGCTTGCATTTTATCATCATTGGGTGGGACATGACACAAATGGATAATACACACCATGATATGAGATAGACCATAGTGTACAAAGTCATCCATTTGCGAAAAACAGATAGTCGTAGACAAGGAATGTCCTAACTCATACTAAGGACAAGATGTCGTAGTCGTCATTGTCTTGAAAAACCATAGACAACAAACAAAATAAAATACGAGTCATGAGACGTCATTGCTCCTCTAAATCCTTGATAGGACATCCTTGAGGAAACTAGTAACATGACTCAAAAACAAATTTTAAAAAGACAGTTGATAGACAACAACCAAAGAAAAAGAAAAAAAGAGTCCTGAGACATCCTTGCTTCTCTAAATCCTTCAAGGGACATCCTTAAGAAAGCTAGTAACCGGACTTAATTCACAAATTGCTAAAAAGATAAGACAAAATAAGATATAAAGTCATAAATCCAAATAAAAGTATTCACCAAAACTTGATCTTGTAGGACTGTTTGATTGTTTGATGTTTGACATAGCGTAATGCGAGGGATGACACATACCGCATAAGATGTTGAGCCCGGTTTTGACTTTTTGACTTTTGTATAAGGCATGACAAAGCCTGGTTTCAGAAAGACGTGTGTCATATAAGATGTAGGAACCTGATGACATTGATGTGACAAGCTACATGAGACTGACAATTTGATGACATCTGTTGAGAAGAAAGACATATCTTGCATAAGACATAGGTTGATTACTTCGACAATGTGTTTGATATTGACTTGATGATAGTGAGATGTTTTTCCTTGTTGATGCATGACTTGTTTTGATTCCTTGACTAATGAAAAGGTGTGTGTAGATAGTGTATGACATGAGATGATACCCTAAAAGACTAACCTAAGCTGATGATATGCAACGTGTGTGATAGTGAATGTGAATAAACCCTATTGGACTAACCTAGTGTAGTCTCGAGAGCTCATCAATTGATTAGCCTTGCCTACGTTGTACACACAGAGGCCTCGTAGTTCGACATGACCAAAGACTTTGAATGTACAAAGAGTCATGATTTTGATGTGTGTGATACATGACAAACCTAGATTGATAGACCTAATGCCTAGGGGACACATTGATTGATGGAATTTCCTATGTCCCAGTCACAAAGGCAATGTAGTTCGACTATGTCTACGACTGACTTAACATAACTGACTTGACTCTACTTTTTTTTTTTGGTATTTTCTAACATGTTTTGATTTTTTTTTCTAATGTTTTTTGTGTTTTTTGAAGTTTTCTAATGTTTTTGGGATTTTTTAGGACATTTTCCGATGGTGCAATGTTATGTACAAGGTGTCAAGGCACAAACCAAGGATTTTCCCCCAGTCGAGAATAAGACATGTGAGATGGAGTGGGGAATGTGACGGAATGGACATTTAGATGTCAATCGTTCCAAGCAATGGATAAGACAACAATTTATTATGAGAGATGGTGAAAACGTCTAATTGGAATGATTATAGATGAAAGATAAAGCTTGACTACACATGACGGTTGTTTGCCAGGTTTTCACCATGGTACTTATCCATAGCGCCACCGAAGTGATTTTCACTATTGGACAAATTATTTCTCTTGACTATTTTGATTTTCTCAAAAAAAAAATTGGTGTTACAAAGACGCCTGTTTGCCAGGTTTACATCAAGGTAACCATTTTTTTGTTTTTTCCATTTTTTATTTATTTTCTAGATTAAGACACGGATTCTCAGAAGCTAGGCATAGAACCTCTTTAGATGTAGGTTGTTGATAGGTGACAAAAGTGGCTTTCCTTCAGGAGTAGAGAGTTGGTACGCTCCTAATCCAAAAGCTTCTATGACAATATAAGGCTCTAACCAGTTAGGTTCAAACTTACCTAGTTTTTCTCGTTCAACTTGCTTCCTAGGATTCTCCATTAAAACTAGGTCACCAATGTCAAAGTGTCTATTTAGAACTTTCCTATTATAGCTATGACAAAGACGATTCTGATATGCTTGCAAATGGTCTAGAGCTTTCTGTCTTCATTCATCAAGTAATTCTAGCTCTTTTAACCTAGATACACGATATTCTTCGTCGTCAATGTGACCCTTCAAGGATACCCTCAGGGAAGGTATTTCAAACTCAATAGGTAAGATAGCTTCAGATCTGAATACTAGGGAGTATGGAGTGGAACCAGTGGGATTACAAATACTTGTGCAATAAGCCCATAAGGCAGGATTCAACTGTAAGTGCCAGTCACAACCAGCATCATTGATAGTCTTCTTTAGGATTCTAGCAATGGTTTTATTAGATGCCTCAGATTGGCCATTACCTTGTGGGTAATATGGGGTGGAGAAATGAAGTTTGATATGGAACTCTTTACATAAATGGCATACTTGTTGGTTCTTGAATGGGCGGCCATTGTCTATGATTATGGATTGGGGTACACCATACCGACAAATGATATAGTTTAGGATAAACTTAGATATTTGTGTGCCGGTGATGTAGGCCATGGGAATAGCTTCAATACATTTGGTGAAGTATTCGGTGGAGGTTATGATGAATTTATGGCCATTGGATGATGGAGGGTGTATCTTAGCTATGAGGTCAAGGCCCCATTGGGCAAAGGACCATGGTTATGTAATCAGACGAAGCTCCTATGCTGATGCTCTTACCAAATTTCCGTGTATCTAATAGTGTCTACATTTCTTTACAAAGATATATGAGTCTTTCTCCATTGTAGGCCAATAATAACCTAGTCTCATAATGTTATGGGATAAAGTAGGACCACTCGAATGAGATCCGCATATAACCTCGTGCATCACTCACAAATTTGTTTGTGCTTCCTCCGCATTGAGACATCTCATTAGGGTGCTATCTAAGGTATGTCTATACAGGGTTTCTCCGATGATGGTGTACTTAACTAACTTACGGATGAAGGTTCGGTGTTGGTTATTTGACAAGTCTAGAGGTAAGGTTTGGTCAATTAGATAGTCAAATATGTCTTTATACCAAGGGGACATAGGACCAACAATTGTACACACCATCACAAAATCGGGGACATCATAGGCAGGGACCAACAACTGTTCAACCAAAAACTCAAACTTAGGCACATTACTCAGAATATCCAACACGGAACCCACGGTTGCCATAGCATCTGCAGCCCTATTTTGAATACGTGGTATTTTTTGAAAGGTAATGTCATGGAAATACTACTTCAAACTATCAGCCATATTCTTGAAAGGGGCAAGCTTCTCATCTTTAGTCTCATAATCATCATTTACTTGCCGGATTACTAACTCAAAATCGCCAAAAACATGTACAATCTTAATCTTCCACTGAGCTGCCATTTTTAATCCTATCACTAAGGCTTCATACTTTGCTATGTTGTTGGTGAAAGGGAAATTAATCCTAAATGATTTAGGAATGGTATCACCTTAAGGTGTAACAAATAGGATACCTGCTCCTGAACTATGATTTGTATGTGACCCATCAAAGTATAATTTTTATTCGGTTTTAATGTCAATGTTGAAGAGAAATTCATCAAGAAAATATGCCACTAAAGGATGGTCTACCTTCATAGGTGCATCGGCTAATTGATCTGTAATCACCTTCCCTTTTATAGCCTTCCTCTCCACATATTGGATGTCATAATCGCTAAGTATGATAACCCATTTAGCTAATCGGCCTATTAATGTTGCCTTACTTAGGAGGTATTTGAGGGGATCAATCTTTCCAACCAACATTATTTGGCGATTGAACATATAGTGCCGAAGTTTTTGGGTAGCAAAGACTACCACAAGACAGGAACGTTCTATGTTGTTGTAATTCAATTCATATCCCACTAAGGTACGACTAATGTAATAGACTGCTCTTTCATGACCTTGATCATTGTTTTGTGCGAGGAGAGCCCCTAATGTTGATTGCGTTGCTGAAATGTATAGTATCAACGGTTTCCCATTTGTAGGTGGCATTAAGACTGGTGGAGTGAGAAAATAGTCCTTGCTTTGTTGGAAATCCTCCTGACATTTAGGTGTTCACACAAAAGGTACTCCTTTCTTGAGTAGATGTTGAAATGGGTGTATTTTATCGTCCAGTTGTACTATGAAATGCCTGATTGACTGTAATCTTCCCTGTAGGGTTTTGAGTTGACCAATGCTAACTGGAGGAGGCATTTCTATGATAACTCTTACCTTCTCTGGATGTACTTCAATTCCTGTTCTAGAGATGATATACCCTAGAAGTTTCCCTGATTTTACTCCAAAGACACACTTCTTCGGATTTAGCCTGACATTGTAATTCTCTAGCCTCTTGAATATCTTGTCTAGAACCTTCAATTGATCTCCCCTTGTTTCTAATTTAGCTATAATTTCATCTACATAATCTTCCATGAGAGTGTGTACAAAGTCATGGAAAATCATAGTCATTGCTCGTTGATAGGTAGCTCCTGCGTTCTTAAGGCCAAAAGGCGTAACATTCCAATAGTATGTGCCCCATGAACATGTGAAAGTTGTCTTGTGTTGGTCTTCAACTACTATTTTGATTTGGTTATATCCAGAGAAACCATCCATGAGGTATAGCATCTCGTATCCTGTTGTAAGATCTACTATCATGTCGATGTTCGGCAAAGGGAAGTCATCCTTAGGGCACGCCTTATCGATGTCTCTAAAGTATATGCAAATGTGAATGCCCTCAGTTGGTTTAGTCACTGGCATAAGATTTGATATCTAGTCTACATATTCTATTGTCCTTATGAACCCTATATCCAACAGTTTCTTAAGTTCTACCTTGACCAATAGAGCAATTTGCTGATGCATTTTCCTTAAATTTTGTTTGATTGGCTTAATACCTGGTTGTAGTGGTAAATGGTGCAATATTAGGTTTGGATCCAGCCCAAGCATGTAAGCATACGACCATGCAAAGTTTATCTATCTCTCTTTGAAGAAGTCCTTAAACTCAGGTTTTTCTGTCTCTGTTAAGGAAGCTGCAAAATATACCATCCTAGGATTCTCTTTTGTACCTATGTTGACTTCAATAGACTCTTCTACTAGAATTGGTGACTTTTCCTATTCAATAGGTAGAATATTTAAACCTCTATCCTTGGGTGCCTCTAAGAGGTTTTCGCCCTCGGATACGTCCTTTATTTTGACTATTTCTTCATCCAAAGGTGTCTTTCAGTTTTCACCTAGGGACTCATCATTTTCCTTTTCATTGTCTTTTTTCTTTTTATTCTCATTTTTGTGACTAGAGGTGTAAATAGACTCCCCAAAATATGCTTTGTCATCCAAGTCTATGGTAAACCCAACTTTATGATCCCCTCTGGGTATGCCTTCTCGGAGTCCCATGAACTCAACAATTGCTTTGTCATTCTCGAATGTGTCTATGATGGGTGTACCTTGTTGATCTTAGTTGATAAGTTTGGGATATATAAGGGGCATGTCATCATCAGAGTGAGAAAAGGTTGAAATCGACAAGGTGAGTATAGAATGGTTGACATGGTCACAAAAGTTTTGGACTAACTCCTTCTTGTTCTTCTTCCTAGGGGTAGGTAAGCTCATATGTGGGACTATTGCAAGGGCTAAGTTGTCAGAAGATGGTTTTTCAGGCCAAGATGCACGATCAAGGGTTTCCCAATAATAGTTCTTTTGCCATTCTTCTTTGGACAAGTGTTTCCTATGACGAGGACTAGATAGTTTTGGTATAGGTTTTATCTTTAGGTCTAATTCTCCAAATAGAGCATCTATGTTCATGGTACTGGTAGAGGAAAGGGAGTCCCATTCACAATCTCTTGAGTCAGGGGATTCATCATAAACTGGGGGTTTGTTGTAAACTAGGGGAAGTGGTTCATGAGATATCTCGATGTCTGCGCAAGCGCTCACTTCCTCTTGAAATGGTGACGAAGTACTAGGAAACCCAATTCTAAGTGGTTGAAACCCTAGCCCTAGGTATTTTGGTTGTGGTGAGATAGTGATCAGTTCCGTCCTTCCATTTTGATGTAGTCCTAACCCACTGTGCCCGTCATAGCCTTCGTTTTGCATTATCTTAAAGCCTTTTCAATTTTGGTCCTTAGCTATTTGAATAGACGAGGAGGGGTATGCATTGTCTTCTTGATACAACCAGGAGTTAATATCATCTTGATCCATAATTTCTTCACTTAACTCTCCCCATTTGGTCAATGTCATTGTAGGGGGAACATGAAATGTGACTACTGACTATCTTCTATCTGCCATGGGTAAGCCATATGCCTTAGGTGGAACCAATTGACTGACATAGTATGATGCCTTTATGTAATATTCTCCACAACCCTTGTCTTGGATCTCGACCTTGGAGTGGATGATGGTGGTTTGAATGAAATGGACTTAGTAAGATATGATGGGTCAATGTATAGGGATAAAGTGGCTGATGAAGCTTCTTGGTTAATGGGTACCTGTCATTGTGGAATTTCCCTTAGGCTTGTACAATATTGAAAAGGATCTGGATCACCATCAATCATGATCTTGGTGCCATTATATGGGAACTTAAGACAGTGGTGATATGTTGAAGGTACAACTTTCATTGCGTGTATCCAAGGTCTACCTAACAACAAGTTGTATGGAAGGGTGAGATCCAAGACTTGGAAGTTGGTGTTCATGATTGTTGGGCCAATTCTGATAGGGAGTGTGACAACTCCTTTGGATGATCTTTCCTCATCATTGTAATCCTTGATGACTATACTCTTAGAGGTGTCTACGTAGTCTTCTGAGAATCCTAATGCCTTAACCAATTTTAGGGTACACAGGTTCAAACCTACTCCTCTGTCTGCCAAGACACGTTTGACTTTGGTTTGATGGACTAGGACTTCAAGATGTAAGGGTTCATTATGATCAGACTTTTTGGTTGAATAATCTTGTTGGGAAAATGTGGCATGATGCAAGTTGGTTAAATATCCCACTATTTTCTCAAGACAATTGACATCTAAGTCTATAGGAACAGTCGTGTTCTTTAAAGCTTTGTCAAGAATTTTTTGATGCTCAGGTGATAAAGTAAACAATTCCAAGATGGATATATGTGCGGGTGTTTTTCTAAATTGATCAAGGAGATTGTACTTAGACTTGGAAGATTGTGTAGGTGGCTCAGAAGAAGAAGGCCCTAGAATAGTTATCTTTGTTCTGTGTGTGTTTACAACACATTCTAGATGCTTCTTAATGATGATGGTATTGACATGTTCATTTGCAGCTCGAAGGCTATATATGGTCTTTCCTTTTCCATAGTCATACTTGGTGTTTGCATAATTGGCTGAGGAAGAATTCTTAGTTTTCGAACTGGAGGCTTTTCCTTTCGTGTGGTCATGTAACGGGTCAGTGAAGACGTTATGATCACTATTCTTGGTATTTTTCTGCCCATTGACCTCTATGGTTCTATTTTCAACAAATTCTTGTATAATATTCTTCAGTTGGCGACATTGTTGTAGGTTGTGTCCTTTCATTCGATGATAGTCACAAAAAGTGTTATCATCCCACCATGAAGGTTTGAACTGTCTAGGATCATACTCTCTTGGTTCCAAAGGTTTGATGAGATTATGTTTAATCAACTCTTTGAAAATTGTCTCGATTGGTTGTCCTAAAGGAGTAAATTCATGTGTTGGAAATATTCTTTGAGGTCGTTGTTCCTGTGAATTTTGGACATAATTAGTTGTTTGATCTAGACTATTCGTCATGTCTTGATTGGATTGGTAACCTCTAAGTGTGATAACTAGTCCCATATGTATGTTTTTAGCATCAACAATGTCGTCATTTGTAACATTTTTGTTTCTAGGCCAAAATTTATTCCTATCATTGGGTGCGTTTTGATGTTGAACCATTGGATTTCTGCTTGGTACCTTAATTTCTCCTTTGTCTATAAGGCCTTTTTCAAGGATGATGCCCTTTTGTACCAAGTCTAGGAATGAAGTACAATAGTGTACCCTTAAGTCACTTCGCAATTTTGGATTGATGTTTTCTAGGAATATCGCGACCTTTTGCATTTCTAGTATTTCAACTGGACATCTGCTAGCCAGACTTCTCCATCTCTGGAAGAAAGTGGTGAAAGTTTCGCCGTCTTCTTGTGTTGGGTGGCACAAGGTTTCTATCATTACTTCATTGTCTATTTTAAAGGAAAAATGTTCGATAAACATCTCAGGTAATTCACCCCAGGATCATATACCATTTGGTAATTTAGAGAACCATTCCAGTCCTATCCCGATAAGGGTTCACATAAATAGTCTCATCAAGTATGTGGGGTCATATGATATGTCCATGCATGCCGTTGAGAATTCCCTAATGTGTTCCAAAGGATTCTTTCTCCCATTATACTAAGGAAAAATCAATATGATGTATCCATGGGGGAAAGGTGTCATATAAAGCGCTTTGTCGAATGGACATGGACATAGATCTTGTGCTGAGATAGTTCATTTGCCTGACATAGACATGTTGTCCATCTGTTGTTGAAGAGTTTGCATTTGGTTTTGGAGGACATCTACTTGTGTCAGGGACATGGTGTTTGTGTTGTTTGGATCAATGTAGGTGTTCTGATATGCCATGTTCTGATTTGGTAGAGGAATATTCCCTATCTGAATGTTTTGATTTGGTATAGGAATATTTCCTGTCTGAATGGTCTGATTTGGTATAGGAATACTTCCTGTCTGAATGGTTTGATTTGGTATAGGAATACTTCTTGTCTAAATGGTCTGATTTGGTATAGGAATTGCCTATTTGAATGGTCTTAATTGGTATAGGAATATTCCTGCCCACTTTGGATCTCTTACTAGTTGTGTTGGTGCCAAAGGGGTTGGAGGAAGTTGCCCCCATAGTAAATTGTAAACCTTGTGTTATGTTGAAAGGGGTTGTGTTTATAATTAACGATGTTTGAGTTGGTATGTCGGTTGGTATCGCTATGATAATTTGGGGAATAGAAACACTTGGCGTCGCATTTTGCATTGGTTGGGTAGACTGTGTTTTCAAAGTATGAATATCAAATCCTGGTGGTAGTGTGGCACCTTCTACTAGCAACTTTGCTAGATATCATTGGGGATCATTTGCCAAACACTCATCCATAAAGGATGCAAACTCAAGACCTTGTACAATGACATCTATGTCTTCTATATAAATTCATCCATGTGTGTCTCTAGTGACGTGTTTTTCCAGCAAAGGTTTGTGTGGTCTCTCACTTCCTGATGGTTGATTTTCGAATGGATTGATGAATTCATTGGGGTCCGACATTGCTTTATGTTTCTTTTGAGACCTTGTTTCGACCATGAAAAGTTACTCAAACTGAGGTAATGCAGACTATGTCTAAAAATTGAAATGACCTATGTCTATGTTTTTTGGATTTTTTGACAATAAATGATGTTGCTAAAGTGATTTCAAAAATGACGTATACTAAGATGATGTATGGTAGGACAGACAATATGCAAAAAAATTCAAGTAGACTATGACGGTAAATGATTCTAAAAACGAGTATAACCTACCACCTATTGAATAAATGCATGCAATGATTTGTGTTTGACCAAGGAACCTAATTGTAGGACAAGGATAGTTGACAAGGTGAATTTTCCAAACTAGACAGTTGAGCTAAAAAGATTCACTAAATAGAACCAAAGTGACTAGGTTCGATGATGAGGACAAATCGGAACATGAACATATCCAATGACATGGAAAGTTGTTCTATTCAACTATGTGCAATTTCCTAGGAAGTATCTAGATGCATGCAAGTTAGGATGACTTATGACTAAGATGTATATGACACATAATAATGCAAGCTTTTGAGCAAAATTTTTCTAGTTTCTGTCCAAGGTTGATCTTTAGAAACAAAAGTGAAAATGACAGTGATGTTTCAGACATAGTTTGCAGTTTTTGAAGTTTCCTATTGACAGTCAAATACGGTTCACCTAAAAATTACAGTTCAAATTTTGAAAGATGCGATTTACACTTGTGCATGTGGTGATTTGACTAAAACCTCGTTTCGGATATTGATAGAGTTTTGGACTTTTGACTGATGCGGTTTTCTTTATGACAAATGTGATTCATAATACGCATGCAATTTTTCTGACAGATGCATTTTTTTGTTATGACAAATGTGGTTTTCCAATATGCATGCGGTTTTAAATATGGACTTTGTAAACCTAAATTTTCTGACAAACACTTGCGGCTCAAAAATTGATAGATGTGGCTTATATGTACACATGCGACTCAAAATATGAAAGTTACGGCTCGTAATATCCAGACTATGAAAATTGAATTTTACTGACAGACACATGCAACTTTTCCCCTAACAAATGTGACTCGCTAAGACAGATGTGGTGTTAAAACTAATAGTTGCTACTCACTTTTTGATAGTTGAAGTTTTCAGAAAGTTGTTTTGACTGACTCTGTTTGTTGATCAATATTTTTGATGAATACAGCAAAAAACAAACACAACAATCAATGTATTTTCAGTTTTTGATGATAGAACTGTTAAGACTCGAAAATATTTACAACCTAGGCTTTTTGGACAATACTTGTTGAGTTCTTACTTGGATTTCTCCAACTACGCATATTTATGGCAGATGACTAGTAGTTTGACCCCACTGGCTCCCCTCCATGGCACTCACTTATATGGGACAGCCAATCTAATGTACCCATGAAACTCCCATGGCATACATCTCATCTCCACACATAAACCATAAGAATGTAATATGGCTTCACAGGGCCGACCCTACTACGCCAACAAGTAGGTAGGGTTTTTGAAAAATTATAACAAGGTGTTTAGTAAGGGCATTCCATTCGTGGGGCACTATCCAACTTTGGTGAGAGTCCATTTCTATCCATCTTGTCTGAATAGTGCGCATGATTTTCGGGCTTTCTCTAGAAATCCATTTTTATATACCAGGTGGAAGTTGCTTGGCTTTAGTGTGTTACTGGTCTGAGTCGTCTTGGGGTGAGTACTTTTTCCGACCAAGATAGGCCCAAGTTCTAGAGTCAGTAACCATTTCTCTTACACCCAGGATTGCATGACTACTTAAGGGGAGAGGATACTCTGATATACTGAATTGTGAAGGGTTACAAAACGTGCTTTTGCACCAAACAAGGAAAATAGTGATTCTTTTTAATCCAAATGACAGTTATCGATCTACCAAACAAAAAGCTTGCTAAATAAATAAAGACAAAGGAATTAGGTCCTGCATGCAAGAATTATTAGTAGTTTGCTTTTGGTGTCTTCGACTTTCGTCCTGCAGAAAACAATGGTTTGTGTTTTTATGGTCTTCTATGCTTCATCTTGCAACCACTAAGTTAATCCACCTTAACAAAATTGTAACCAAACATTAGTGAAAATCAAAATAACCCAAACAGCGAAAATGAAAATATGAATGTACGGAAATGACTAAAAATAAAAATTGATTACCAGGCAAATGCGGCATTTCGAGTCACAGATGCGACTCGATGCTGATAGGCGGATGCAGTTCGTGAATTGTTGATAGGTGGATGCAGTTCAGAGTTTCGTGGATGCGGTGCAGAATGATCGATGTGTCATGAAATATGGAAAATGGGGTGCGCGATGACAGATGCGTCATTTTTCTAAACAAATGCGGTGTGTCGTATGATAACCTGCAAAAAAAGAAAAATGAAAAAATGAAAAGACGAAAAGATGTGCGAATTTTGAAGAGTGATTAACATCAGGTTCACCAAATGTAACATAGAATAAAATCTAGATAAATATCTTTGCAACTAGAATAAACGATGTTAATCCTAATCTAAACAATATTAATCGAAATCAAACAACAAAGAATGAAACAAGTAAACATAATAAAACTAAACAAATCAATTGGAAAGCTCTCACTGAGTATGCATTCACTCCTTCGAATTATCTCAATTGCTCTTCTCCATTTTTCCTTTTCAGTATTCTTGCCCTCAGATTTTTGTGTTTGATGCAAGCATAACTTCGTCGAATGTCTAAGAAAAATATTGAAGATAAGTTTCTTTTCTTTTCAAAAGTGTATGATTTCGGGAGGAGGAATAATGATAATGACAGGCCATTTTATATATTTTGGGTTTTCAAATGATTGGCTCAGATTGAAAGAGAGATCGAATGATAAGATTGATAAATGCCATGCGATGTGAGTTATGTGTCAGATATAACATGAGTTAGAAAAGACTGCAAGATAAAGATTAAATTAGAACAATAACTTAATCTTGTGTCAAGACTGTTTGAAAACATAAAGAGCAAGAGTTCAAGATCTTAATCTTTAGTTAAGGGTCTCCGAAAATAGAAGAAATAGACTTTTAATGTCAAAGACAAAGTTAGAACTTGAAGAATAATGTTTTTGAATTCAAACATGCATTAAAACTAGTTAACTGATTAGTTGTGATGAAGAGTCTTCTCGCAGAGATAATCAGGTGTTGAATCTGGAGATAAATAGAGAACTAAAAATAGATCTTGAGTCAGAAGGTGAGTGAATGGTTAGTCAACTAATTGATAGAAGAATGTGACATAAATAATTAATAAATGAATTAAATTTTAATTTAATTCAACATTCGAAAATAAGAGGCTTTAATTAAATAAATAAAGATAATTTATTTAATTTGACTATTGAAAAGGTGGAATAAATTGAATAATTAAATAATAAATATTTAATTATAAATAAAGGGGGTTAAATGAATAATTAAATAAAGATATTTAATTATAGTTGAAATATGATAAAGGGGGAATTAAATAATAAATATTTAATTAAGAAAGAAGAATTAATTAGTTAACGACATAATTAAATAATTATGACTTATTTAATTAATCAAGTTGAATAAAGTGTGATAATGAACTAATGAATTAATTAAAAAGGGATATTTAATTAATAGAGGAAATATGTGTTAGAACGGGTAATTCAATAATTAACATTATTTAATCATGACCATGGATAATAGAAAATTATGTTGAATGTGGTGTTTGTAGGCCTAGACCAATTTTCAGTGTCTACAACTTTAGTTGTTGATCTCACACATCTCCTCCAAAGTCTTAATAATTTCTCTCGTTGTCTTCAACTTAGAGATGATAGGAACAATATGGTCCTTCACGATATTAACTAACATCTTCTTCACCGTGATATATTTCTTCCTCCATTGAACTTTCTCTTCCTCATCTGTAGGATCGAAAACTTTTCTCTCCACACTCAACCAATTCGTTTTCCTCCAAAGTGAGCATAATTTTGAATCTCCGTGAAGTGAAGTTTGATGCTCCTTCAAGTCTATCCTCAATTTTAAGACCATTCACCATCTTGACTAAGATAGAGGTAGAGAAAAAAAAAAGGGAATAGAGGTATCGCTGCAATAATAAATCTGATCACGATCTTTTCCAAACCCTCTCTAATACCATGTTAGTGTTTTAATGATTAGATAATACAACTGAAAGCACTCGTAAAATGCAACACATAAGACAATAAACACAACAAGATACCTTGGGAAAACCCTCTTCTTGAGGGAGAAAAACCCAACAAATATGTCTCTTATATAATGAAGGAATAAGAGTAGAAATCTGCTTACAACTCATGGCTAGCTCATGGCTGCATTTGATACAATGAATAATAGCACCTCTCCTAGATGGAAAGATAGAATTGAATATACATCTCGTTGAAATCGACATGCTGCTGCAAGATGAAGCACTGTTGCTCAAGTGCAAACTTCTGCATGGAATGCAAATTATGCTGAATGAACTTGATTGAGGAAATAAACAAACATTACCTTGTATTTATACAAAATAAGGTGACTCTTCAAGGAGGTCAACCTCTCTTGAAAATAATAGATTACAAAATAATATCAAGGAAGATCAGCCTCATCCATTTAAATCAAATGAGTATAAATTAAATAGCCATAGTATTTCATTTAATTTATTACAACTTAATGTGATCGCTATGAAAAATGTATGATTAATATAATGTTTGATAAAAACCTTTGGTAGACATGCATGAAAAATGTGGTAGCATAGACAAGGCAGTGGACTATTTGAAAAAAAGCTTCAAAGAAATGTGGTCTCAACGAATTCCATGATAAGCAAAGGTATTATGATTGAAGATCCGATGGTCGGATCTTATGTTAGGGCTTCCAGAAGTTGGGGCATAATTATTGTGTTGTTTTTGGCTCCAAACAAAGAAATGGGGCTATTTATAGGCTAGTTTTCTGATTTTATTGAGTAGTTTTTGGGGAAGAAGATCATATACTACGAAAAGGGGAATTTTTGTAGTTTCTGTAATTTGCATTTATTAAAGAACTCAAGGATTTGGGATCCTCTGCATGTAAGAATTTAATTATTCTAAATATAATAATATTCTCAGGTTTTGTGTGTGGATCTTTGTAACTCGGGTTGGCACCCTCATCAGCTTGCATCTGGCAACTTTTCCCTCAACTGAAAAGTCATCACCACGGGAAAACGCCTCCGAGATAGAAAAAATCGAGAGAGGTTATTGTAGATGGTCCCAACACAATCCCATATCCTCAGATGGAGAGTCTGTAAGCATCACGGTTTCTGAGTAATAGTCCATCAAAGATTGCTATCTTTTAGCACTTTGCACTCTTAAGGGAAATCACCGGTCCAATGTAGCTTAGAGTGGTTCGACGTATTTGGGTGCAAAAGAGGAAAATACCTAGCGTAAACGTACCCATCTGGATGTGTTGGAAAAATCTGTTTGGTCGTATGAGTTGGAGAATGAAAGTTCAACCACTTTGTAACTTTACATTGCTTACATTTGGCAACTTTTCCCTCAACTGAAAACTCATCACCACGAGAAAACGCCTCCGAGATACCAAAAATAGATAATTTTTATTGTAGATGGTCCCAACATGATCCCATATCATCAGATAGAGAGTCTGTAAGCATGACAATTTTTGAGTAACAGTCCGCCAAAGATTGTTGTCTTTTAGCACTTTAGACTCTTAAGCGAAATCGTCGGTCCAATGTAGCTCAGAGTGATTCGGCATATTTGGGTGCAAAAGAGGACCATACCTAGCATAAAAATACCCATCTATATGTGTTGGAATAGTCTATTTCATCGAACAAGTTGGAGAATGAAGGTTGCACCAATTTGCAACTTTACACTGCTTGCATTTGGAAACTTTTCCCTCAACTGAAAACTCATCACCACAGGAAAATGCCTTCGAGATAGAGAAAACTGAGAGAGGTTATTGTAGATGGTCCAAACATGATCCCATATCCTTAGATGAAGAATTTGTAAGGATCATGGTTTCTGAGTAAAAGAAAAGACCGTCAAAAATTGTTGCCTTTTAGCACTTTGGACTCTTAAGGGAAATCGCCGGTCCAATGTAGCTCAGAGTGATTCGATGTATTTGGGTGAAAAAGAGGACCATACCTAACATAAACGTACCCATCTGGATGTGTTGGAACAGTCTGTTTGGTCGTACGAGTTGGAGAATGAAAGTTGCACCACTTTGGAACTTTACTCTACTTGCATTTGGTAACTTTTCTCTCAACTGAAAACTTATCACCACGGGAAAACGCCTCCGAGATAGAAAAAATCAAGAGAGGTTATTGTAGATGGTCCCAACACAATCCCATATCCTCCAATAGAGAGTCTGTAAGAATCACGATTTCTGAGTAACAGTCTGTCAAATATTGTTGTGTTTTAACACTATGGACTTATTCCCAACGAGTCATAAAACTCCCTCTTAGGGAAATCCATATTAGGCCTAGTAGGGAAATCCTTCATATAGTGACCAAACTTGTCACATCTAAGGCATTGAAGATAAGATATTTCCCACTTCTTCTTGATCAGATAATACAACTAAAAGCACTCAGAAAATGCAACACAGAAGACAATAAACACAGCAAGATACCTTGGGAAAACCCTAGAAAATATGTATCTTATATAACGAAGGAATAAGAGTAGAAATCTGCTTACAACTTAGGGCTAGCTTATGGATAAATTTGATACAATGAATAATAGCACCTCTCCTAGATGCAAAGATACAATTGAATATGCTTCTCCTTGAAATCAGCCTGTTGCTTCAAGATGAAGCGTTGTTGCTCAAGTGCGAACTTCTACATGGAATGCGAATTATGCTGAATGAACTTGATTGAGGAAATGAACAAACATCACCTTGTATTTATACAAAATAAGGTGACTCTTCAAGAAGGTCAGCCTCTCTTGAAAATAATAAATTACAAAATAATATCAAGGAAGGTCGGCCTCATCCATTTAAATCAAATGAGTATAAATTAAATAGCAATAGGCTATCATTTAATTTATTACAACTTAATGTGATTGCTACGAAAAATGTATTAAAATTGAACTATTTGATAAAAATATTTGGTACACATGTATGAAAAATGTGGTAGCATAGACAAGGCAGTGGACTATTTGAAAAAAATCTTCAAAGAAATGTGGTCTCATAGAATTCCATGACAAGGAAAGGTATTATGATTGAAGATACGATGGTCGAATCTTAAGTTAGGGCTTTCAGAAGTTGGTGCATAATTATTATGTTGTTTTTGGATTCAAACGAAGAAAGGGGGCTATTTATAGGCTAGATTCTGATTTGCTTGAGTAGTTTTTGGGAAAGAAGATCACATACTACGAAAAGGGGAAGCTTTTGTAGTTTCTGTAATTTGCATGTATTGCAGAACACGAGGATTTGGGATCCTCTGCATGTAAGAATTTCATTATTCTAAATATAATAATATTCTCAGGTTTTGCGTGTGGATCTTTGTAACTTGGGTTGGCACCCTCATTAGCTTGCATCTAGCAACTTTTCCCTCAACTGAAAACTGATCACCATGGGAAAACGCCTCTAAGATAGCAAAAACCGATAGAGGTTATTGTAGATGGTCCAAACATGATCCCATATACTCAGACGGAGAGTCTATAAGAATCATGATTTCAGAGTAACACTCCATCAAAGATTGTTATCTTTTAGCACTTTGGACTTATTCCCAATGAGATAAAACTCCCTCTTAGGGCAATCATTATTAGGTTTGGTAGGGAAATCCTTCGCATAGTGACCAAACTTGACACATCTAAGGCATTGAACATGAGAGAGGTCCCAATTCTTCTTAAATATAGGAGCACCATCTGACCCTTTATCTCTATTCCTCTTGAAGCATCTTTTCTTTCCTCCTTTTCCTTCCTTCTTCAATGATTGAGTGGATAGAACATGAATGTATTCATTTGTAGGGCTTTATCCAATACATCTCACAACCAACCTTGACTCCTCTTAAATACAATCAAACCTCAACCGATCAAACTTGGGAAGTTTTGATCTTGTGGTGATTCCTTGAATGTAAGACTCCCAAGATAAAGGAAGACCATTAAGAGCCAACATTGTCAAATCCTTGTCATCAACAATATGACCAATGGTAGAGAGTTTATCTCTCAATTCGGAAATCTTCATGAAGTAGGTGATGAAAAATTCTCCTTCCTCCATCTTAACATGATGAAGTTGTTGCTTCAAGCCCAGAGCACGATATTTATTTTTGATCTCATACATCTCCTCCAATGTCTTAAGAATCTCTCACGCTATCTTCAACTGAGAGATGATAGGAACAATATGGTCCTTCACGAAATCAACTAACATCTTCTTCACCTTGATATCTTTCTTCCTCCATTGAACTTTCTCTTCATCATCTGTAGGTTCAAAAAAATTTCTCTCCACACTCAACCAATTCGTTTTCCTCCAAAATCAGCATAATTTTGAATCTCCATGAAGTGAAGTTTGATGCACCTTCGATTCTATCCTCAATTTTAAGACCATTCACCATCTTGACTAAGATAGAGATAGACAAAAAAAAATTGAATAGAGGTATCGCTGCAATAACAAATCTAATCATGATCTTTTCCAAACCCGCTATGATACCATGTTAGTGTTTTAATAATCAGATAATACAATTGAAAACACTCAGAAAATGCAACACATAAGACAATAAACACAACAAGATACCTTGGGAAAACCCTCTTCTTGAGGGAGAAAAACCCAGCAAATATGTCTCTTATATAATGAAGGAATAAGAGCAGAAATCTGTTGATGTTATTTGCAGCTTTGGTCTGCACTTCCCAAGAAAGTCAATTTAAATATAACCAAGAGCCGACCCTTTAAGTTCGCATTCTCCTTGTATCAACCTTGAGCCGACTTCATGTTATTTTAATTGTTTATCATTTATTGTATTTTTCTTAAAGAGGCCGACCTAAGTCAAGAGGCGCCTATGATGTATAAGTACAAGGTCATTATCCTTGCTAAATGTAATTCGCATCATCAAGAAAGTTCGCTATTATCATCAAGAGCAGAAATTCGCATATATCAGGGAGAACAGAAATCAAGTTCATTGATCACAATTCGTATTCCTAGAAGAAGTTAATTCTTGAGCAGCAGATCATCATTTCTGTAGCAGCAGGCCGATATCAAGGAAGAACAGATTCATTTGTATCTGAGCATTAAGGAAAAGTGCGAAATCATTGTGACTCTCTATTAGCCATTGTTGGGCTATGTTGTAAGCAGATTTTTGTCACTGTGTTATCATATATATAAGAGATCTATTTCCTGGGTTTTTCTCCCTCAAGAGGAGGGTTTTCCCAGGGTATCTTGTTGTGTTCATTGTCTTATGTGTTGCATTTCTATTGAGCAATTTATTATCTAATCTGATCTAATAAACACTAACAAAATCTTCTTACAACTCAGGGCTAGCTAATGGTTGAATTTGATACATTGAATAATAGCACCTCTCCTAGATGCAAAGAAACAATTGAATATGCTTCTCCTTGAAATCGGCATGCTACTACAAGATGAAGTGCTACTGCTCAACTATGAACTTCTACTTGGAATGTGAATTATGCTAAATGAACTTGATTGAGGAAATGAACAAACATCACTGTGTATTTATACAAATTAAGGTGACTCTTCAAGGAGGTCGACCTCTCTTGAAAATAATTAATCACAAAATAAAATCAAGGAAGGTTGGCCTCATCCATTTAAATCAAATGAGTATAAATTAAATAGCCATAGGCTATCATTTAATTTATTACAACTTAATGTGATCGCTATGAAAATGTATGAAAAATGAACTATTTGATAAAAATATATGGTAGACATGTATGAAAAATGTGGTAGCATAGACAAGGCAGTGGACTATTTGAAAAAAATCTTCAAAGAAATGTGGTCTTATATAATTCCATGATAAGCAAATGTAATTGACAACTGCTCATAGTTTTTAGTTATGCAATGTGAATTAATTGCATAACTGATTAGGTTATTGTAGATGGTCCCAACACAATCCCATATACTCAGATGGAGAGTCTATAAGAATCATGATTTTGAAGTAACACTCCATCAAAGATTGTTGTCTTTTAGAACTTTGGACTTATTCCCAATGAGTCATAAAACTCCCTCTTAGGGCAATCCTAATTAGGCCTGGTAGGGAAATCCTTCGCATAGTGACCAAACTTGTCACATCTAAGGCATTGAACACAAGAGAGGTCCCAATTCTTCTTAAATGCAAGAGCACCATCTGACCCTTTATCTCTATTCCTCTTGAAGCATCTTTTCTTTCCTCCTTTACCTTCCTTCTTTGATGATTGAGTGGATAGAACATGAATGTATTCATTTGTAGGGCTTTGTCCAATACCTCTTTTAGCCAACCTCCACTTGATACAGTCAACCCTCAACCAATCAAACTTGGGAAGTTTTGATCTCATGTTGATTTCTTGAACGTAAGACTCCCAAGATGAAGGAAGACCATTAACAGCCAACATTGTCAAATCCTTGTCATCAACAATATGACCAATGGTAGAGAGTTTATCTCTCAATTCATAAATCTTCATGAAGTAGGTGATGAAAAATTCTCCTTCTGCCATCTTAACATGATGAAGTTGTTGCTTCAAGGCTAGAGCATGAATTTCATTGTTGATCTCATACATCTCCTCCAAAGTCTTAAAAATTTATCTCGTTGTCTTCAACTTAGAGATGATAGGAACAATATGGCCCTTCACAAAATCAACTAATACCTTCTGCGCCTTGATATCTTTCTTCCTCCATTGAACTTTCTCTTCCTCACCCGTAGGTTTGAAAAAATTTCTCTCCACACTCTACCAATTCGTTTTCCTCCAAAGTGAGCATAATTTTGAATCTCCATGAAGTGAAATTTGATGCTCCTACGAGTCTATCCTCAATTTTAAGACCAATCACCATCTTGACTAAGATAGAGATAGACAAAAAAAAGGGAATAGAGGTATAGCTGCAATAACAAATTTGATCATGATCTTTTCCAAACCCGCTCTGATACCATGTTAGTGTTTCAATAATCAAATAATACAATTGAAAGCACTCCTAAAATGCAACACATAAGACAATAAACATAGTAAGATACCTTGGGAAAACCCTCTTCTTGAGGGAGAAAAACCCAGCAAATATGTCTCTTATATAATGAAGGAATAACAACAAAAATATACTTACAACTCAGGGCTAGCTCATGGTTGAATTTGATACAATGAATAATAGCACCTCTCCTAGATGCAAAGATACAATTGAATATGCTTCTCCTTGAAATCGGCATGTTGCTACAAGATGAAGCGCAACTGCTCAAGTACGAACTTCTTCTTGGAATGTGAATTATGTTGAATGAACTTCATTGAGCAAATCAACAAACATCACCTTGTATTTATAAAAAATTAGGTGATTCTTCAAGGAGGTCGACCTCTCTTGAAAATAATAAATTACAAAATAATATCAAGGAAGGTCGGCCTCATGCATTTAAATCAAATGAGTATAAATTAAATATCCATAGGCTATCATTTAATCTATTACAGCTTAATGTGATCACTATGAAAAATGAATTGTTTGATAAAAATCTTTGGTAGACATGTATGAAAAATGTGGTAGCATAGACAAGGCAGTGGACTATTTGAAAAAAATATTCAAAGAAATGTGGTCATATATAATTCCATGACAAGCAAATGCAATTGACAACTGCTCATAGTTTTTAGTTATGCAATGTCAAGTAATTGCATAACTGCTTAGGTTATTGTAGATGTTCCCAACATGATCCCATATACTCAAACGGAGAGTCTGTAAGAATCACGATTTTGGAGTAACAATCCGTCAAAGATTGTTGTCTTTTAGCACTTTGGACTTATTCCAAACGAGTAATAAAACTCCCTCTTAGGGCAATCCTGATTAGGCCTGGTAGGGAAATCCTTTGCATAGTGACCAAACATGTCACATCTAAGGCATTGAACACGAGAGAGGTCCCAATTCTTCTTAGATGTAGGAGCACCATCTGACCCTTTATCTCTATTCCTCTTGAAACATCTTTTATTTCCTCCTTTTCGTTCCTTCTTTGATGATTGGGCGGATAGAACATGAATTTTTTCATTTATAGGGCTTTGTCCAATACCTCTCACAGCCAACCTTGACTCCTCTTGAATACAACCAACCCTCAACCAATCAAACCTCGAAAGTTTTGATCTCGTGTTGATTCCTTGAATGTAAGACTCCCAAGATGAAGGAAGACCATTAAGAGCCAACATTGTCAAATCCTTGTCATCAACAATATGACCAATGGTAGAGAGCTAATCTCTCAATTCAGAAATCTTCATGAATAATGTAATGACAAATTCTCCTTCTACCATCTTAACATGATGAAGTTGTTACTTCAAGGATAGAGCACAACTTGTGTTGTTGATCTCATACATCTCCTTGAAAGTATTAAGCATTTCTCTCAATGTCTTAAACTTAGAGCTGATAGGAACAATATGGTCCTTCATGAAATAAACTAACATCTTCTTCACCTTGATATCTTTCTTTCTCCGTTGAATTTTCTCTTCCTCATCTATAGGTTCGAAAATTTTTCTCTCCACACTCAACCAATTCATTTTCCTCCAAAGTCATCATAATTCTAAATCTCCATGAACTGAATTTTGATGCTCCTTCGAGTCTATCCTCAATTTTAAGACCATTCACCATCTTGACTACTATAGAGATAGACAAAAAAAAGGGAATAGAGGTATCGCTACAAAAAAAAATATGATCATGATCTTTTCCAAAACTGCTCTGATACCATGTTAGTTTTTTAATGATCAAATAAAACAACTGAAAGCACTTATAAAATGCAATATATAAGACAATAAACACAACAAGATACCTTGGGAAAACCCTCTTCTTGAGGGAGAAAAACCCAGCAAATATGTCTCTTATATAATGATGGAATAAGAGCAGAAATCTGCTTACAACTTGGGAGTAGCTCATGGCTGAATTTTATACAATGAATAATAGCACCTCTCCTAGATGCAAATATACAATTGAATATGCTTCTCCATGAAATCATCTTGTTGCTGCAAGATGAAGCGTTGTTGCTTAAGTGCGAACTTCTGCTTGGAATGCAAATTATGTTAAAGGAACTTGATTGAGGAAATGAAAAAACATCACCTTGTATTTATACAAAATAAGGTGACTCTTCAAGGAGGTCGGCCTCTCTTGAAAATAATAAATTACAAAATAATATCAAGTAAGGTCAACCTCATCCATTTAAATCAAATGAGTATAAAGTAAATAGCCATAGGCTATCATTTAATTTATTACAACTTAATGTGATCGCTATGAAAAATGTATGAAAAATAAATTGTTTGATAAAAAGCTTTGGTAGAAATGTATGAAAAATGTGGTAGCATAGTCAAGGCAGTGGACTATTTGAAAAAATGCTTCAGAGAAATGTGGTCTCATAGAATTTCATGACAAGCAAAGGTATTATGATTGAAGATCCGACGGTCAGATCTTAAGTTAGGGCTTCCAGAAGTTGGTGCATAATTATTATGTTGTTGTTGGCTCCAAATGGAGAAAAGGGGCTATTTATAGGCTAGTTTCTAATTTGTTTGAGTAGTTTTTGGGGAAGAAGATTGTATATTGCGAAAAAGGTGAATTTTTGTAGTTTATGTAATTTGCATGTATTGCAGAACTCGAGGATTTGGGATCCTCTGCATGTAAGAATTTCATTATTTAAAATATAATAATATTCTCAGGTTTTTTGTTTGGATCTTTGTAACTCCAATTGGCACCCTCATCAGCTTGCATATTGCAACTTTTCCCTCAATTGAAAACTCATCACCATGGGAAAATGCCTCTGAGATAGAAAAAATTGAGAGAGGTTATTGTAGATGGTCCCAACATGATCCCATATCCTTAGACGAAGATTCTGTAAGAATCACGATTTTTGAGTAATAGTCCATCAAAGATTGCTACCGTTTAGCACTTTGGACTCTTAAAGGAAACTAACGGTTCAATGTACCTCAGAGTGATTCGACGTATTTGGGAGAAAAAGAGGACCATAGATAGCATAAACGTACCCATCTAGATGTGTTGGAACAATCTGTTTGGTTGTACAAGTTGGAGAATGAAAGTTTCACCACTTTGTAACTTTACACTGCTTGCATTTGGCAAGTTTTCCCTCAACTAAAAACTCATCACTACGGGAAAATGCCTCTGAGATAGAAAAAACCGAGAGAGGTTATAGTAGATGGTCTCAACACAATCTGATATCCTTAGAAAGATATTTTGTAAGCATCATGGTTTTCGAGTAACATTCCCTCAAATATTGTTGTCTTTTAGCACTTTGGACTCTTAAGGGAAATCGGCAGTCCAATGTAGCTCTGAGTGATTCAGTGTATTTGGATGCAAAAAAGGACCATCCCTAGCATAAACATACCCATCTGAACATGTTTGAATAGTTTATTTGGTTGTACGAGTTGGAGAATGAAAGTTGCACCACTTTGCAACTTTACAGTGCTTGCATTTGGCAACTTTTCCTTCAATTGAAAACTCATCACCACGGTAAAATGCCTTCGCGAGAGCAAAAACCGAGAGAGGTTATTGTAGATGGTCCCAATATAATTGCATATGCTCAAATGGAGATTTTTTAAGCATCATGCTTTCTAAGTAACAATCTATCAAAGATTTCTACCTTTTAGCACTTTGGACTTGTAAGGAAAATCGCCCATCCAATGTAGCTCAGAGTGATTCGGCGTATTTGGGTGCAAAAGAGGACCATACCTAACTTAAACGTACCCATCCATATGTGTTGGAAGATTTTTTTTGGTCCTACGAATTGGAGAATGAAAGTTGCACCACTTTGCAAGTTTACACTGCTTGCATTTGGTAACTTTTTTCTCAACTAAAAACTCATCACCACGAGAAAACGCCTCCGAGATAGAAAAAATCGAGAAAGGTTATTGTAGATGGTCCCAAATTGATCAAATATCCTCAAACAGAGAGTCTATAAGCATCATGATTTCTGAGTAAACAATCTATCAAATATCTTTGTCTTTTAGCACTTTGTACTTATTCCCAATGAGTCATAAAACTCCCTCTTAGGGAAATCTTGAATAGACATAGTAGGGAAATCCTTTGCATAGTGACCAAACATGTCAAATATAATGCATTGAACATGAGAGAGATCCCACTTCTTCTTGAATTCAAGAGCACCATCTAACCCTTTATCTCTATTCCTCTTGAAGCATCTTTTCTTTCCTCCTTTTCCTTCCTTCTTCGAGGATTGAGCGGAAAGAACATGAATGTTTTCATTTGTATGGCTTCATCCAATACCTCTCATAGCCAACCTTGACTCCTCTTGAATACAGTCAGCCCTCAGTCGATCAAACTTGGGAAGTTTCGATCTCATACTGATTCCTTGAATGTAAGACTCCCAAGATGAAGGAAGACCATTAAGAGCCAACATGGTCAAATCCTTGTCATAAAAAATATGACCAATGGTAGAGAGTTGATCTCTCAATTCGGAAATATTCATGAAGTAGGTGATGACAAATTCTCCTCTCGCTATCTTAACATGATGAAGTTGTTGCTTCAAGGCTAGAGCATGACTTGTCTTGTTGATCTCATACATCTCCTCCAAATTCTTAATCATTTCTCTCGCTATCTTCAACTTAGAGATGATAGGAACAATATGGTCCTTCACGAAATCAACTAATATCTTCTTCGCCTTGATATCTTTCATCCTCCATTGAACTTTCTCTTCCTCATCCGTAGGTTCAAAAACTTTGCTCTCCACACTCAACCAATTCATTTTCCTCCAAAGTGAGCATAATTCTGAATCTCCATGAAGTGAAGTTTGATGCTCCTTTGATTCTATCCTCAATTTCAAGACCATTCACCATCTTGACTAAGATAGAGATAGACAAAAAAAAAGGGAATAGAGGTATCGCTGCAATAAAAAAATTTGATCACGATCTTTTCCAAACCTGCTCTGATACCATGTTAGTGTTTAAATGATCAGATAATACAACTGAAAGCACTCAGAAAATGCAACACATAAGACAATAAACACAACAAGATACATTGAAATCCTCTTCTTGAGGGAGAAAAACCTAGCAAATATGTCTCTTATATAATGAAGGAATAAGAGCAAAAATCTGCTTACAAGTTAGGGCTAGCTTATGGCTGAATTTGATACAATGAATAAATGCACCTCTCCTAGATGCAAAGATACAATTGAATATGCTTCTCCTTGAAATTGGTCTATTGCTGCAAGATGAAGTACTGTTGGTCAAGTTCAAACTTCTACTTGGAATGCAAATTATGTTGAATGAACTTGATTGAGGAAATGAACAAACATCACCTTGTATTTATACAAAATAAGGTGACTCTTCAAGGGGCTCAACCTCTCTTGTGTTATCGTGGAAACTAGCAACGCTCGTTCCAAGAATAACCCCCCTTTCGAAACTTGTCCATCTCCTAGGTTCGTGATATTCAAGCACGAAAAATGAGGCAATTTTCAATCCACCTTGAAATGTGTTCCAATGTCTCAAATGGTCAATCTAATCATCCCTCGACGACCACCTCACCAAGAGCTTCGAAACGAGTATCTTCACGAGCGTTCATTGCGTATTTTAAGTAAAATTGCGCAAAGTGCAAAGCTCTGAAAAAAGAGCGCTTTAACTCTTTTTGTGAAATTTGACTAAGTGTCAAAAGTGCAAGGGTGCACTTTTTCAGCGCCATTGCACTTAAGGGAAAATGAATTTTGGTGTAAAGGCACTTATTTTCAGCGCCCTTACACCTAAAGTCTATTCTTAACCGTTTTTGTGAAAAGCGCAATTTTTTGCTTCAAATACATTTTTCCCAATTTTATGCCATTTTATGTGCCTTAACTGAGGGTCAACTTTAGTTAGTTTTAAAATTCTTTAGATCACTTAAGAGTGATTCTTGTTCATTTCATTTCACTCTTATCTTGTTTTTTACCTCTCCTCTTGTTGGTCAACCAATGCTCTTGGCTGCAAAATGTGTTTTTGAGAAAGGGTTTTTTTTCAATTTTGATTATCTTCCAGCATTCTCTAGGTGCTTTTGGTTCTTGGTTTTATGATCTCATGTTCATTTCACATTTTCTTTCTCTTATTCATATCGTTCTCTTGAGGTTTTTGTGTTTTGATGCATACGTTTTTCTCAGCAAAACGTTCCTTGTCTAAAATGCGTGCTCTCTCTGAAAGGGAAACATGTTTTTCCTCTCTTCTCTCCAAACAGTACATGTTGTTGACAACACTACTTTCAAATGATTCACGTTTTCATTTCTACCAATCACGTTTTCACACCATCTCCCAAAACAAGTTTTTCTTTTCCATTTCTACCATTCACGTTTTCATCTTATCAAGGGTTTTTGAGAAAATATTAAGGCATGAAAATGCAATGCCATTACATTAAGAATTTTTGCTCCAAATGCTAAAAACTAGAAAAAAATGTGCTCCATCATTTCCACAATGAAATTTCTAAGTCAAAGTGCAATTGCGCACTTTTTCAGCGCCAATGCACCAAGTGCCATTTTTTCCAAAAGTGCAAGGATGCTGATTTTTAGCGCCCTTACACTTTTCATTGAAAAACCAAAATATTTCACTAAGGCAAGGGCACACCTTTTTGGATCCATTGCACCATTTCCTGCACTTGACCAAAATCACTCCCAGACTATCCAATTTCACACTAAATCACTTCTCAAACATTCCTAGCATTATTTTGAGTGCCTAGTCACTTACAGCATGCTTGCTCAGCTCCTTCCTCACTTCGTGCATCCCAATGTTGCCTTTTTGACTAATGATTTATTGACTCTTATTTACAGTACAATGATTGATCTGGTCAGAAGATCTTTTGCTAAACAGAGCTGAAGCAAAATCAGATGACAGCTAAGAAAACTCCTTCATCTTCAAAAGCTGAAGGCAAGAGGAAATAAAAGTAACAAGGTGTTTACCCGCCAATGGTAGTGGTTTCAAAGGTTGAAGAGATCAGAGACATGAAGTTTGGCAATCAAGATCTCCTTGACTTCGTCAAAAGATTCAAACAAAAGCCTCTCGAAGACTCTCTGAGAGCTATCATGCACAGTAATCTTCATCTAGTTTATTCATTTCCAACTATTGCGCATCATACAGAGTTTGTTCTCCAAGTTGCATCTCACTATATTTAGGACAATAGAAGTGTCATTGATTCTTCCAAACACGAGGTTTTGAGACTAGATCCAGACTTCTTTGACATAGTTTTCAAAATCCTGCAAATGGAGAAGTATGTTGACATCTCGGTACAATCGGCACAAGAGGTCTATGACTCAGATCCAAATAAGGCCAAGTATCTGATAAATAGTCCATGGTTGAAGGAACCTTAGCATACTATTTCTAGATGGCCAAAAGGGCTTCCTCGAGCTGACTTCAAAGAGGACATCAGAGACATGATCATACTTTTGAGCAGGGTGAAAGGATTGCCAGAAACTTCCCATTTTTTTGATTGGATGTATGAATACATTCAAATTATAAGAAGATAGAAAGTTCACATTGACTAGGGTAAACATATTAGTGATGCAATTCATGAGCAGTTGATTAATGTACTGACTACCTTGAAGTTCTACATGACTTTGTACTTGGTGTATGCTGTAGATGTGATGAGACAATTCCCAGGACTATCCACAAAAGGGATTTGACTTTCTACCCCAGTCTATGATTACTTTTACCAACTGGAATTGAAGGAGAGCCATCATCATTTTAGGAGAGTCACTGATGCTTTCTTTACACCTCTGCTTTTCAATTTTGATCCAACTATCAAAAGAAAAAGAGTATCAGATGAGGCTTATAGAGAGGTAAGTAAGGTCAAATGCATATATCTTCAATTCCTGACTTTTACTTACATAAGGGTAGGATTCTATATTGGTTTTCCTTACATGTTGCCCAGATATCCTTCATACAAGTGGATTTTGATGGAGTTATGTAGACAGTTGATCTCAGTTCACAAAGAATGCCGAAGGATTCATAAACCTGGTTTTAAGTGTCCAATGATAATCGCTAGATATACCATCAAAAGTGTGCAAAAGCCAAAATTAGTTTATGCTGAGATGCAGATCATTAAGATTAGGAACTACAAATATAGACTTGATTTTGATTACCGAGATGTCAAAAAGAAGCTGAAAAGGGGGCACAAATAGGGAAATCACTTTGAAGACATTTGGGTTGATTTTTGAGATGAAGACGCTATTTGTAAGATGGACTAGTGTAGGTTGACAGTTCAACAGATCATAGCTTTTGGTGTTGTTGATCTACCTGAGGATTTTATAGATCCTACCAACATCCTAAATGCTACCTATGATGAACAAAAGATCTTCAAGAAACCTTTGCCTGCAATTCAATGGACAAAGAAGGAGAACATTTCCATCAGAGAAAGATTAGCCCCAATTTTGGCTAACACTACTGAATGGTTACATAAGCATGGTTTTTAGATGAAAGATTTCAGAACAAAATCAGAAGGAGAAGAATCTAGAACACAGGTTAATCTACAACAAGAACCCCGCATCAAAGACAAATCTATGGTTATTCCTACTTCCTCAAGAAAGGGCCCTAAAATCAAATTCACTATTGGCAAGAAGAATGTGCAAGAAATCCGTGAGGAAGGGACTACCGAATTTGAACCATCTCGCTCAAAAGGAAAGAAGCCTATTTCCAAAGAGATAGGTTTTGATAATGAAGAAAGTACGAGTGATCAATCTGCCGAAGAAGAAGATTCGGAGGAAACAAACTCCAATGAAGAAGAATATTAAGAAGATGAACATGAGTCTGAAAGTGATCAAGAAAGTGAGAAAGAGGATCAGGAAAATGATTAACAAGAACTCAAGCCCGATGAAGAACAAGCTATGTCTCCACCCGACCACGTAGCTGAAGATTTTCCCTAGTCATCATCACCTACAATTTCAAGCGTTCCTTTCATATTTCCTATTATTGACATTCCTCTGCCACCTCTTTCCACATCTGCCATACCCACAGTGGACATTACACCACTCCCTGTAGCATCAACCACACTAGATACTCCTTCATTGACGAGTGTTCAAACGGTTGATGTTCCATTAGGTTCTCCATCATCCATTCCCAGCTTGTCTTCGCCATCATATGACCTCAATTCAAAAGCTAAATTTAATAGGTTTATGAGTGACTCTCTGTAGAATCAGGTCAATGTGCAGGTTTCTAGAACAATGGTGATAGATACCTCGTCGATTGTATCCATACTTGGCCTTCCATCAGAAGTGGCGATAATAAAAGAATTGACTATCAACCAGAAATCATTTGCCTCCTCTCTTCCCCCATGGTTGGTATCCCAACTATCGAAACAAAAGAAGAAAATGATTTCTCTTGAAGAGCTTGATCTCGAAGAAATACCTCCACCAAAGGCCAAGGGTAAGAAGAAAGTGAAGGTATATTCACAGCTCCAGGTTGACAAAGCAGGTCAGAAATATAAATAGATTGGCATTCCACCTCAAGAGGAAGGGGGTGTTAATATGGAGGATTAGACAGTAATTAGAGTCCCACTTGGAAAAGTTATTAATGAAAGCACCAAGGCAGATGCACAAGTAACTTTGAATATATTGGTAGATAGACCAGAAAAAATGGAGCAAGCCCGTGATCTGTACAAGCAAAGGGCAGAGCATTATGCCGCTATTGTTAAAAATCTTGTAGGATCTACAAGTAATGCACAACCATTAAAAATGGTAAGTCCTAAGGACCCATCTATTAGAAAGGGTGAAAGATTTCTCTCCAAACGAAAAGCGTTGTATGACTTCATCAACAGAGTTGTAGAACACGGTTCTCAAATCATAATAGCCATTGATGAGAAAGCTACCTAGGTAGCTCAGCTCAAATCAGAGCTGGATAAAGAAAAATTTGTTCTTTGTCAAGAGTTTAAAGAGATGTAAAAATTATTGTCATTTTGGTCACAAATGAAACAGGTAAAGCTCAGTAAACTGGTGGAAGCCAGGGTTATTCCCGACAAAGAAAAATATGTTGAAGTAAGGGAATCTTTGAGGCATCGTATTTAGATGATTAAATCCCTTACAGAAGATCTCCACCAGGTTCAAGAAGATGTGGAAGGACATCGGATTATTCTTGAAAGAAGGGTTAAAGTGTTGCCTGGTAGGCTTCTCGAAGAAGACCGTATCATTCTTCAAGCTGCAGAACTATCACATATCTTCAAAGAATCTATCATGGGTTAGATAGAGAGTGTGGACTTTTCAGATGCCTCCATAGATGACCTATGTAATATTAGGCTCACTCTTGATAACCTTAAAATGTATCTTGACAGGTGCAAGAAGGTTCTTTCATCCGCCAAGAGATCACTCACGAGGATTCACACCATAGTGGATTATACTGTTGGTCCAAATGATAAATTCATGTAGAAGACCAAGAAGAAATATGAAGACTTCAATACCGCACCCAAGCAACGAACCATGAAGATTCCTGATCTCCTAGTGTTGAATGTTTTGATGCATTCCCATATGCGTTTTGTAAATAATTTGTGACATCTTAAATGTCTTTTTGTAAAGTCTAATTACACCAAAAATATGAGACGTAACTTCTCAAATAAAAATTACAGTTAGTTAGGTTAGGGTTTCCTAATTTTTCTCACCTAATTTCCTAAATTCACTCATCTCTCTTTTCTATATATATGAGAGATCTCTATTGTAATAGTTACCTTTTGATATTTTGCAATGAAGTGCTGCTCCTTTGAAACAAACATTGAAGCTTTGTATTCAATTTGGTGAATCTAGATATAATCAATAAAGAAGAGGATTGCATACTAGACTTTGTGTTGGGATCGATTATCTTATGATTTGATTATATTGGTGGTGATTAGTGTATGAGATCTAAAGGACTTCAAGTAGTTTATGTAAACTTTGTGTTACATATATTATTTGGATTTGATTTTATATGTGAATTTTTTGGTTGAAAGATCTACAAGACTTTGTGCTTGTAATTGTTCATTTAGTTCGAAGGATTGTTGTATCTAAGAAGACTTTGTGCTTCTAATATGACAATGATACTTCTACAGATTCAACATCAAAAAAGCTATGGAACGAATTTGTGCCTTCGTGAGATTTCCCTTTTATTTTTCTTTTGTTATAATTATAAATCATATCTGGTATCTCTACGCTTTGCTTTGACAAGATAGATATATCAGCATTACTATTGTTTGTTAAGTTTTAGTTATCAAATCTAGGACTTTCCAATTGTGAAGCATTGTAAACATCTTCTCTAAAAAAAGAGAGAAGTATGAATGTAACACACCCCCCCCGCCATTTCATAGGTATAGTGTACATTTTGTAAGTATTTCGTAAGTTTTACTATAGCTTCTATTAGCAATAAGAAGGGCACCTCCCCTTTCTGAAAGGAGAGATTATATCTCGTATAGCTGTGGCTGAAATCTAGATAGTGTAATCTATTGAAAAGTTGATTACATTATTTTCACTCAACAATTTTTTGGTGACTCCGATGGGGAATGAATCATGCAATCCAAGCCTCATGCTTTCGATTGAATTGAATGTGCTTTCCACTTTCTTATTGTATCTTGTATATTTTTCTTTGTAAATATTTATCTTTTTCAGATCTGCATTTTGGCAAACCGAAGCTATACACGAAGTTTGAGGGCTCGAGGAGTTACAAATCCTCTGTTTGAGGAGTTACTGCAATGTGATTTTCCTTTCACTCCTTCACAAACAAAGTCACCGCTACAACGTTCTACGAGTTTTCCTCTGCAAAAAGGAAGATTTTCTTTACCACCTGTCTGGTCTGTCTATAGCAGACATCCAATGCAAGCATCTATCGTGCAACTAGTAATGGTTGCACCACCTACCGGACCATGGGAAAATTCCTTTTGTCCCCTTCGTTTGGTTGCACCATTGCCCGATCTCCCACGTGTTTCTAGGAAACACCTTCTGAAATTCTCCGGTGACGGCAAGCAACACCCTGATGAACACATCACTGCCTTCTACATTGTTTGTGGCATTTTGGCCATTGAACACGAAGATGTTTCTGTGAGGCTCTTCATTGAATCCCTCCAAGGGGTTGCTACAGAATGGTTCTACGCTCTTCCCAACGCTTTGAACACTAGTTGGGCCACTCTCTGAATCAAGTTTGAGGAGAGATTCAAGCTCGCCGAAGATGCGTATGCTTTGTTAGCACAACTGACAATCATGCAAAAAGAGACTAATGAAACTATGAGAGAATTTGTGGAAAAATTCAACAAGTTGGTGACATGGATCTTGCAAGATGCTAAACCAACAGATCACAACTTGAAGTGCTTTTTCATCAATACTCAGTTACCCAAGGTACGTTTCTTCTTACGTAGGGAAATTCTTGTGAATGTTGAAGTGGCACAACAATTAGCTGCAAGCCTTGAAGATGACATGATCCTAGTTGGAGAGATCAGAACTAACAGCAACTCCAACACCAACAAAAGGATGCAAGCGTCAAGATCTTCAGCATCCAATGCCATCACCCCTAGCACCAATTCCAACTTTACAGATCCTATGGTGCAATGGCTAGCCAATGAGCTCCTCACTTTGAAGAATCAAGTTGCCAACAACAATACCAATAACAAGGACGTCCCAAGAAGGAATTTCACTAACTACATCAGAAACAAAACTCAGAACCATCTTCTAGCACCACAACGTAGGCTCGCTCTTGAAGCTCCACCTACCAATGTTGTTGTAGGATATTATGAAGTTGAACAAGAGGACTATGCTCAGCTAGATTATCCTGAAGAATAAAACGTCGATCTTTTCCAAGAGGAAGAGACAAAATCAGCTAGGGATTCCAAGATCAGCTATTTGCAAATAACGGATGAAGAAGAGCAAGAAGACTTGGTGACAGACACTTATGTTGTTTTTACGTGGCATAAACAAATCCAAATTGACAAAGCTCAAGATGCTGCTCCACCTGAAAAGGAAAATCCACCCATTACAATTGCCAAAAGAGGATCTCCCCTCCCTTGGCAACCTAAAAAAGTAGTAAACCCACAGGCTAGTGCACCACGTTCCTCAACTCCAACTCTCGCTATCCCAAAAGCTAATCACCTAGTTCCGAAGACTAATATGCCTTTCATTAAACCAATTAGTGAAGTCACTACATCTAGTTTACAAAATTCTTTCCAAGCCTTTGACATTATCGATCGTGCAAAAAAACCAAGGTTCAAATGTCCCAAGCAGAATACCTCAAAGCTAACCCTGACCAATTTGACAGAATTGTCCAATTCGTTAAGGATCAAGGAATTACTCCAACTAAGGATTCACCCCCTGAGGTCCCAATCACTCCTAAACCTAAGGTGCCTCAGAATAATTTGGTATCTAATCCCCTAATTGCTTCTGAATGTATTGATCCATTTTTGTATCTGCTTGCTGGTAAATGGTTTCAAACTGAGTAATTGTGTCATAGAATTTGGTGCCTCCGATAACGTGATGCCCGCCAAAGTAGCCAACACCTTGGGTTTAGAAATGACCAAGAACTTTAGCTGTTTCTTCTCTATAGAAAATAAACAAGTGCCCTTGATCGGTCAGATCAAAGACAGGTAATATGCATTTGCCGCATATCCCGATAAAAAGATCAAAATGACAGTCCTAGTGGCTGATGTACCAGCATCATATGGAATTCTCCTCGGGCGCAATTTCTGCAAAGATGTTGGGGGAGAATTAAGTATGGATATGTCTAAAGCTAGAATACCAGTAAATGGCGTAATGTAAAAGCTCATCCCTGAGAAGGAAGTGAAATTCACAGTGACCCAATCAAATGATCCAAGAGCCCAGATCCTATTTGAATCTTCACGAATGGGGACTTACTATCTTCAAACATAAGAGGTTGGTGAATCTTCAACAACACATGAGTTGGATAGTGTTGAATCTCTTTCTTTGACCAACGAATCATCACCAGATGATTCGTCAACATCAGATCTTGAGACTCTACCAGAGGACGAGTTTCCAAATTTTGACACCGTTAGCCTTGGTGATCAAAACAATGTTTGGTTGTTGGAGTTTGATGGTAGTTGTTCTTCAACTGGTTCTAGATCTAGGATAGTTTTCATTTATCCTAACAGAAAGTTCTTCCCTTTTTCTTTCAAGCTACAGTTTGATAACACCAACAACACCATAGAATATGAATTTTTGTTGTTGGGAATGCAAGTGGTGCGTAAGAAAGGTATTAAAAACCTTCTTGCACAAGGTGATGTTAAGCTAATAGTATGTCAGGTGAGAAACCTATATCAAACAGAAAAATGATAAGCTTAGGCATTACCGCAATCTCGTTTGGGATTGCATTGAAGAGTTTGATGCTTTTGATATTTTTGTGGTACCAAGGGAATACAATGGCAGGGTAGATTCTTTAGTAGTATCAGCCACAATAGTCATCCCACACAAGGAGTTTCAAGGTTCCACTTACACTATCGAGTTGGTCTTCCATCCAAGTTTCCCCGATAATTCGAAGAACTGGAAGATTTTCAACGAAGATAATCAGAAAATGGCCTTCTTAGAAAAGGCAGAGAATTTCAATGAATTGTATTTCAAAGGAAGTGATTCTCCTCCGTGAGAATCTATGTCTAGTATATATCAAGTTTCCGACAAAGAATTCCTACAACTTAAGGGGAGAAAAATCCCTAAGGGGTTGGTATCTTTAGAAAGGCTCTTTGACAAACATGACCATTATGTCAAACAACGACTTGCCAACTCTAACTCATCTAATGAGGTTGAGCAATACAATCTGGGAACTAAAGCTGATCCAAAGATGGTAAACATCGGCAAATGTTGCACCACACAAGAGAGAAGACAGCTCACCAGGCTGTTATAAGAATATATGGATGTCTTGGCATATTCATATGAAGATCTCAAATCTTTCCGACCAAAGGATCTGCAACATGATATTCCACTGAGGTTGGAGCTTTTCCTTTCAAGAAAAAGAAAAGGCAATACAATCCAAAGTTCTCGGGAACCATCCTTGCAGAAGTCCAGAAAATATTGAACGCACGAATAATCTTCCCAATCCACCATTCGACATGGATAGCAAATATCATCCTTGTGTGCAAGAAGAACGGTGAGATCTGCATCTATGTTGATTTTAGAAATCTCAACCAACTATCGCTTAAAGACAATTACCCTCTCTCTGTCATGGATCAAGTCTTGTAGAATGTGATCGGATCCGAGATGCTCTCCATGCTGGATAGTTTCTCCAATTACAATCAAATTGAGGTCACCTCAAATGATCAACACAAGACTACTTTCACGACACCATGGGGTACCTTTGCATAGCGCCGAATGCCTTTTGGCTTGATAAACATCAGTGCTACTTTCCAATGTGCTATGGACCTAGCTTTCCATGATGTGATGGGAAAGCTCATTGTGGTGTATCTTGACGACCTCACAGTATTTTCCAAAAGGCATCATGAGCACTGCAATCACCTGAGACAAATCTTGGAGAGATACCGTCAGCATGGCATTTCCCTAAATCCTAAAAAGTCAATTTTTGGGGTTATAGAGGGAGAACTCCTTGGCCATGTAGTGTCTACTGAAGGAATCAAGATCGATTCAAAAAGAGTAAATGGCATTAAATCCCTCACCTTGCCATCAAGTAAGAAGGTTGTTCACTTCTTCTTCGGTAAGGTAAATTTTTTGTGAAGGTTCCTCCCAGACTTTGCAGAAAAAACTCATCATATTGTAAATATGATGAAAGGTAATACCACCTTGCAATGGACTGTGGAAGGAAAAGCTGTATTTGACAACATCAAGGAGGAAATCACTCATGCTCCTATATTGGTTTGTCCTGATTTCACCAAAGATTTCATAATGTATAGTTATGCTTCTGAGCATACACTTTCAGCCATTTTGATACAGGAAAACCATGAAGGTTATGAATAGCACATTGCATTCATGAGCTGCCCCCTGAAGAACTATGAGTTGATGTATTCTCAGATGGAGAAACATGCCTTTTCCATGGTCAAGGCTGTTAAACATTTTTGGTTTTACATCCTAAATAGTCATGTCAAGGTCTTGGTTCTAGATACAACTGTTAAATCAATTCTAACACAATAGGAATTCAAGACAAAGAGAGGCAACTGGGTTGCCAAGATTCAAGAGTATGATCTAGAGATTAAACCCACTAAACTGATACGAGGACGTGGGTTGTGTCAACTCATTGTAGAGAACAACCCCAACGAGAAGTTTCAAAAGAAGAAGAAGCTTCGAACATTGAAGAAAATTCAAGCAAACTACCCCTTGTGTTGTTTTTCAACACCACTGATGAGTGGTATTCTCACATCGCTCATTTTCTCACTTATGGTGAATGCCCAAGTAACTTGACATCAAAAGAGAAAAGGACTAACAAGTTAAAATCAGCCAATTTCATCTTGTGGGACAATGGCTTGTATAAGCGTGCAGTTGATGGTACCTTTCTGTGGTGTGTAGATAAGGAACAAAGAGAAAATATGTTGAAGTCATACCATGACTTGGTGTGTGGAGGGCATTTTTCGACGCCCATTACTGCTCACAAAATTTTGAGAGAAAAATACTACTGGCCCATGCTCTTCCAAGATGTGTACTCCTGGGTACGCAAGTGTGAGCTATGTCAATAATTTTTTGGTAGGCCTAAGCTAGCGGCTTTACCATTAAAGCCTGTGGTAATTGAAGAACCTTTCCAACAATGGGGAATCGACTTCATAGGTGCAATCAATCCATCTTCAAGTGCTGGACATGTTTACGTCCTAATTGCTACTGACTATTTTACCAAGTGGGTAGAGGCGATTCCTAATAAATGCACAACTTCTAAAGTAGTGTACAAATTCTTGAAAGAGAATATTATTTCCAGGTTTGGTGTGCCAAACAAAATCGTTGCCGACAATGCTTCTACCTTTTCATCAAATAAGATCATTGAGTTCTTTTTTGAACATGGCATAACCTTGTCACATTCTTCTGATTATTACCCATAGGGTAATGGTCAAGTTGAATCAAGCAACAAGAAGTTGGTGACTGTTACCCGAAATTTGGTAGAGGAAAATCAACATCTTTGGCACAAGGCTTTGTATGATGCCTTGTGGGAAGACAAGATAACTCCAAAGTGGGCAATTGGTATGTCCCCCTTTCAACTCTTGTACGAGTTGAATGCCGAAATCCCCATAACCCTAGAATTTCTAGCCCTCAAGTTGGAAAAGGCTATTGAAGATGAGACCTTTGATAATTCTGTTGACAAGCGCATAATGTATCTCTTCGAATTGGAGGAGAAGCATGTTCAGGTTTTTGATCGCATTGTAGAACACCAGAAACAAGTAAATAAGCTTTTTGACAAAAAGGCTAAGTATCGGGACTTTCAAATTGCTGACTTTGTTCTCCTATGGGACAAATGGAGAGAGCCAAAAGGTATGCATGGGAAGTTTGACTCACTATGGACAGGACCTTTCCAAGTTCACCAATTGTACGGTGAGAACAGTCTCTTGTTAGCATACAGAGATGGAACATCATTCACTCTTCCTCATTGCGGAAAACACCTCAAACATTTTACATAGTAAAGTGATGAGCATTCCAAATGTAAATATCTTTATTTTTATTTTTTTTAGTCCTTTGTGTCTTTTATTTTTATTTTTATTTTTTTGTCGTCGTCGCCTGACTCCAAGCCCAATGGATGGATAAAGGCACTTGAATTCTGGAGTTCTTCTCCCTTCACTCATTTGAGAGGATGACTAAAGAAATGTCCCCAATAGGAGCTTGTTGTTATCACGGAAACTAGCAGCGCTCATTCCACGAATAACTCCCCTACGAAACTTGTCTTTTTCCTAGGTTCATGATGTTCAAGCACGCAAAATGAGGCAATTTTCAATCCACCTCAAAATGTGTTCCAATGTCTCAAATGGTCAATCTAAGCATCCCTCCATGTCCATCTCACCAAGACCTTCGAAATGAGTATCTTCGCGAGCCTTCATTTTGTATTTTAAGTAAAATTATACAACGTGTAAAGCTCTGAAAAAAGAGCGCTCTAACTCTTTTTATGAAATTTGACTAAGTGTCAAAAGTGCAAGGGCACACTTTTTCAACACCCTTGAACTTAAGGGAAAATGACTTTTGGTGTAAAGGCGCTGATTTTCAGCACCCTTACACCTAAAGTCTATACTTAACCATTTTTTATCAAAAGCCCCGTTTTTTGCTTCAAATACATTTTTCCCAATTTTATGCCATTTTATGTTCCTTAATTGAGGATCAACTTCAGTTAGTTATAAATGTCTTTAGATCACTTAAGAGTGATTCTTGTTCATTTCATTTCACTCTTATATTGTTTTCCACCTCTCCTCTTGTTGGTCGGCCAATGCTCTTGGCTCCAAAATGCATTTTTTAGAAAGGGTTTATTTTTAGTTTTGATTATCTTCCAGTATTCTCCAGGTGCATTTGGTTCTTCGTTTTATGATCTCATGTTCGTTTCACATTTTCTTTCTCTTATTCATATCATTCTCTTGAGGTTTTTGTGTTTTGATGCATACGTTTTTCTCAGCAAAATGTGCCTTGTCTAAAATGTGTGTTCTCTTTGAAAGGGAAACACGTTTTTCCTCTCTTCTCTCCAAATATTACATGTTGTTCACATCACCACTTCCAAATGATTCGCATTTTCATTTCTACCATTCACATTTTCACACTATCTCTCAAAACGCGTTTTTATTTTCCATTTCTACCATTCACGTTTTCATCCACATTTTCAACTTATCAAGGGTTTTTGAGAACATATTAAGGCATGAAAATACCTTCTTCTAACTAAGACTTTGAAGTATATCTTTAGGGCCAATTTTTTCAATTTCACCATAGTTCAATTCACCCGTTAATGTTATGAAAACTCAATCAACTGAATGTAACCCTCTCCTCTAATCAACCCAGATCCCAATGCGGGCAAGGTTGAGAGCATACACGAAAGGGGATCGTTAGCATAACTAAAGCTTGCCGAAAGTAACAGAAAGGAAGCACAATCACTCAACCACTTATTCAGCGGGAGGACTGAAATGAAAGTACAATACTGAAAGTAAAATGCAATTCGACCACTTATTCAGCGGGAGCATGTTGACGGCTCAGCCAATCAGCAAGATGAGATAATGCAATTACATAAAGCAATAGGCGGCAAGCCGGCCTCTTCCACTTGTTCAGCGGGTGATACAATAATGAAACCTGAGCTACAAACTGGATGAGACCAGTCTCTTCCACAATCGTGGGAAATGGTAACCAATTCAATAATGCTGACAGTACTTCTGTTCAACTTACAATAATATAGAATTGCCTGCTAATAAGATCCAGTGTATGAAGCTGCAATAAAATAGAAGACTCCCCTATCATTTTCTTGACTTCCCAAACCCAAATCCTAGCTCACAGACCAAATTTTAATAATCTGATTAATGACAGACCTGCACTGAAATTGCATGATCAGCCACACAAAAATTCACTAATTTATTGATAACTCACTCAAATCTCACTCAAATCCCATGAAACCAAATGCAAACATAGCTAATGCTGAAGGCGCCCAAGAAGAAACCAAGAAGACACCCCAAATAGGTCATATTTAATTTGCACGAAATTCAATGCATCTCCAGCATGGTACAACCCTCAAGGAGGGGTGATTTTTCCTTATAAAAATAAATACTCAATATTAAATTCTGAAACTTGGAGGAAAGGGTCGCTCCAATCTGCCATTAATATTCATTCACTACCCACAACCAAATTAAAATCACTCACAAACATCTAAGCAAACTACAATACCATTGGTAGATATACCCATCAAAAGTGTAAAAACTTGGTTTTAAGTTTCCAATGACAATCGGTAGATATACAATCAAAAATGTGCAAAAGGCAAAATCAGTCTATGCTGAGATGCAGATCATGACGATCAGGAACTACAAATATAGACTTGATTTTGATTACCGAGATGTTAGAAAGAAGCTGAAAAAGGGGCACAAACATGGAAATCACTTTGAAGACATTTGGGCTGATTGTAGAGACGAAGAAGCTATTCATAAGATGGACTGGTGGAGGTTGACTGTTCAACAGATCAAAGATCTTGGTGTTGCTGACCTACCAAAGGATTTTATAGATCCTGCCGACATCCTAAACGCTGCCTATGACGAACAACGGATCTTCAAAAAACCTTTGCCTGCAATTCAATGGTCAAAGAAGGAGAACATTTCAATCAAAGAAAGGTTAGCCCCAATTTTGGCTAACACTGCTGAATGGTTACATAAGCATGGTTTTCATATGAAAGATATCATAACAGAGTTAGAAAGAGAAGAATTTGGAACACAGGTTAATCTACAACACGAACCCCGCATCAAAGATAAATCTGCAATTATTCCTACTTCCTCAAGAAAGGGCCCTAAAATCAAATTCACTATTGGCAAGAAGAATGTTCAAGCCATCCATGAGGAAGGGACTATAGAATCTGAACCATTTCGCTCAAAAGGAAAGAAGCCTATTTCCGAAGAGATAGATTCTGATAATGAAGAAAGTACGAGTGATCAATCCGCTGAAGAAGATTCGGAGGAAACAGACTCCAATGAAGAAGAACATTCAGAAGATAAACACAAGTCTGAAAGTGATCAAGAAAGTGAGAAAGAGGATCAGGAAAATGATCAACAGGAACTCAAGCCCGATGAAGAACAAGCTATGTCTCCACCCGAGCACATAGTTGAAGATTTTCCTCAGTCATCATCACCTGTAATTTCAAGCGTTCCTCTCACATTTCCTATTATTGACATTCCTCCGCCACCTCTTTCCACATCTGCCATACCCACAGTGGACATTACAGCACTCCCTGTAGCATCAACCACACCAGATACTCCTTCATTGACGAGTGTTCAAACGGTTGATGTTCCGTCAGGTTCTCCATCATCCGTTCTCAGCTTGTCTTCGCCATCATATGACCTCAATTCAGAAGCTGAATTAAATAGGTTTATGAGTGACTCTGCAGAATCAGGTCAATGTGCAGGTTTCTAGAACAATGGTGACAAATACCTCGCCGATTGTTTCCATACCCGTCCTTCCATCAGAAGTGACGGTAACAAAAGAATTGACTGTCAACCAGAAACCATTTGCCTCCTCTCTTCCCCCGTGGTTGGTATCCCAAGTATCGAAACAAAAGAAGCAAATGATTTCTCCTGAAGAGCTTGATCTCGAAGAGATACCTCCACCAAAGGCCAAGGTTAAGAAGAAAGCAAACGTATATTTACAGCTCCAGGTTGACAAAGTAGGTCAGAAATATGCAGAGATTGGCATTCCATCTCAAGAGGGAGGGGATGTTAATATGGAGGATTATACAGTACTCAGAGTCCAGCTTGGCAAAGTTACTAATGAAAGCGCCAAGGCAAATGCGCAAGTAACTTTGAATATATTGGCAGATAGACTGGACAAAATGGAGCAAGCCCGTGATCTGTACAAACAAAGGGGTAGACCATTATGCCGCTATTGTTAAAAAGCTTGCAAGATCTACATGTAATGCACAACCATTGGCAATGGTAACTCCTAAGGGCCCAGCTATCAGAAAGGCTGAAAGACTTCTCTCTAAAGGAAAAGCGTTGTATGACTTCATCAACAAAGTTGTAGAACACGGTTCTCAAATCATATTTGCCACTGATGAGAAAGCTACCTAGGTAGCTTAGCTCAAATCAGAGCTGGATAAAGAAAAAGTTGTTCTTTCTCAAGAGCTTAAAGAGATGGAAAATTGCATGTCATTTTGGTCACAAATGAAACAGGTAAAGCTCAGTAAACTGGTGGAAGTCGGGGTTATTCTCGACAAAGAAAAATATGTTGAAGTAAGGGAATCTTTGAGGCATCGTATTCAGACGACTAAATCCCTTACAAAAGATCTCCAGCAGGTTCAGGAAGATGTGGAAGAACATCGGATTATTCTTGAAAGAAGGGTTAAAGAGTTGCCCAGCAGGCTTCTCAAAGAAGACTGTATCTTCCTTCCAACTGTAGAACTATCACAGATCTTCAAAGAAGCCGACATGGGTTAGATAGAGAGTGCGGAATTTTCAGATGCCTCCATAGATGACCTATGTGATATCAGGCTCACCCTTGATAACCTTAAAATGCATCTTGATAGGTGCAAGAAGGTTCTTTCATCCGCCAAGAGATTAGTGACAGGGATTCACACCATAGTGGATTATACCGTTGGTTCGGATGATAAATTCATGCAGGAGACCAAGAAGAAATATGAAGACTTCGGCACCCAAGCAACGAACCATGAAGATTCCTGATCTCCCAGTGTTGAATGTTTTGATGCATTCCCATATGCATTTTGTAAATAATTTGCGACATCTTAAATGTCTTTTTGTAAAGTGTAATTACACCAAAAATATGAGACATAACTTCTCAAATAAAAATTACACTTAGTTAGGTTAGGGTTTCCTATTTTTGCTCACCTAATTTCCTAAATTTACTCATCTCTCTTTTCTATATATATGAGAGATCTCTATTGTAATAGTTACCTTTTGATATTTTGCAACGAAGTGTTGCTCCTTTGAAACAAACATTGAAGCTTTGTATTCAATTTTGTGAATCTAGATCTAATCAATAAAGAAGAGGATTGCATACCAGACTTTGTATTGGGATCGATTATCTTATGATTTGATTATATCGTTGGTGATTAGTGTATGAGATCTGAAGGGCTTCAAGTAGTTTATGTAAACTTTGTGTTATGTTGTACCCAAACCAAAAATTTTGCTTCATTAAGGCATTTTGCTTAAAATGGTCTAAACCTTGTAAAAGTGAGGTCAAAACTCAGTTTTTGGGCAAATAAAGTATGGGCTTTGAGTCAATGTCATGCCACGGAGATATTGGCAAAATTTGAAAATTTTGAAAATTAGGGTTTCTAAAATCTATTTTTAGCCCGAAACCCTAAAAAATAAGAACTTGTCATAATTGGCTGAAATTAATTTTGATTGGCTTATTTCACATCACGATCATAGTGGTGAAGTCAGTTTCAGTTAAAAGTCAGTTTAAGGCTGGTGGGTAGTTATAACTTTTTCAGGAGAAAAGTTAGGACCTCTGAGGTCATTAATGGCAGTTGGCCAGTACCAGGTGTTAATATCTAAGCTTGAAACTCAAAGAAGAACACTCTACGATGAAAGATGTTGAAAATTATGCTTTTTGACGGAGGAGATTTTCAACGAGGTAAAAGTACTGTGAAATTGGCTAAGTCTGGATTGAAAATATTCTAAGTCTGGAGTTCAAAAGCGCCACTCTCAGCTAGGGGCGCCCATCATTATAGAAGCTGTATTCAACTTTTTGTGAGATTTTCTACCAAGATGATTTCTTCAGTTTCCTGATAGCTTCGCAATGAGCTAGCCAGCCAGTCCGACGGAGGAGTAAAACGCCTGAAAATGAAAATTCAATACAGAACGAGGGAAATGCAAAGTAGATGACTTTCAAGAGAAAAAGCGCCCCTGGAGGCCAGGGGCGCCCATCTTTTTGAAGATTCAAATGAAGTCTTTTAATCAAGTGACACCCAGGAAATTTGTTTTTATTTTTGGTCCAGCTCCGCGACGCATCTGTCAGCAGGTGAATCTGAGTTGCCGAGTTGCCGCCATTAGTGGTCAAACTTGAGGTTCCAGACTTGATCATAAACTATTCAGAAAGGACAAAAGCGCCCCTGGCCCAAGGTTTTAAGACCTTTAATGAAATCTGTTTGATGATTTCAGATACTCATCTCGTTCGTGTCAGCTTCAACTTTCCGTTCCCTGTCTCAGCCGGTTCAGAAGATGTCTTGGCAATCCGCAGTCGGAAGTTGAGTAATTTTTGCCAGTTGAAGTAATGGATGACATTGAGCAAAAGCTCGAGGCCGTGTGGACGCCATGATTTAGGGCGAAGATGTTTTATACAGTGTTCATCGTGAGCCTTGCTCGATTCAGCTCGTCTGCAGGAGCCGGCCCAAGACGCTCTCAAGTTTTGCCAACATCGGGAAACGCCAGTGAAGCATGGTCAAGTTATCGAAAATGATGGAAATGCCTCAACCATAGTTACAAGTCTCGACTGCCGGACGCCAGAAGTCGGGATGCACCTTGACTGACTCGGAGCCTAGACTCGCCCAAGACTCGGCAAAGACTCGGCAAATAGAAAAACCCTTGAAATTTAGAGATTTTTAAGGATTTAAAGCTTGTTTCATGCACCCTTTAGTGAATAAACCCCAAATACACAATAACATCATGAAATAGAAACTACTATGATCCTATACACAAACATATATCGATCACATAAGTATAAACGCAAATTTTAGCTGAAGGAAATAACACATGCAGATATATAAATATTGTCAAATGTATACAAAACTCATGGAATATGAAATCCATGGCATCAAAACAAATATCAAAACTAAAAAAATAAGTCTATGGCTCAGAAGAGCTTGCATTACTCATCCCAATATCACGACAAGTCATGCGCTAGTGTCTAAGTTAGGTCCTAGATGACGATGTAGCCATGATATTTGCTTGTGTCTCAATGATTGGTGTGTATATTCAAGTGAGGATTTTATTATTAATATTTTATTGAAGCCTTCAAGACTGCATGTTTTGTTGTCTAATGTATGAATTTTGAAACAAGATAATCCTTGATTATGGCTTTGACTGTGAAAGATGCAAAGATTTGCAATAGGGGATATGTATTTTGTAGGTTTTTATGATCATGATTCATCATTGGCCTATAACATGCTTAGACCTATAGTTTGATGAGGGTTTGGGGGAAACGCCCCAACGGGGTCAAGGGGCAGCGCCCCCAACGGGGTTGAGGGGCAGCGCCCCTCGCAGGGTCCCGGGGCAGCGCCCTGGGCGCGCTCCTTGTCGCGATACAGGGCGGGGTCGAGGGGCGGAGCCCCCACCACCAAGCCCAAATGAAGACCTTCAAAACCACACAAACCTTCATGGCGCACACCATTTATTTAAAAAATTTGAGAAAAAAAGAATGCAATTTTTTAAAAAAAAATTTAATCAAAATGGCCGAGTTTGGGGCACGAGACTCGACGAGTTCGACGAGACTGCTGAGTCCGGCGAGTCCGGTGAGTCTCGGCGAGTACTCGGCAGCCGAGTATCTGGGACTCGTTTAGGGTCACCTGCCTCGGGACTCGCGAGTACTCGCCGAGTTTGGGCGAGTCTTGTAACACTGGTCCAAACATACCCGACTTTACAGTCAAAAGTCTAGTTTTTCAGAATGCAGTATAATCCCATAGATTATAAGGCCAAACAGGTCTTTCTTCATAACTTTCTGAAAACTACCGATACCGACTTAAGTCATGTTTTTCCCATCGTCAATCTGAACTCATTGGAGGGTATCAGCAGTACTACAATCAAAAATCTTGAACGTTCAGGGATACTTGCAGCGGCGTCCATTCCTATCTCAGTCTTTGATCTTGAGTTCGTACTTGCTTGTGTCAAGCATTATGACTCGTCTACCAGACAAATCAGATCGACAGATGGAAGGATTATTTGTAGCTTTAAGCCGAGGGATGTAGAAAAATGTTTTTCTATTCCTCCACGTTCAGATCATTTCGCTGTATCCATTTCAGATTGTGACAAAATATGGGAGGAGGGCAAGAATAGATCACAGAAGAAAGTAGCTCAACGGTGGTTGAAAATTCAGAAAACCAACATGCCAAGGAAGATTGCACGTGGGGATTTCAAGGACGAGATTGCTATTTTGATAACTTTCCTTAACCGGTTAGCAGGTTCTGAAGACGCAAGCGTTTTCCGAACATGGATGTTCTACCTCATCTCACGAGTTATTGATAAAAAAGAAACATTTGACTGGGCCATGTTTATCACCGAGTGTCTTCACCAGCAGATTACAGAGTTCCTAAAGATTCACGAATTCCATATGGTAACTTTTCTGGTTTACTTAGTTGCATTTCAAGGCAGCTTTAAATTATTAAAGACCGATGGAGTTCTGGGTGTTCAGCGAGTGTACCAATACTACCCTCAGTTGGAGTTTTCGAAAGCTGAACAGGACTTTACAGCAGTGAATGATCATTTTCTTATGAGAACGGTCAGAAATTTAGATAACGAGATGCATGTGAGGATTTCCACGGAGGCACAATCAGCAATGGAAAGTTGGGCAGATTGGTTTATCCAATTTCCTACTTTCACATATATTCGTGTATATGGATATACAGGAGAGCCTCTGATGCTATCGAGGTACCCATCGGATAAGGTTCTTTTCATGGAGTTCATGAGATAGGCACATGAGGTTCACACTTTTCTTCGCAATCGACATAAGCCAGCTTTCACCTTTCCGTTTGAGTTAGGTATTTACAAATGCAAAACAACTGCTGATTGCAAGTTAATGGCACACGAGTTAGAGAAACTTCAACTTGGGTGTTTTCCTCAGAAGCGTGCCTATGATCCGTTGGGTCATTATTCAGCAAGGTTGGAGCGAAATGTTTCACATTCGGCAGCGCTTGAGGACTTTTGGGTCAATTGTGAGGATGAATTTGAGGTGTGCCGTCGTCATTATTGTAGGCTTACTGTTCCACAGATTGCTGATTTCTTATCAGAGGATGTGGAAGGTTTGTCTGATGATGATGGGGAGATACTACTTCATTCATTCATTAGAGACCAAGTTGCTCGCCAGCCACTTCGCCAACCTGATTGGTATGTTCCATTGAACACTTCAGTGAAAGACTTATCCAGGTCTGTTATCAAAACCACCATGTACTTCCTTGAGAGCAAGTGGAAGCGAAGGGTGATCCCAGTTACAGAGCCGCCAGCAGTGGTAGCTTCTTCTTTACCTTCTACTTCTAGAGCTAAACCTCGAGTCAAGGTTACTATGAGGCCGCCTGAAGGGGTTAAGATGGGAATTAATTCAAAAGGAAAAAGCATCACCAAAAGGAAACAGGTTGAGAAGGAGCCAACACTTCCAGTTGAGAAGGAGCCAACACTTCCAGTTACAGAGACAGTACTTCTAGAGCCAGTTATTTCATCGGAACCAGTTATTCAGACTGAGGCCGGGTTGTCATCTCCAGGTTCACCTTTTTCAGCACACTCATCTCCCATAGATATTGATTCGGAGCCTGAGATTTCGATACATGAGACCTGCATACCAGTGGATTTGCCAGCAGCTAATACAGTAGAAACGACTCCACCTCGAGAGGACAGCATTCCTTATTCATCTTGGCTCGAGAAGTCATTGGAGAGGGAGAGGCGTATGCCTTCATATAATCTTGATTTGTCTGAGTTTGGTGAGCCCTATCAGAACAGGTTGAATAAGAGGGCCAGAAAGCAGATAAATATTGAGAAGAATCTTGAGGCAGAGATCGTCATAGAGGTTGCTACTCCTCCAAAAGACAAATACTTGGATGAAGTTGATGCTGGTGATTTTACCTTCGTCAAAACTAATCTGGGTAAGAATACTCGACACACCGACGTGAATCTATTCAGAGTCGTCGCGAGTAATCTAGAGGAGCGTGTCATGAAAGATGGTGAGGATAAGGCAGTTCTCAAGGCTGAAATCAGACAACTTCGCAGGTACATCTCGGGTTTGCTTCATGGCAATGAGGGGCAAGCACCTTTACTTCCACAACTTCGAGAAACCACCGCAGAACAACAAAAGATTCAACACTTGGTTAATCGAGGAAAGCTACTGGATACCTGGATTGAAGACTTTATCATTGCTGGTCGACACCTCCTCATAGAGCTATATCAGTTGAGGGTTGACGCACATAGTCTTCGCCAGAGAATTCAGGAGCTCGAGATTTGCATAGCCAAGCGTAAGCCGAAGGACCTGATTTTGATATCACAGCTTGCAGGAATCTATGACGCCATTGAGGCAGATGGAGATCAGAAGAAGGTCTTCACTTGGAGAGAATTGTATCTTTGCAGGGTGGAGACATATGACAGGATTTCTGCTAAGATGAGCATGATTCAGGAAAAGGTTGTTGCAGCTCTTCGTTTTATCAGCGAGTACATCACTCAGATCCCATGTCATTATCGGCATGAGGATGGTACCTACGCCGAGTTAGAGGCAGTTCAAGCTGAGTTCGAAGAGTTAGTTCGTGATAACCTATGTGGAGGGCCAGAGGTGTCCAAGATGGAGGAGCTTACAATGCTGACTATCAGTTTCAAAAAGGTGACCACAGAGGTTAGAGATAGTCAGAGGGAGATCCGAGATGGAGACAAAGAGTTGGACAAGCAGTTAATCATCGTGGACA
>CM021106.1:276486638-276647003 GCA_007115665.2 Sequoiadendron giganteum
ATTGGTCTATTGCTGCAAGATGAAGTACTGTTGGTCAAGTTCAAACTTCTACTTGGAATGCAAATTATGTTGAATGAACTTGATTGAGGAAATGAACAAACATCACCTTGTATTTATACAAAATAAGGTGACTCTTCAAGGGGCTCAACCTCTCTTGTGTTATCGTGGAAACTAGCAACGCTCGTTCCAAGAATAACCCCCCTTTCGAAACTTGTCCATCTCCTAGGTTCGTGATATTCAAGCACGAAAAATGAGGCAATTTTCAATCCACCTTGAAATGTGTTCCAATGTCTCAAATGGTCAATCTAATCATCCCTCGACGACCACCTCACCAAGAGCTTCGAAACGAGTATCTTCACGAGCGTTCATTGCGTATTTTAAGTAAAATTGCGCAAAGTGCAAAGCTCTGAAAAAAGAGCGCTTTAACTCTTTTTGTGAAATTTGACTAAGTGTCAAAAGTGCAAGGGTGCACTTTTTCAGCGCCATTGCACTTAAGGGAAAATGAATTTTGGTGTAAAGGCACTTATTTTCAGCGCCCTTACACCTAAAGTCTATTCTTAACCGTTTTTGTGAAAAGCGCAATTTTTTGCTTCAAATACATTTTTCCCAATTTTATGCCATTTTATGTGCCTTAACTGAGGGTCAACTTTAGTTAGTTTTAAAATTCTTTAGATCACTTAAGAGTGATTCTTGTTCATTTCATTTCACTCTTATCTTGTTTTTTACCTCTCCTCTTGTTGGTCAACCAATGCTCTTGGCTGCAAAATGTGTTTTTGAGAAAGGGTTTTTTTTCAATTTTGATTATCTTCCAGCATTCTCTAGGTGCTTTTGGTTCTTGGTTTTATGATCTCATGTTCATTTCACATTTTCTTTCTCTTATTCATATCGTTCTCTTGAGGTTTTTGTGTTTTGATGCATACGTTTTTCTCAGCAAAACGTTCCTTGTCTAAAATGCGTGCTCTCTCTGAAAGGGAAACATGTTTTTCCTCTCTTCTCTCCAAACAGTACATGTTGTTGACAACACTACTTTCAAATGATTCACGTTTTCATTTCTACCAATCACGTTTTCACACCATCTCCCAAAACAAGTTTTTCTTTTCCATTTCTACCATTCACGTTTTCATCTTATCAAGGGTTTTTGAGAAAATATTAAGGCATGAAAATGCAATGCCATTACATTAAGAATTTTTGCTCCAAATGCTAAAAACTAGAAAAAAATGTGCTCCATCATTTCCACAATGAAATTTCTAAGTCAAAGTGCAATTGCGCACTTTTTCAGCGCCAATGCACCAAGTGCCATTTTTTCCAAAAGTGCAAGGATGCTGATTTTTAGCGCCCTTACACTTTTCATTGAAAAACCAAAATATTTCACTAAGGCAAGGGCACACCTTTTTGGATCCATTGCACCATTTCCTGCACTTGACCAAAATCACTCCCAGACTATCCAATTTCACACTAAATCACTTCTCAAACATTCCTAGCATTATTTTGAGTGCCTAGTCACTTACAGCATGCTTGCTCAGCTCCTTCCTCACTTCGTGCATCCCAATGTTGCCTTTTTGACTAATGATTTATTGACTCTTATTTACAGTACAATGATTGATCTGGTCAGAAGATCTTTTGCTAAACAGAGCTGAAGCAAAATCAGATGACAGCTAAGAAAACTCCTTCATCTTCAAAAGCTGAAGGCAAGAGGAAATAAAAGTAACAAGGTGTTTACCCGCCAATGGTAGTGGTTTCAAAGGTTGAAGAGATCAGAGACATGAAGTTTGGCAATCAAGATCTCCTTGACTTCGTCAAAAGATTCAAACAAAAGCCTCTCGAAGACTCTCTGAGAGCTATCATGCACAGTAATCTTCATCTAGTTTATTCATTTCCAACTATTGCGCATCATACAGAGTTTGTTCTCCAAGTTGCATCTCACTATATTTAGGACAATAGAAGTGTCATTGATTCTTCCAAACACGAGGTTTTGAGACTAGATCCAGACTTCTTTGACATAGTTTTCAAAATCCTGCAAATGGAGAAGTATGTTGACATCTCGGTACAATCGGCACAAGAGGTCTATGACTCAGATCCAAATAAGGCCAAGTATCTGATAAATAGTCCATGGTTGAAGGAACCTTAGCATACTATTTCTAGATGGCCAAAAGGGCTTCCTCGAGCTGACTTCAAAGAGGACATCAGAGACATGATCATACTTTTGAGCAGGGTGAAAGGATTGCCAGAAACTTCCCATTTTTTTGATTGGATGTATGAATACATTCAAATTATAAGAAGATAGAAAGTTCACATTGACTAGGGTAAACATATTAGTGATGCAATTCATGAGCAGTTGATTAATGTACTGACTACCTTGAAGTTCTACATGACTTTGTACTTGGTGTATGCTGTAGATGTGATGAGACAATTCCCAGGACTATCCACAAAAGGGATTTGACTTTCTACCCCAGTCTATGATTACTTTTACCAACTGGAATTGAAGGAGAGCCATCATCATTTTAGGAGAGTCACTGATGCTTTCTTTACACCTCTGCTTTTCAATTTTGATCCAACTATCAAAAGAAAAAGAGTATCAGATGAGGCTTATAGAGAGGTAAGTAAGGTCAAATGCATATATCTTCAATTCCTGACTTTTACTTACATAAGGGTAGGATTCTATATTGGTTTTCCTTACATGTTGCCCAGATATCCTTCATACAAGTGGATTTTGATGGAGTTATGTAGACAGTTGATCTCAGTTCACAAAGAATGCCGAAGGATTCATAAACCTGGTTTTAAGTGTCCAATGATAATCGCTAGATATACCATCAAAAGTGTGCAAAAGCCAAAATTAGTTTATGCTGAGATGCAGATCATTAAGATTAGGAACTACAAATATAGACTTGATTTTGATTACCGAGATGTCAAAAAGAAGCTGAAAAGGGGGCACAAATAGGGAAATCACTTTGAAGACATTTGGGTTGATTTTTGAGATGAAGACGCTATTTGTAAGATGGACTAGTGTAGGTTGACAGTTCAACAGATCATAGCTTTTGGTGTTGTTGATCTACCTGAGGATTTTATAGATCCTACCAACATCCTAAATGCTACCTATGATGAACAAAAGATCTTCAAGAAACCTTTGCCTGCAATTCAATGGACAAAGAAGGAGAACATTTCCATCAGAGAAAGATTAGCCCCAATTTTGGCTAACACTACTGAATGGTTACATAAGCATGGTTTTTAGATGAAAGATTTCAGAACAAAATCAGAAGGAGAAGAATCTAGAACACAGGTTAATCTACAACAAGAACCCCGCATCAAAGACAAATCTATGGTTATTCCTACTTCCTCAAGAAAGGGCCCTAAAATCAAATTCACTATTGGCAAGAAGAATGTGCAAGAAATCCGTGAGGAAGGGACTACCGAATTTGAACCATCTCGCTCAAAAGGAAAGAAGCCTATTTCCAAAGAGATAGGTTTTGATAATGAAGAAAGTACGAGTGATCAATCTGCCGAAGAAGAAGATTCGGAGGAAACAAACTCCAATGAAGAAGAATATTAAGAAGATGAACATGAGTCTGAAAGTGATCAAGAAAGTGAGAAAGAGGATCAGGAAAATGATTAACAAGAACTCAAGCCCGATGAAGAACAAGCTATGTCTCCACCCGACCACGTAGCTGAAGATTTTCCCTAGTCATCATCACCTACAATTTCAAGCGTTCCTTTCATATTTCCTATTATTGACATTCCTCTGCCACCTCTTTCCACATCTGCCATACCCACAGTGGACATTACACCACTCCCTGTAGCATCAACCACACTAGATACTCCTTCATTGACGAGTGTTCAAACGGTTGATGTTCCATTAGGTTCTCCATCATCCATTCCCAGCTTGTCTTCGCCATCATATGACCTCAATTCAAAAGCTAAATTTAATAGGTTTATGAGTGACTCTCTGTAGAATCAGGTCAATGTGCAGGTTTCTAGAACAATGGTGATAGATACCTCGTCGATTGTATCCATACTTGGCCTTCCATCAGAAGTGGCGATAATAAAAGAATTGACTATCAACCAGAAATCATTTGCCTCCTCTCTTCCCCCATGGTTGGTATCCCAACTATCGAAACAAAAGAAGAAAATGATTTCTCTTGAAGAGCTTGATCTCGAAGAAATACCTCCACCAAAGGCCAAGGGTAAGAAGAAAGTGAAGGTATATTCACAGCTCCAGGTTGACAAAGCAGGTCAGAAATATAAATAGATTGGCATTCCACCTCAAGAGGAAGGGGGTGTTAATATGGAGGATTAGACAGTAATTAGAGTCCCACTTGGAAAAGTTATTAATGAAAGCACCAAGGCAGATGCACAAGTAACTTTGAATATATTGGTAGATAGACCAGAAAAAATGGAGCAAGCCCGTGATCTGTACAAGCAAAGGGCAGAGCATTATGCCGCTATTGTTAAAAATCTTGTAGGATCTACAAGTAATGCACAACCATTAAAAATGGTAAGTCCTAAGGACCCATCTATTAGAAAGGGTGAAAGATTTCTCTCCAAACGAAAAGCGTTGTATGACTTCATCAACAGAGTTGTAGAACACGGTTCTCAAATCATAATAGCCATTGATGAGAAAGCTACCTAGGTAGCTCAGCTCAAATCAGAGCTGGATAAAGAAAAATTTGTTCTTTGTCAAGAGTTTAAAGAGATGTAAAAATTATTGTCATTTTGGTCACAAATGAAACAGGTAAAGCTCAGTAAACTGGTGGAAGCCAGGGTTATTCCCGACAAAGAAAAATATGTTGAAGTAAGGGAATCTTTGAGGCATCGTATTTAGATGATTAAATCCCTTACAGAAGATCTCCACCAGGTTCAAGAAGATGTGGAAGGACATCGGATTATTCTTGAAAGAAGGGTTAAAGTGTTGCCTGGTAGGCTTCTCGAAGAAGACCGTATCATTCTTCAAGCTGCAGAACTATCACATATCTTCAAAGAATCTATCATGGGTTAGATAGAGAGTGTGGACTTTTCAGATGCCTCCATAGATGACCTATGTAATATTAGGCTCACTCTTGATAACCTTAAAATGTATCTTGACAGGTGCAAGAAGGTTCTTTCATCCGCCAAGAGATCACTCACGAGGATTCACACCATAGTGGATTATACTGTTGGTCCAAATGATAAATTCATGTAGAAGACCAAGAAGAAATATGAAGACTTCAATACCGCACCCAAGCAACGAACCATGAAGATTCCTGATCTCCTAGTGTTGAATGTTTTGATGCATTCCCATATGCGTTTTGTAAATAATTTGTGACATCTTAAATGTCTTTTTGTAAAGTCTAATTACACCAAAAATATGAGACGTAACTTCTCAAATAAAAATTACAGTTAGTTAGGTTAGGGTTTCCTAATTTTTCTCACCTAATTTCCTAAATTCACTCATCTCTCTTTTCTATATATATGAGAGATCTCTATTGTAATAGTTACCTTTTGATATTTTGCAATGAAGTGCTGCTCCTTTGAAACAAACATTGAAGCTTTGTATTCAATTTGGTGAATCTAGATATAATCAATAAAGAAGAGGATTGCATACTAGACTTTGTGTTGGGATCGATTATCTTATGATTTGATTATATTGGTGGTGATTAGTGTATGAGATCTAAAGGACTTCAAGTAGTTTATGTAAACTTTGTGTTACATATATTATTTGGATTTGATTTTATATGTGAATTTTTTGGTTGAAAGATCTACAAGACTTTGTGCTTGTAATTGTTCATTTAGTTCGAAGGATTGTTGTATCTAAGAAGACTTTGTGCTTCTAATATGACAATGATACTTCTACAGATTCAACATCAAAAAAGCTATGGAACGAATTTGTGCCTTCGTGAGATTTCCCTTTTATTTTTCTTTTGTTATAATTATAAATCATATCTGGTATCTCTACGCTTTGCTTTGACAAGATAGATATATCAGCATTACTATTGTTTGTTAAGTTTTAGTTATCAAATCTAGGACTTTCCAATTGTGAAGCATTGTAAACATCTTCTCTAAAAAAAGAGAGAAGTATGAATGTAACACACCCCCCCCGCCATTTCATAGGTATAGTGTACATTTTGTAAGTATTTCGTAAGTTTTACTATAGCTTCTATTAGCAATAAGAAGGGCACCTCCCCTTTCTGAAAGGAGAGATTATATCTCGTATAGCTGTGGCTGAAATCTAGATAGTGTAATCTATTGAAAAGTTGATTACATTATTTTCACTCAACAATTTTTTGGTGACTCCGATGGGGAATGAATCATGCAATCCAAGCCTCATGCTTTCGATTGAATTGAATGTGCTTTCCACTTTCTTATTGTATCTTGTATATTTTTCTTTGTAAATATTTATCTTTTTCAGATCTGCATTTTGGCAAACCGAAGCTATACACGAAGTTTGAGGGCTCGAGGAGTTACAAATCCTCTGTTTGAGGAGTTACTGCAATGTGATTTTCCTTTCACTCCTTCACAAACAAAGTCACCGCTACAACGTTCTACGAGTTTTCCTCTGCAAAAAGGAAGATTTTCTTTACCACCTGTCTGGTCTGTCTATAGCAGACATCCAATGCAAGCATCTATCGTGCAACTAGTAATGGTTGCACCACCTACCGGACCATGGGAAAATTCCTTTTGTCCCCTTCGTTTGGTTGCACCATTGCCCGATCTCCCACGTGTTTCTAGGAAACACCTTCTGAAATTCTCCGGTGACGGCAAGCAACACCCTGATGAACACATCACTGCCTTCTACATTGTTTGTGGCATTTTGGCCATTGAACACGAAGATGTTTCTGTGAGGCTCTTCATTGAATCCCTCCAAGGGGTTGCTACAGAATGGTTCTACGCTCTTCCCAACGCTTTGAACACTAGTTGGGCCACTCTCTGAATCAAGTTTGAGGAGAGATTCAAGCTCGCCGAAGATGCGTATGCTTTGTTAGCACAACTGACAATCATGCAAAAAGAGACTAATGAAACTATGAGAGAATTTGTGGAAAAATTCAACAAGTTGGTGACATGGATCTTGCAAGATGCTAAACCAACAGATCACAACTTGAAGTGCTTTTTCATCAATACTCAGTTACCCAAGGTACGTTTCTTCTTACGTAGGGAAATTCTTGTGAATGTTGAAGTGGCACAACAATTAGCTGCAAGCCTTGAAGATGACATGATCCTAGTTGGAGAGATCAGAACTAACAGCAACTCCAACACCAACAAAAGGATGCAAGCGTCAAGATCTTCAGCATCCAATGCCATCACCCCTAGCACCAATTCCAACTTTACAGATCCTATGGTGCAATGGCTAGCCAATGAGCTCCTCACTTTGAAGAATCAAGTTGCCAACAACAATACCAATAACAAGGACGTCCCAAGAAGGAATTTCACTAACTACATCAGAAACAAAACTCAGAACCATCTTCTAGCACCACAACGTAGGCTCGCTCTTGAAGCTCCACCTACCAATGTTGTTGTAGGATATTATGAAGTTGAACAAGAGGACTATGCTCAGCTAGATTATCCTGAAGAATAAAACGTCGATCTTTTCCAAGAGGAAGAGACAAAATCAGCTAGGGATTCCAAGATCAGCTATTTGCAAATAACGGATGAAGAAGAGCAAGAAGACTTGGTGACAGACACTTATGTTGTTTTTACGTGGCATAAACAAATCCAAATTGACAAAGCTCAAGATGCTGCTCCACCTGAAAAGGAAAATCCACCCATTACAATTGCCAAAAGAGGATCTCCCCTCCCTTGGCAACCTAAAAAAGTAGTAAACCCACAGGCTAGTGCACCACGTTCCTCAACTCCAACTCTCGCTATCCCAAAAGCTAATCACCTAGTTCCGAAGACTAATATGCCTTTCATTAAACCAATTAGTGAAGTCACTACATCTAGTTTACAAAATTCTTTCCAAGCCTTTGACATTATCGATCGTGCAAAAAAACCAAGGTTCAAATGTCCCAAGCAGAATACCTCAAAGCTAACCCTGACCAATTTGACAGAATTGTCCAATTCGTTAAGGATCAAGGAATTACTCCAACTAAGGATTCACCCCCTGAGGTCCCAATCACTCCTAAACCTAAGGTGCCTCAGAATAATTTGGTATCTAATCCCCTAATTGCTTCTGAATGTATTGATCCATTTTTGTATCTGCTTGCTGGTAAATGGTTTCAAACTGAGTAATTGTGTCATAGAATTTGGTGCCTCCGATAACGTGATGCCCGCCAAAGTAGCCAACACCTTGGGTTTAGAAATGACCAAGAACTTTAGCTGTTTCTTCTCTATAGAAAATAAACAAGTGCCCTTGATCGGTCAGATCAAAGACAGGTAATATGCATTTGCCGCATATCCCGATAAAAAGATCAAAATGACAGTCCTAGTGGCTGATGTACCAGCATCATATGGAATTCTCCTCGGGCGCAATTTCTGCAAAGATGTTGGGGGAGAATTAAGTATGGATATGTCTAAAGCTAGAATACCAGTAAATGGCGTAATGTAAAAGCTCATCCCTGAGAAGGAAGTGAAATTCACAGTGACCCAATCAAATGATCCAAGAGCCCAGATCCTATTTGAATCTTCACGAATGGGGACTTACTATCTTCAAACATAAGAGGTTGGTGAATCTTCAACAACACATGAGTTGGATAGTGTTGAATCTCTTTCTTTGACCAACGAATCATCACCAGATGATTCGTCAACATCAGATCTTGAGACTCTACCAGAGGACGAGTTTCCAAATTTTGACACCGTTAGCCTTGGTGATCAAAACAATGTTTGGTTGTTGGAGTTTGATGGTAGTTGTTCTTCAACTGGTTCTAGATCTAGGATAGTTTTCATTTATCCTAACAGAAAGTTCTTCCCTTTTTCTTTCAAGCTACAGTTTGATAACACCAACAACACCATAGAATATGAATTTTTGTTGTTGGGAATGCAAGTGGTGCGTAAGAAAGGTATTAAAAACCTTCTTGCACAAGGTGATGTTAAGCTAATAGTATGTCAGGTGAGAAACCTATATCAAACAGAAAAATGATAAGCTTAGGCATTACCGCAATCTCGTTTGGGATTGCATTGAAGAGTTTGATGCTTTTGATATTTTTGTGGTACCAAGGGAATACAATGGCAGGGTAGATTCTTTAGTAGTATCAGCCACAATAGTCATCCCACACAAGGAGTTTCAAGGTTCCACTTACACTATCGAGTTGGTCTTCCATCCAAGTTTCCCCGATAATTCGAAGAACTGGAAGATTTTCAACGAAGATAATCAGAAAATGGCCTTCTTAGAAAAGGCAGAGAATTTCAATGAATTGTATTTCAAAGGAAGTGATTCTCCTCCGTGAGAATCTATGTCTAGTATATATCAAGTTTCCGACAAAGAATTCCTACAACTTAAGGGGAGAAAAATCCCTAAGGGGTTGGTATCTTTAGAAAGGCTCTTTGACAAACATGACCATTATGTCAAACAACGACTTGCCAACTCTAACTCATCTAATGAGGTTGAGCAATACAATCTGGGAACTAAAGCTGATCCAAAGATGGTAAACATCGGCAAATGTTGCACCACACAAGAGAGAAGACAGCTCACCAGGCTGTTATAAGAATATATGGATGTCTTGGCATATTCATATGAAGATCTCAAATCTTTCCGACCAAAGGATCTGCAACATGATATTCCACTGAGGTTGGAGCTTTTCCTTTCAAGAAAAAGAAAAGGCAATACAATCCAAAGTTCTCGGGAACCATCCTTGCAGAAGTCCAGAAAATATTGAACGCACGAATAATCTTCCCAATCCACCATTCGACATGGATAGCAAATATCATCCTTGTGTGCAAGAAGAACGGTGAGATCTGCATCTATGTTGATTTTAGAAATCTCAACCAACTATCGCTTAAAGACAATTACCCTCTCTCTGTCATGGATCAAGTCTTGTAGAATGTGATCGGATCCGAGATGCTCTCCATGCTGGATAGTTTCTCCAATTACAATCAAATTGAGGTCACCTCAAATGATCAACACAAGACTACTTTCACGACACCATGGGGTACCTTTGCATAGCGCCGAATGCCTTTTGGCTTGATAAACATCAGTGCTACTTTCCAATGTGCTATGGACCTAGCTTTCCATGATGTGATGGGAAAGCTCATTGTGGTGTATCTTGACGACCTCACAGTATTTTCCAAAAGGCATCATGAGCACTGCAATCACCTGAGACAAATCTTGGAGAGATACCGTCAGCATGGCATTTCCCTAAATCCTAAAAAGTCAATTTTTGGGGTTATAGAGGGAGAACTCCTTGGCCATGTAGTGTCTACTGAAGGAATCAAGATCGATTCAAAAAGAGTAAATGGCATTAAATCCCTCACCTTGCCATCAAGTAAGAAGGTTGTTCACTTCTTCTTCGGTAAGGTAAATTTTTTGTGAAGGTTCCTCCCAGACTTTGCAGAAAAAACTCATCATATTGTAAATATGATGAAAGGTAATACCACCTTGCAATGGACTGTGGAAGGAAAAGCTGTATTTGACAACATCAAGGAGGAAATCACTCATGCTCCTATATTGGTTTGTCCTGATTTCACCAAAGATTTCATAATGTATAGTTATGCTTCTGAGCATACACTTTCAGCCATTTTGATACAGGAAAACCATGAAGGTTATGAATAGCACATTGCATTCATGAGCTGCCCCCTGAAGAACTATGAGTTGATGTATTCTCAGATGGAGAAACATGCCTTTTCCATGGTCAAGGCTGTTAAACATTTTTGGTTTTACATCCTAAATAGTCATGTCAAGGTCTTGGTTCTAGATACAACTGTTAAATCAATTCTAACACAATAGGAATTCAAGACAAAGAGAGGCAACTGGGTTGCCAAGATTCAAGAGTATGATCTAGAGATTAAACCCACTAAACTGATACGAGGACGTGGGTTGTGTCAACTCATTGTAGAGAACAACCCCAACGAGAAGTTTCAAAAGAAGAAGAAGCTTCGAACATTGAAGAAAATTCAAGCAAACTACCCCTTGTGTTGTTTTTCAACACCACTGATGAGTGGTATTCTCACATCGCTCATTTTCTCACTTATGGTGAATGCCCAAGTAACTTGACATCAAAAGAGAAAAGGACTAACAAGTTAAAATCAGCCAATTTCATCTTGTGGGACAATGGCTTGTATAAGCGTGCAGTTGATGGTACCTTTCTGTGGTGTGTAGATAAGGAACAAAGAGAAAATATGTTGAAGTCATACCATGACTTGGTGTGTGGAGGGCATTTTTCGACGCCCATTACTGCTCACAAAATTTTGAGAGAAAAATACTACTGGCCCATGCTCTTCCAAGATGTGTACTCCTGGGTACGCAAGTGTGAGCTATGTCAATAATTTTTTGGTAGGCCTAAGCTAGCGGCTTTACCATTAAAGCCTGTGGTAATTGAAGAACCTTTCCAACAATGGGGAATCGACTTCATAGGTGCAATCAATCCATCTTCAAGTGCTGGACATGTTTACGTCCTAATTGCTACTGACTATTTTACCAAGTGGGTAGAGGCGATTCCTAATAAATGCACAACTTCTAAAGTAGTGTACAAATTCTTGAAAGAGAATATTATTTCCAGGTTTGGTGTGCCAAACAAAATCGTTGCCGACAATGCTTCTACCTTTTCATCAAATAAGATCATTGAGTTCTTTTTTGAACATGGCATAACCTTGTCACATTCTTCTGATTATTACCCATAGGGTAATGGTCAAGTTGAATCAAGCAACAAGAAGTTGGTGACTGTTACCCGAAATTTGGTAGAGGAAAATCAACATCTTTGGCACAAGGCTTTGTATGATGCCTTGTGGGAAGACAAGATAACTCCAAAGTGGGCAATTGGTATGTCCCCCTTTCAACTCTTGTACGAGTTGAATGCCGAAATCCCCATAACCCTAGAATTTCTAGCCCTCAAGTTGGAAAAGGCTATTGAAGATGAGACCTTTGATAATTCTGTTGACAAGCGCATAATGTATCTCTTCGAATTGGAGGAGAAGCATGTTCAGGTTTTTGATCGCATTGTAGAACACCAGAAACAAGTAAATAAGCTTTTTGACAAAAAGGCTAAGTATCGGGACTTTCAAATTGCTGACTTTGTTCTCCTATGGGACAAATGGAGAGAGCCAAAAGGTATGCATGGGAAGTTTGACTCACTATGGACAGGACCTTTCCAAGTTCACCAATTGTACGGTGAGAACAGTCTCTTGTTAGCATACAGAGATGGAACATCATTCACTCTTCCTCATTGCGGAAAACACCTCAAACATTTTACATAGTAAAGTGATGAGCATTCCAAATGTAAATATCTTTATTTTTATTTTTTTTAGTCCTTTGTGTCTTTTATTTTTATTTTTATTTTTTTGTCGTCGTCGCCTGACTCCAAGCCCAATGGATGGATAAAGGCACTTGAATTCTGGAGTTCTTCTCCCTTCACTCATTTGAGAGGATGACTAAAGAAATGTCCCCAATAGGAGCTTGTTGTTATCACGGAAACTAGCAGCGCTCATTCCACGAATAACTCCCCTACGAAACTTGTCTTTTTCCTAGGTTCATGATGTTCAAGCACGCAAAATGAGGCAATTTTCAATCCACCTCAAAATGTGTTCCAATGTCTCAAATGGTCAATCTAAGCATCCCTCCATGTCCATCTCACCAAGACCTTCGAAATGAGTATCTTCGCGAGCCTTCATTTTGTATTTTAAGTAAAATTATACAACGTGTAAAGCTCTGAAAAAAGAGCGCTCTAACTCTTTTTATGAAATTTGACTAAGTGTCAAAAGTGCAAGGGCACACTTTTTCAACACCCTTGAACTTAAGGGAAAATGACTTTTGGTGTAAAGGCGCTGATTTTCAGCACCCTTACACCTAAAGTCTATACTTAACCATTTTTTATCAAAAGCCCCGTTTTTTGCTTCAAATACATTTTTCCCAATTTTATGCCATTTTATGTTCCTTAATTGAGGATCAACTTCAGTTAGTTATAAATGTCTTTAGATCACTTAAGAGTGATTCTTGTTCATTTCATTTCACTCTTATATTGTTTTCCACCTCTCCTCTTGTTGGTCGGCCAATGCTCTTGGCTCCAAAATGCATTTTTTAGAAAGGGTTTATTTTTAGTTTTGATTATCTTCCAGTATTCTCCAGGTGCATTTGGTTCTTCGTTTTATGATCTCATGTTCGTTTCACATTTTCTTTCTCTTATTCATATCATTCTCTTGAGGTTTTTGTGTTTTGATGCATACGTTTTTCTCAGCAAAATGTGCCTTGTCTAAAATGTGTGTTCTCTTTGAAAGGGAAACACGTTTTTCCTCTCTTCTCTCCAAATATTACATGTTGTTCACATCACCACTTCCAAATGATTCGCATTTTCATTTCTACCATTCACATTTTCACACTATCTCTCAAAACGCGTTTTTATTTTCCATTTCTACCATTCACGTTTTCATCCACATTTTCAACTTATCAAGGGTTTTTGAGAACATATTAAGGCATGAAAATGCAACGCCATTACATTAAGACTTTTTTCTCAAAATGCTAAAAACTAGAAAAAACGTGCTCCAGCACTTCCATAATAAAATTTCTAAGTAAAAGTGCAATGACGCACTTTTTCAGCGTCATTACACCAAGTGACATTTTTTCCAAAAGTGCAAGGTCACTGATTTTTCAGTGCCCTTACACTTTTCTCTGAAAAAGAAAAATATTTCACTAAGGCAAGGGCGCACCTTTTTGGACCCATTGCACCATTTCCTGCACTTGACCAAAATCACTCCCAGACTATCCAGTTTCGCTCTGAATCACTTCTCCACCATTCCTAGCATCATTTTGCATGCCTATTCAATTACACTTTTCTTTCTCATCTCCCTCCTCGCTTCACGAATCCCAATGTTTCCTTTTTTACTAGTGATTTGTTGACTCTTATTTGTAGATAAGTGATTGATCTTGTCAGAAGATCTTTTCCTGAACAGAGCTGAAGTAAACTCAGATGATAGCTAAGAAACCTTCGTCATCTTCAAAAGCTAAAGAAAAGATGAAATACAGGTACCAAGGTGTTTACCCGCGAATGGTGGTGGTTCCGAAGATTGAAGAGATCAGAGAAATGAAATTTGGCCATCAAGATCTCCTTGACTTCATCAAAAGAACCGAACAAAAGCCTCTCAAAGACTTTTTGAGATCTATCGTGCAAAGTAATATTCATCTGGTTTCTTCATTTCCAATTGTTGTGCATCACACATAGTTTTTTCTCCAAGTAGCATCTCACTATATTCGAGAGAGCAGGAGTGTCATTAATTCTTCCAGACATGAGGTTATGAGACTAGATCCAAACTTCTTTGACATAGTTTTCAAAATCCTGCAAATGGAGAAGTATGTTGACATCTCGGTACAATCGGCATAGAAGGTCTATGACTCAGATCCAAATAAGGCCAAGTATCTCATAAACAATCAATGGTTGAAGGAACCTCGACATACTATTTCCAGATGGCTGAAAGGGCTTCCTCGAGCTGACTTCAAAGAGGACATCAGAGACATGATCATAATTTTGAATAGGGTGAAAGGATTACCAAAAACCTCCCATTTTTTTGATTGAATGTATGAATACATTTGAATTATAAGAAGAGAAAAAGTTCACATTGACTCGGGTAAACAAATCAGTGATGCAATTCATGAGTAGGTGATTAATGTACCAACTACCTTGAAGTTCTACATGACTTCGTAGTTGGTGTATGCTGGAGCTAAGATGAGACATTTCCCAATCCTATCCACAAAAGGGAACCAAATTTCTACACCAATCTATGATTAATTTTACCAACTGGAATTGAAGGAGATCCATCATCATTCTAGGCGAGTCACTGGCGCTTTCTTTGCACCTCTACTTTTCAATTTTGATCCAACTCTTGAAAGAAAAACAATATCAAATGAGGCTTACAGAGTGGTAAGTAAGATCAGATGCATATATCTTCAATTACTGACTTTTACTTACATAAGGGTAGGATGCTATACTGGTTGTCCTTACATGTTGCCTAGATATCCTTCAGACAAGTGGATTTTGATGGAGTTATGCAGACAGTTGATCTCAGTTCACAAAGAACTTTGAAGGATTCAAAAACTTGGTTTTAATTTTCCAATGACAATCGGTAGATATACCATCAAAAGTGTGTAAAAGCCAAAATTAGTCTATGTTGAGATGTAGATCATGACGATTAGGAACTACAAATATTGACTTGATTTTGATTACCAAGATGTCAGAAAGAAGCTGAAAAAGGGGCACAAACAGGGAAATCACTTTGAAGACATTTGGGTTGATTGTAGAGATGAAGAAGCTATTCGTAAGATGGACTAGTGTAGGTTGACTATTCAACAAATCATAGATTTTGGTGTTGTTGATCTACCAGAGGATTTTATAGATCCTTCCGACATCCTAAATGTTGCGTATGACGAACAACAGATCTTCAAGAAACCTTTGCCTGCAATTCAATGGTCAAAGAAGGAGAACATTTCCATTAGAAAAAGGCTAGCCCCAATTTTGGCTAACACTGCTAAATGGTTACATAAGCATGGTTTTCAGATGAAAGATTTTAGAACAGAGTCAAAAGGAGAAGAATCTAGAACATAGGTTAATCTACAACAAGAACCCCACATCAAAGACAAATCTGTGGTTATTCCTACTTCCTCACGAAAGGGCCCTAATATCAAATTCACTATTGGAGAGAAGAATGTCCAATCCATCCATAAGGAAGGAAGTATAGAATCTGAACCATCACACTCAAATAGAAAGAATCTTATTTCCGAAGAGATAGATTTTGATAATGAAGAAAGTATGAGTGATCAATCCACCGAAGAAGAAGATTTGAAGGAAACAGAATCCAATGAAGAACATTTAGAAGATGAAAACGATTCTGAAAGTGATCAAGAAAGTGAGAAAGAGGATTAGGAAAATGATCAATAGGAACTCAGGCCCGATGAAGAACAAGCTATGTCTCCACCCGACCACGTAGTTGAAGATTTTCCCCAGTCATCATCACCTATAATTTCAAGTGTTCCTCTCACATTTCCTATTATTCACATTCTTCTGCCACCTCTTTCTAGATCTGCCATACCCACAGTGGACATTACACCACTCCCTGTAGCATCAACCACACTAGATACTCCTTCATTGATGAGTGTTCAAACAGTTGATGTTCCATCAGGGTCTCCACCATCCATTCCCAACTTGTCTTCACCATCATATAACCTCAATTCAGAAGCTGAATTTAATAGTTTTATGAGTGACTCTCTGCAAAATCAGGTCAATGTGTAGGTTTCTAGAACAGTGGTGACAGATACCTCGCCGATTGTTTCCATACCCATCCTTCCATCAAAAGTGGTGGTGACAAAATAATTGATTGCCAACTAGAAATCATTTGCCTCATCTCTTCCCCCATGGTTGGTATCCCAAGTATGGAAACGAAAGAAGAAAATGATTTCTCCTGAAGAGCTTGATCTCGAAGAAATACCTCCACCAAAGGCCAAGGTTAAGAAGAAAGCAAAGGTATATTCACGGCTCCAGGTTGACAAAGCAGGTCAGAAATATGCAGAGATTGAAATTTTGCCTCAAGAGGAAGGGGATGTTAATATGGAGGATTATACAGTAACTAGAGTCCAGCTTGGAAAAGTTACTAATGAAAGTGCCAAGGTAGATGCGCAAGTAACTTTGAATATATTGGCAGATAGACTAGACAAAATGGAGCAAGCCCGTGATCTTTACAAACAAAGGGCAGAGCATTATGCCGCTATTGTTAAAAAGCTTGCACAATCTACAAGTAATGCACAACCATTGGCAATGGTAAGTCCTAAGGACCCAGCTATCAGAAAGGCTGAAATATTTCTCTCCAAAGGAAAATCATTGTATGAATTCATCATTAAAGTTGTAGAACACGGTTCTCAAATCATAATTTCCATTGATGAGAAAGCTACCCAGGTAGCTCAGCTCAAATCAGAGATGGATAAAGAAAATTTTTTTCTTTCTCAAGAGCTTAAAGAGATGGAAAAATTCCTATCATTTTGGTCACAAATGAAACAAGTAAAGCTCAGTAAACTGGTAGAAGTCGGGGTTATTCCCAACAAAGAAAAATATGTTGAAGTAAGGGAATCTTTGAGGCATCATATTCATACGATTAAATCCCTTACAAAAGATCTCCACCAGGTTCAGGAAGATGTGGAAGAACATCGGATTATTCTTGAAAGAATGGTTAAAGAGTTGCCAGGTAGGCTTCTCGAAGAAGACCGTATCTTCCTTCCAATTGCAGAACTATCACAACTCTTCAAAGAAGCCATCATGGGTTAGATAGAGAGTGCATACTTTTTAGATGCCTCCATAGATGACCTATGTGATATCAAGCTCACCCTTGATAACCTTAAAACGCATCTTGACAGGTGCAAGAAGGTTTTATCATCCGCCAAGAGATCAGTCATGAGGATTCACACCATAGTGGATTATACCATTGGTCTGGATGATAAATTCATGCAGGAGACTAAGAAGAAATATGAAGAATTTCGCGCCCAAACAACGAACCATGAAGATTCCTGATCTCGCAGTGTTGAATATTTTGATGCATTCCCATATGCATTTTGTAAATAATTTGTGACATCTTAAATGAGTTTTTGTAAACTATAATTACACCAAAAATATGAGACGTAACTTCTCAAATAAAAATTACACTTAGTTAGGTTAAGGTTTCCTATTTTTGCTCACCTAATTTCCTAAATTCACTCATCTCTCTTTTCTATATATATGAGAGATCTCTATTGTAATAGTTACCTTTTGATATTTTGCAAGGAAGTGCTGCTCCTTTGAATCAAACATTGAAGCTTTGTATTCAATTTTTTGAATCTAGATCTAAACAATAAAAAAGAGGATTGCATACTAGACTTTGTATTGGGATCGATTATCTTATGATTTGATTATATCAGTGGTGATTAGTGTATGAGATCTAAAGGGCTTCAAGTAGTTTATGTAAACTTTGTGTTACATATATTATTTGGATTTGATTTTATGTGTGAATGTTTTGGTTGAAAGATCTACAAGACTTTGTGCTTGTAATTGTTCATTTAGTTCAAAGGATTGTTGTATCTAAGAAGACTTTGTGCTTCTAATACAAAAATGATACTTCTATAGATTCAACATTGAAAAAGCTACGGAACGACTTTGTGCCTTTATGAGCTTTCCATTTTCCTTTTCTTTTGTTATAATTATAAATCATATTTGGTATCTCTATGCTTTGCTTTGACAAGATAGAGATATCAGTATTACTGTTGTTTGTTAAGTTTCAGTTATCAGATCTAGGACTTTCCAATTGTGAAGCATGTTAAACATCTTCTCTGAAAAAGGAGAGAAGTATGAATGTAACACACCCCCCCCATTTCATAGGTATAGTGTAAATTTTTTAAGTATTTCATAAGTTTTACTATAGCTTATATTAGTAGTAAGAAGGGCACCTCCCCTTTCTGAGAGTAGAGATTATATCTCACATAGATGTGGCTAAAATCTAGATAGCATAATCTATTGAAAAGTTGATTACATTATTTTCACCCAACATCTTGAAAATAATAAATTACAAAATAATATCAAGGAAGGTCGGCCTCATCCATTTAAATCAAATGAGTATAAATTAAATATCCATAGGCTATCATTTAATTTATTACAAACTAATGTGATCGTTATGAAAAATGTATGAAAAATCCAACTATTTGATAAAAAGCTTTGGTACACATGTATGAAGAATGTGGTAGCATATACAAGGTAGTGGACTATTTGAAAAAAAGCTTCAAAGAAATATGGTCTCATAGAATTCCATGACAAGCAAAGGTATTATGATTGAAGATTCGACAGTCGAATCTTAAGTTAGGGCTTCTGGAAATTGGTGCATAATTATTATGTTGTTTTTGGCTCCAAACGGAGAAAGGGGCTATTTATAGGCTAGTTTTTTATTTGTTTGAGTATTTTTTGGGGAAGAAGACCACATACTGTGAAAAGGGGAATTTATGTAGTTTCTGTAATTTTCATGCATTGTAGAACTCGAGGATTTGGGATCCTTTGCATGTAAGAATTTCATTTTTTGAAATATAATAATATTCTTAGGTTTTGTGTGTGGATCTTTGTAACTCAGGTTGGCACCCTCATCAGCTTGCATCTGACAACTTTTCCCTCAACTGAAAACTCATCACCACGGGAAAACGCCTCTGAGATAGAAAAAACCGAGAGAACTTATTATAGATGGTCCCAACACGATCTCATATCCTCAAACAGAGAATATGTAAGCATCACAGTTTCCAACTGACAGTCCATCAAAGATGATTGCCTTTTAGCATTTTGGACTCTTAAGGGAAATTGTTGGTCCAATGTAGCTCATAGTGATTCGAAGTATTTGGGTGCAAATGAGGACCATACCTAGCGTAAACATACCCATCCGAACATTTTGGAACAATCTATTTGGTCGTACAAGTTGGAGAATGAAAGTTGCACCACTTTGCATCTTTACACTACTTGCATTTGGCAACTTTTCCCTCAACTGAAAACTCATCACCACGGGAAAATGCCTCTGAGATAGAAAAAACTGAGAGAGGTTATTGCAGATGGTCCCAACACGATCCCATATCCTCAGAAAAAGAGTCTATAAGAATCATGGTTTCCAAGTAACAGTCTGTCAAAGATTGCTTCCTTTTAGCACTTTGGACTCTCAAGGGAAATCGTCGGTCCAATGTAGCTCAGAGTGATTCAGTGTATTTGGGTGAAAAAGAGGACCATAACTAGTGTAAACATACCCATCTAGATGTTTTGGAACAATTTTTTTGGTCGTATGAGTTGGAGAATGAAAGTTGCACCACTTTGCAACTTTACACTGCTTGCATTTGGCAACTTTTCCCTCAACTGAAAACTCATCACCACGGGAAAACACGTCCGAGAGAAAAAAAACTGAGAGAGATTATTGTAGATGGTCCCAACACGATCTCATATCCTCAAATGGAGAGTCTGTAAGCATCATGGTTTCTGAGTAACAGTCCATCAAAGATTGCTTCCTTTTAGCACTTTGGACTCTTAAGGGAAATCGTCGGTCCAATGTAGCTCGGAGTGATTCGGCATATTTGGGTGCAAAAGAGGACAATACCTAGCGTAAACATACCCATCCAGACATTTTGGAACAGTCTGTTTGGTCATATGAGTTGTAGAATGAAAGTTACATCACTTTGCAACTTTACACTACTTGCATTTGGCAACTTTTCCCTCAACTGAAAACTCATCACCACGGGAAAACGCCTACGAAATAGAAAAAATTGAGAGAGGTTATTGTAGATGGTCCCAACACGATCCCATATCCTTAGACAGAGAGTCTGTAAGCATTATGGTTTCCAAGTAACTGTCGTTCAAATATTGCTGCCTTTTAGCACTTTGGACTCTTAAGGGAAATCGCTGGTCCAACATAGCTCAGAGTGATTCAGTGTATTTGGGTGCAAAAGAGAACCATACCTAGCGTAAACGTACCCATCTAGATGTGTTGGAATATTTTTATTGTTCATATGAGTTGGAGAATGAAAGTTGCACCACTTTGCAACTTTACACTACTTGCATTTGACAAATTTTCCCTCAACTGAAAACTCATCACCATGGGAGAACGCCTTCGAGATAGAAAAAATTGAGAGAGTTTATTGTAGATGGTACCAACATGATCCCATATACTCAGATGGAGAGTCTATAAGAATCACAATTTAGGAGTAACACTCCGTCAAAGATTGTTGTCTTTTAGCACTTTGGACTTATTCCCAACGAGTCATAGAACTCCCTCTTAGGGAAATCTTGCTTAGGCTTGGTAGGGAAATCCTTCACATAGTGACCAAACTTGTCACATATAAGACATTGAACATTAGAGAGGTCCTACTTCTTCTTGAATGCAGGAGCACCATCTGACCCTTTATCTCTATTCCTTTTGAAGCATCTTTTCTTTCCTCCTTGTCCTTCCTTCTTCGAGGATTGAGCGGAAAGAACATGAATGTCCTCATTTTTAGGGATTCGTCCAATACCTCTCACAACCAACCTTGACTCCTCTTGAATACAGTTAGCCCTCAATCGATCAAACTTGGGAAGTTTTGATCTCGCATTGATTCCTTGAATGTAAGACTCCCAAGATGAAGGAAGACCATTAAGAGCCAACATGGTCAAATCCTTGTCATCAAAAATATGACAAATGGTAGAGAGTTGATCTCTCAATTTGGAAATCTTCATGAAGTAGGTGATGACAAATTCTCCTTCTGCCATCTTAACATGATGAAGTTGTTGCTTCAAGGCTAGAGCACAACTTTTGTTGTTGATCTCATACATCTCCTCCAAAATCTTAAGAATTTCTCTCATTGTCTTGAACTTAGAGATGATAGGAACAATATGGTCCTTCATGAAATCAACTAACATCTTCTTCACCTTGATATCTTTCTTCCTCCATTGAAATTTCTCTTCCTCATCCGTAGGTTCAAAAAATTTTCTCTCCACACTCAACCAATTCATTTTCCTCCAAAGTGAGCATAATTTTGAATCTCCATGAAGTGAAGTTTGATGCTCCTTCGAGTCTATCCTCAATTTTAAGACAATTCACCATCTTAACTAAGATAGAGATAGACAAAAAGAAAGGGAATAGAGGTATTGCTGCAATAACAAATTTGATCATGATATTTTCCAAACCCGCTTTGATACCATGTTAGTGTTTTAATAATCAGATAATACAATTGAAAGCACTCAAAAAATGCAACACATAAGACAATAAACACAACAAGATACCTGAGGAAAACCCTCTTCTTGAGGGAGAAAAACCCAGCAAATATGTCTCTTATATAATGAAGGAATAAGAGCAGAATCTGCTTACAACTCAGGGCTAGATCATAGTTGAATTTGATACAATGAATAATAGCACCTCTCCTAGCTGCAAAGATACAATTGAATATGCTTCTCCTCGAAATCGGCATGCTGCTGCAAGATGAAGCGCTATTGCTCAAGTGTGAATTTCTACTTGGAATGCAAATTATGCTGAATGAACTTGATTGAGGAAATGAACAAACATCCCTTGTATTTATACAAAATAAGGTGACTCTTCAAGGAGGTTGGCCTCTCTTGAAAATAATAAATTACAAAATAATATCAAGGAAGGTCGACCTCATCCATTTAAATCAAATGAGTATAAATTAAATAGCCATAGGCTATCATTTAATTTATTACAACTTAATGTGATCGCTATGAAAAATGAACTATTTGATAAAAATCTTTGGTAGACATGTACGAAAAATGTGGTAGCATAGGCAAGGTAGTGGACTATTTGAAAAAAATCTTCAAAGAAATGTGGTCTTATATAATTCCATGACAAACAAATGCAATTGACAACTGCTCATAGTTTTTAGTTATGCAATGTGAAGTAATTGCATAACTGGTTCGGTTGACTTTGTAAAAACTATATTGTAATTGAATTTTTTTCATGTATGAACATCTAGTTGTTATTTATGCAATGCGAAGTAATGATTTGAGTTTGAAAGATGTGTAATGCAATGTAATGAGCGATATAAATATAAACTACATAATATAACCATTATTTTTTATGCTACTGTACATTGATATTTAACCATTGCTCAAGATGAAATTTTCAAAGAGTTTAATCATCCACATGAGGAACAAATTAAATTTCGGTTGTCAACTTCTATATATCAAATTATCTAATAATCAAGTGTATGTCCATATACAAAAATGGCATCGACGCCAACTCAAACAAAGTTTTAGAAAATGTGGCATATGCCATCTCAATATGTATTCAAAATTTACATGCCAAAATGTCTATCTCATCCTAAACTACTGGTGGATCATCAAAATGGAGCCTCTTTGAAGCACTCATTGGCTTTGAAGGTAGTTGCACAAGAAAAATTCAAACCACAATTGAGATTAGTTATACTATATAATTTAAAATTGAATAATTAACATCAAAATCAATATACATTGTATTTTAATTGAACTCTAAAATTAAAATCTTGATTACCTGAAATATACGTCTCTTCAAAGGGTCAGGAGTCCTAGAATATACCAAACCAATTTTTGAAATGCCAATCTATATATGTGAACAAAAACATAAAATTGATCTAAGTTAGCATACGATTATTGGTAATAGGAACATATTTACCAAACACAAAATAAAATAAACACATACCTCTTCAGGTTGATCTTTTTCTTTATCTCCTTTAGGTGTTTCGACACCTCCTCCTTTGAGGTGTTTCAACACCTACTCCTTGAGGTGTTCCAATACCTACTCCTTTAGGCGGTGTGTCACTTGTCAACAACGATGTATAGCTCATAATTGCATGTACATAAAAATGACAAGTACATATGAAACTACCAATCTATGTTGATGTATGTATAACCAATATAAGATCTTAAAAATCTTAATTCAATCCAATTTGAGTTCAATTACCTTCCCCTTATCTAACTTTGCGCCTCCATAGTCTAGACGAGGCTGCACCTCACTCGCACTAGGTATTTCCTACAAGAGGAAAATAAGATACACATATAAGTTATTATATAATTTCATTAATGACAATTCAAATGACAAGCAAGTATATAATAAAAAATGTAAACGAGTGAGTGCAAAAATATATACTATGTGTGTTTCCAAGCCAAATGAAATGGCCCTAAGGGTGCTATCAGTCACCCGTGTGAGCTCCTCCTCAGACATCAACTGTTAAGTAGACCATGTAAATAAATATTAGTACTTGATACTATCTCTTATTAATATTCATTTAAAAACAAATGCAAGTTATGAATTTACAACTTAAATCTTATCTGTGTCACTATTCCAACATCCCCCTCTCTAGCAGGAGAGGACTTTGTAGGGTGTGCTCCACTCCCCTACGACTGATCTATAATGTCCACATCATGGAGGTCATAATCAGAAGTGTCCAAGGGATGCTCAACGGGCTATACAAGAGGACCCAAGCATATCTGGTGACACATAGTGCAAGTATGTGGTACACAAATATGTGGACCTGAGGAGGATGATGCAGCAGTACTCGAGCCTTTGCCAACATCACCAAAATGTGGCTGAGCTACTGTAGAAGCATGCGAAACCAAATGACCACTCAAAGAGTGAATAGCCTGAATAGTCTGTGTGGTTGCATCTTGGATAATCTTTGGATGATATACTGGAGGTGGCAGATGAAGGGGAAGAAGGGGAGGAAGGGGAACATTTGGGCGTGGGACTACTCTAACTGCCCCTGGTCTATCCTGGGGCATACATCCACTAATGCACTGGAAGGGTTTAGTGTCAAAGTAATTGACATGATGGCCTAACAAAATCTCAACATATAATTTTTTAATAAATTAAAATGGTATATTAGAATTGTTGTTAAGTGGTTTATCAAAAACCATACACCAAAGATCCCAAAAGTTATCTACAATGTCTCTATTCATGCACCATTTTATAGAAAGTTTTGTATTATTAACATTCACTAGCAAACTGGTGCAGGGGTTAATGAATAAAGAGGCTATTTGGGCTTTGGTTATTTGGAGATCTTTCACATCATCGTAAGACAATCCACATGCATAATATTCCCTCATGTCTCTTGCCACGAATGAAAGGCATTATGTTGGGTGGAGAGGGTTTCTATATTTTTAATTATTTCCTTCAATGTGTTTGTCATATCTCTCAATCGAGGTATTGTCTTATAAACTTTACAAATGCCCCTCAATTGCCCCAATTTTTCACCAATCAAGTCTTCAATTGGTGGTTGCAGAGGTGGTGGAGCATTTGGGTGCGAAGGTGGTGGAGCATTTGGAATTTGTGCATTTTTCATTCTCAACCATAATACCTGATTAAAGTTAAAAACCAATTAATCTAATTAAAATTACACAATATAATTGAAATTATTGTAAAAAACCTTAATTTCCAATAAAAATCCAAAAACCCTACTTTTTCACAAAAATCCATAACAAACTCTATTTTTTGATAAAAATACATCAACAACACTAGTTTTTAATCAAAATCCATTTCAAAACATTATTTTTTAATAATAATTCATTGTAAACTCTAGTTTTTAATCAAAATCAATAAAATACCCTACTTTTGAAAAAAAAAAACATAAAAACTACTTAAAATTATAAGAATCTAATTGAAAAATTGATTAAAACATAAAAAAACCAATAACTTACCTTTCAAATAGGATTTTTCATGAAATCGGATATCGGATTTCTTCTTCTCCCTGTGCGCCCGCATCCAAATTGTGTGAAATAACTTTTAACAGTCCGACTTTTTTTTATTTATATAGGCTTTTCAAATTAGATATCTGATTTATATCAGATGTCCGATTTGCAAAAGTAGGTTTGGGCATTGCTTTGGAGCAATTTATTGACACCTGAACCTAACAAAAGTCAACTTGGCATTTCCGCATTTTTTAGTCGATCCAAAACATGATTTTTTTCCCATTGCCACTTTTTGGCCCATCATGATCCTACACATGCCCCTATTTCAATCTACATTCTAATTCAAATTCAAAATTAAAATAATAGAAATGCATACCTCTTCAATATATTTGACCTCTTTGACGTCTTGGTGACATCCTTGTGAAGAATCACAACAAAAATTTGATCTCCTTTTTGGCGAGTGCAAATTGGAAGGGTAGAAAATGAGAGCTAGGGTCGCGGGTTTGCAAAAAATGAGGTTGTGACACCTGATTTTTTTTAAAGAACTTTTACATTTAGCGAGTGCCAAATTTGGCACTTGCTAGATGCTTAAGTTGTTTGGCATTCACCAAATGCTTTATTTCAAGTTTTTTGTATAATGTGGCACCTTCTTTATATCACAGATTGGTGCACACACCTTATGAGAAATCACAATGAGTGTTTGAGTCATCTATTGTTATTACAAAGAAAAAATTACAACATTCCTTCTCTAAATCTTAAAGGACTTATTTATTCGCCTTGACTCTATACAAAGACTTACAAAAACTATGAATCAGAATCGTAAGAAAAACCACAAAAAATGCCTTTATAGTTTAGGCATAACTCAGAAAATAACAACCACAAACCCTAACCTAACTAGGGTTTACCCACAATTTCAAATATTCACCCAGGTACAAAAATTTGACCAGGTTTGAAGGAGGTGACCACCATTAATGCATCTGACATCTACGTTAGGCCTTCAGTCCAAGGAGCACATACATTATGAATAAAGCCCCTACCAAATCCATAACAAATTGTGAAAAAGGACTAAACTTTGATGAAAGGGAGGTTGATAACATAGAGGGAGGCATGGGTACCACTCCATCATGATGAAAGTAGTTATAAAAAACATTTAAGATCATTCCCACCCTTCAAAAATCAAAACTAGAAGCTGAGAGATAAATGACAACATTAATTGTGTCATCGCTAAAGAATGCACCATTTGCAAGTATTGTCGGACCATCGAGCCTGAAAGGAGAGCCTTTCCTTGAAATAAATGGTTTTCTAGGCTAAAAACACTGCCCTCATCAAATGTTGAGTCTTGAGCATCCCTCATACCTCATATTCTTCATTAGCACTAGCATCGAAATTTGCATCAAGCTTCGGAGGTCGAGCATGCAACTTACCGCATGCATTGAGACTTTGAGATTCAGAGGTATGGCTTACCACTTACCATGAAGCGATAAAGCATAAGGGAAGGCGAAGGAAGAAAGGAGGAAACCCAATCCCTGATCCCTGAACGATCATCGAAGATAGGAGGTCGAGGGGCCAACTTGTAACCGTTTACCTCTTATTGCAAAGTGGTAAGAGGTAAGACGGAAGTGCGAAGTCGGAAGTATGAACAATAAGGACTTAGTCAAATTTTGAAGAAATGGGACCACTTGGACGGAAGCTTAGAGGCTTGAGAAGGAAAGGACCAATCAAGGAAGAGGTAGGAAGGAAGAAGCTTTTTTAGAGGTCGAGCATTGGGAGGATGCCTTATCTCTTACCATAACAATGGTAAGAGGTAAAGGGGAACCTCGACCCTCGAATTCCAAAAAACTCTTACTTAATGTTTTTCATGAGAGACTTCATGGGTCAAGCCTTGAGAAAAATGATTTCCACTTGCAAAGAAAAGAAGGGGGAAGGGGAAGACCAATCCTTGATCCCTAAAATATTGACACTTAGTCAATTTTTGACTTTCAAAGGAGAGGATCAAGAGTCAGGGGGAGGCTTACCTCTTACCATAACAAAGGTAAGAGGTAAGAGTTAAGGTCGATACTTAAGACCTAAAAGGTGTTGGGAATTCATGTATCAATTTCCAGTTTCGGGCCTCTTCATACTTTGGACTTGGCAAAAAATTCTTTTTTCTGCCCTTTACCGCTTTACCACGGCTATCTGGCTTGGCCTTGGCAGTATCACGGTGACTGTCTAGGCGGTTAATGCCCTACCACAGGCGGTGAGTTCTCCCACCGCGATGGCGCGGTGAGACCACTAGCGATGGGCTTGGCGGTTACCGCCATACTGCAGGTGGTGGTTCCTCTCACCATAGTGTCCACAGTGAGACCGTCGACAGTGGGCTCGACAGTTACCGCCATATCGTAGGCAGTGGTTCCTCTCACCATGGTGTCTGTGGTGAGACCGCCAGTGGTGGGCTTAATGGTTACTGCCATACCGCAGGCGGTGGTTCCTCTCACCGCGGTGTTCGCTAGCGGTGGGCTTGGTGGTTACCGCCCCACAACGGACGTTGAGTCCTCTCACCATGGTAGTGCGGTATGACCGCCAATGGTCTTGCCGGTGGCCACCACCACACCGCGGGTCAACTCTGATGGAGCAGCGGTAGCACTGTGGAGAGTGACTAGGCTCGGTGAAGACTTGGGTGAGCTCAACTGAGCTCACTGCCATACTGCGAGGCGAGTCAGTGAGCTTGATGATAGCGCAGTAAGAGATCGGTTGAGCTCAGAGCTTGGTTGAGCTTAGAGCTTGGTCAGCTGAGCTTGACTAGTTTGAACAGAAAGTCAAAGTGGCAAGCGAATAAGGTTTGAACACGTGGCTTGAAGACAACAGTCTGATTGCCCAGAGACCGAAATAGTGAAAGGCAGTTATTGCAGGCCGACTTCTACTGATGACAAGAACCCAATTTAGGTGGTGAAATTATTGCTTGGGTGGCTCGATACAATCAATGTAGATCGATTGCTTGCTTGAATGATCGATGCATGAACCTAGAGGCCGTGGGATTGGTTGGAAAGTGTAAATGCATTGTAAGACTTGTACAGTCAATGTGAGGTTGACAAAGGTGTACATGTAAGTTGCAAGTCGATGCAAGTGAGGAGTGAGAATTCATTGAATACTTTGAGAGAAGTATTGTAACGGTTAGAGATTAACTTGTAAGGTTGTTGTTGCGAGCTGATCAGAGAGAGAAGGCTGAAGAATTTTGTATGTAATAATTTTATTGCTGTAATACAAAATTGTCTTTGCTTGGTGTGGTGGGTTTTTTACCTGAAAAGGTTTTCCCACGTAAATACTTATGTCAATCTGTGAATGTTTATTCTATTATCCCTTTTATGTTGTTTGTATTCATCTCAGTAGTTTTAGAAGCTATTAGAACTCATATTTTCTCTTCTCCTCTATTGTATTAGTGTTAAGGGAATGTATTCCACACTGTTGGGTCAATAGATCCATCCTTGTTTTCTCTTCAAGTGGTATTAGAGCCTGGCTAGCTGTGTTATCCTTGAGAGAAAAGGTCAATTTTTTGTGCTAATACTGTTTCAGTGGGAGTCTTGTATTGTTAAAAATTGTTTCTGTTTGAGATGGCGAGTACATCAAGTAGAGTAGAGATTGAAAAATTCAATGGCAGCAACTTTGAGTTATGGAAACTAAAAATAGAAGACTTGCTGGTGGATAGAGACCTCTGGATAGCAATTTTTGGAACTATGCCACAAGGTATGATGCAAGGGGATTGGGACCTTGCTGATAGAAAAGCAAGAGGTCTGATAAAACTGAGTCTGGCCGATTCTATACTCTTGAACGTCCATGACGAGATGTTTGCAGCTTCATTATGGAAGAAGCTTGATGATATTTATTAGGGAAAGTCTCTGGTAAATAATTTATTCATGAGGAAGAAGTTGTACTCCTTGAAAATGGAAGATAATGCATCTGTTGCAGACCATCTAAACTCGTTTAACATGAGTGTTACTGAACTGGTGTCTGTAGGTGTAAAGACTAAGGAGGAGGATCATTGCATGCTCCTGTTGTGTTCGTTACCTAGCAGTTGGGATCATTTGGTGATGGCTATTGGAAGCATGACCACTGCATTCAAGATGATGGCATGGTTGCTTCGCTTTTGTCTGAAGAAATGTGAAGGAAGTCTTTTGAGATGGCCAAAGAGGCTCTTGTTGTTCGAGGTAGACCAAAGGAGAAAGGCAAGAAGAAAGACAAGAAGTCAAAATCCAAATCTGTAGGGAGATCAAAGTATCCTAGTAACAAGTTCAAGGTGAGATGTTGGAACTGTGGGCAACCTGGTCATATCCAGAAGGATTGTAAGGAGAAGAAGAAAAACACTTCAGAAAATGACTCTTCTCAAAGTGATGTAGACGCCTTCATTGCAACAGCCTTGACAAATTAGGCATCAGATGTTTTCTAGCTAGTTGACTTAGGTGCGTCCTTTCACATGAAATCCCATAGAGAATGGTTCTTGAAGTATGAGAAGTATGATGGTGGAAAGATGTACCTGGCAAGTGATTCAACGCTGGAGATCGTTGGCAGAGGAAGAGTCAAAATTTAGTTTCCTGACGGAAGAGTCAAAGGAATTGGTGGCGTACTACACATACCAAGTTTGGCTCGTAATCTTCTTTCTGTCAATAAGTTGAATGATGCTGGTGTAGAAGTTTATTTCTCAAGTAGAGGATGTAAAATGGCTAGAGGTATAATGGTGCTGGCTAAGGGTGTTCGTATTGGCACTTTGTACAAGCTGGATGCTCGCCTTGTTCAATGTAACAGTGCCTCTATAATGTCAAGCAAAATGGTTCTTGTAGAGGAAGATGAAGACACTTCTCTGGCTGCAAATGCTTTGGAGGTAAAACTCCCAGCTGAGAAGACAATGTTGTGGCATCATAGACTATGTCACATAGGTGAGAAAGGTTTAAAAACCTTGAAGAATAAAAATCTTGTAGAAGGGCTTGATGATTGTAATCTTGAGTTTGATTTTTGTGAACACTGTATTTATGGAAAACAACACCATATTTCATTTTACTCGAGTCCTCATAAATCTTCCGGCATATTGGATTATGTTCATTTTGATGTGTTTGGTCCAGTTAATGTTCCTTCATTATCGAAGTCTAGATATTATGTTTCTTTTATTGATGACTGTTCAAGAAGGGCATTTGTATACTTTCTTAAAAGTAAATCAGAAGTGTTCAGTCAGTTTAAAGAATTTAAAACTTTGGTTGAGAATTAGACTAGAAGGAAAAATTAAATGTTTGAAGATAGACAATGGCGGTGAGTTTTGTTCTCTAGATTTCAAAAGGTATTGTACAGATCATGGAATTAAAAGGCATAAAACAACGCCTTATACTCCACAACAGAATGGAGTTGCTGAAAGGTTGAACAAGATGTTGATGGAAAAGGCAAGGAGTATGTTGAGCAGTGCTGGTCTAGAGCAGAAGTTCTAGGCTAAGGCTATGGCTACAACATGCTATCTGGTAAACCAATCTCCTTGCTCTGCTCTTGTTGATAAGACGCCTTTGGAAGCATGGTCTGGTAAGAAGCCCTCTCTGAGGCATGTCTTTGTCTTTGGCTGTGAGGCATATGTTTATGTGCCAAATGAGAAGAGATCAAAATTGGATAACAAGGTTGTTAAATGAATTCTCATCGGCTATGGAGTTGGTGTGAAGGGATATAAGCTTTGGAACCCTATTACTGAGAAGGTTTTGTACAACAGAAGTGTGATATTTCGTAAGCTAAAACGTTTAGTAAGTGATCAACAGCTTGAGACAGATTAGAGAGATAAGGAAAAGGATGCAGTTGAGATTCCCCAAACTCCATAAAGGGAAGAGCTACATGGTGTACCTGAGACTGAGGAGAGCTCAAGCAGCTCTGGAAGTTCTAATGATGAAGAACCACAACCTCAGCTTGTAAGAAGGTCTACATGAGAAAAATGACAACCTGAGAGGTATGGTTTCTCACTGTTAAATTTGAACTGTGCCTATGCCTTAATTACTAGCACTGATGAGCTTAGGACTATAAAAGAAGTAATCAACATGTGTGATTCGAATTCTTGGCTGGAAGCCATGAATGAAGAGATGGATTCATTGAAGAAGAATGAAACTTGGCATTTGGTACCACTGCCTAAAGGGCGAAAGCCTATTGGCTGTAAGTGGATATTCAAAAAGAAGACATGTCTTGATGGCAGTGTTGAGAAGTATAAGGCATGACTAGTTGCAAAGGGATTTTCCCAGATTGAGGGAATTGATTATGGAGAGATTTTTTCCCCTGTAGAAAAGCTGACATCCATCAGATTTTTGTTGTCATTGGTAGTTGTGTATGACTTTGAAATTGAGCAGATGGATGTGAAGACAATGTTTCTCCATGGTGAGCTAGAAGAAGAAATTTATATGTCCTAGCCTTAAGCATTTTGTTGAAAAAGGTAAACAAAATCTGGTCTATAAGTTAAATAAATCTCTGTATAGTTTGAAGTAGTCTCCTAGAATGTGGTACCAGAAATTTGACACATTTGTGTTGTCTATGGGATTTGTGAGATAAAAATATGATCATTGTGTTTATTATAAATTTGAAAATGATCGTGTGCTTGTTATAACCTTGTACGTGGATGATATGTTATTCATAGGGAATAGCAAGTCTATGATTTATGATCTTAAATCTCAGTTGTCTGCAAAGTTTGAAATGAAAGATCTTGATGCAACAAGGTACATTCTGGGAATGGAGACAACCAGGGACAGAACAAGTAAAAAGCTTTGGGTAAGTTAGAGTAAGTATGTGAACATCGTTCTGGAGTGATTTGGTATGAACGATTGCAAACAGCTAGTTGTTCCAGTCATGCAGGGAACAAAACTATCTGTTGAAGATTGTCCAAACTCTACTACTGAGATGGAGGACATGACCAGTGTGCCTTATGCAAGTGTTGTTGGCGGTTTAATGTATGCAATGGTCTGTACAAGACCAGACATTACCCAAGCAATGGGAGTTCTAAGCCGTTTTGTGGAAAATCCAAGAAGATCACATTGGGATGCTATGAAGAGAGTGTTTAGATATTTGAAGGGGGCTTCAGACTATGCTTTGTGTTACCATGGCAGTTTGGTTGCATCACAACGAACACTTAGCATTCAGGGATATGTTGATTTTGATTGGGTAGGGGACATTGAAAGCAAGAGATCCACCAGTGGATATACATTCATGCTTAATGGTGGAGTAATCAGTTGGATGAGCAAGCAACAAGCTGTAGTTGCTTTATCCATAACAGAGGCAGAGTACATGGTAGCAACTCACGCCTTCAAGGAAGCAGTTTGGTTGAGGTGTTTGTGTTTAGACATTGGTTTTAATGTAGGGCAGATTGCAATCTATTGTGACAGTCAGAGTGTCATTTGTTTGGCAAAGAACCCAACTTTCCATGCCAGGACGAAGCATATTGATGTGCAGTTTCACTTCGTGAGGGACATGGTGGAAGATGGGAGAGTCTATCTTGAAAATTTCAAAACTTTGAAGAATGTTGCAAATGCATTGACAAAGCCTGTGAGCACAGAAAAGTTCAAATGGTGTGCAGAATCGATGGGCCTTGGGGCCTATGACTGTCAGTGATTTTTCAAAGTCAAGAGGAAGCTAGAAATCTTCGCCAAGTGGGAGCTTGTTGGGAATTCATGTCTCAATTTCCAGTTTTGGGCCTCTTCATAGTTTGGTCTTGGCGAAAAATTCTTTTTTCTGCCATTTACTGCTTTACCGCGACTGTCTAGCTTGGCCTTAGCGGTACTGCAGTGACTGTCTAGGTGATTACCGCCCTACCGCATGCAGTGAGTTCTCTCATCGCGGTGGCGCGATGAGACCACCAACGGTGGGCTTGACAAATACCGCCATACCGCAGGTGGTGGTTCCTCTCACCACGATGTCTGTGGTAAGACTGCTAGTGGTAGGCTCGGCGATTACCACCATACTGTAGGCGGTGGTTCCTCTCACTGCGGTGAGACCGCCAACGATGGGCTCGGTGGTTACCGCCATACCGCAGGAAGTGGTTCCTCTCACTGTAGTGAGACCGCCAGTAGTGGGCTTGGCGGTTACCGCCCCACCACGGATGGTGAGTCCTCCCACTGCGGTAGCACGATCTTTTCGATGGCCACCACCACACAGTGGGTCAACTCGGATGGAGCAGCAGTAGCATGGTGGAGAGTGACTGGGCTTAGTGAAGACCTGGGTGAGCTCTACTGAGCTCATCGCCATATCGCGAGGTGAGTCAGTGAGCTTGATGGTAGCGGTGTAAGAGCTCGATTGAGCTCAGAGCTCAGTCAGTCGAGCTTGACCAGTTTGAATAGAAAGTCAAAGCAATAGGCGAATAAGGTTTGAACATGTGGCTTGAAGACAACAGTCTGATTGGCCAAAGACCGAAATAGTGAAAGGCAGTTATTGTAGGTTGACTTCTACTGATGACAGGAACCCGATTTGGGTGGTGAAGTTATTGCTTGGGTGGCTCGATGCAATCAGTGTAGATCGATTGCTTGCTTGAATGATCGATGCATGAACCTAGAGGCTGTGGGATTGGCTGGAAAGTGTAAATGTGTTGTAAGACTTGTTAGTCAATGTGAGGTTGACGGATGTGTACATGTAAGTTGCAAGTCGATGCAAGTGAGGAGTGAGAATTTATTGTATACTTTGAGATAATTATTGTAACGGTGAGAGATTAACTTGTAAGGTTGTTGCTATGAGCTGATCAGAGAGTGAAGGTTAAAGAATTTTGTATGTAATAATTTTATTGTTGTAATACAAAATTGTCTTTGCTTGTTGTGATGGGTTTTTTACTTGAAAATGTTTTCCCACGAAAATACTTGTGTCAATCTGTGAATGCTTATTTTGTTATCTCTTTTATGTTGTTTGTATTCATCTCAGTAGTTTTAGAAGCTATTAGAACTCGTTTTTGCTCTTCTCCTCTATTGTATTAGTGTTAAGGGAATGCATTCTGCACTGTTGGATCAATAGATCCATCCATGTTTTCCCTTCAAAAGGGAGATAATTAGTCGCCTTTCAAAGGCCATGTCAAGGGTTGCGAAGAAAGACTACCTCTTACCTTAGCAAATGTAAGAGGTAAGAGGAAAGGTCGAGGCCCTAGCCTTGAAAATCAACACTTAGTTGATTTTTTAAAGGAAAGGATTAGTGGTTAGGAAGAGGGAAGGAAAAGAAGGTGGTAGAGGTTAAGGGTTAAGCTCGATGGACAAAACCCAAATTATCAAGGTAGCAAATGGAGAGAAGGGGATCGAGGGTGACAGAGGAGCGATGCAAGGAATAATGTAAATGAAAGTTCAACACACCAAAAAGCCCATACTTAGCCAATTTTGGAAATCAGTAATTGGGGCATTTATCACAGGGGTGGAACAAGTAGAAAAAAGGTGCCACCACTATTTATGCCTATTTATCCTACTCCTTTCTCTTTATTTATTCCTTTCTCCATATTCGACTAACATAATTGTCTTATTTGTATATTACAATACGTTCTCACTGTGTAGCTATAACTATTTATTGTAACATTTCCATATTATTCTCAAATCCAATAAAAGAAAAATATTTTTATGATTTGGATAAGTGCAGTGCATCTAATCCTTGAAACACCTTTATTTCTTATCATATGTTGCTTTGTTTAATCATTCTTTATGTGATTATCAAAATTTCTTTACTTAGCATAATTTTGATGTTAAGCTAATAGTTTCAATATTCATCTTATATATTAATATTATGTTCAAGTAATTGAGTATTAGTTAATCGCTAAGTTTCACTATTGTATTTTTTATAATAGTATATTAATCTCTTTAAACACTAATGATTACAAAGGGGAACTCATTTTTATATCTTCATAATTTCAATCTAGACTATGTTCATCCATGACTAATATGAATGCATCATTTTTCAACAAATAAAAAATAGTATGATCACTCTTTTATGTAAAAATAGATTGACAATCTCTACAAAACTACCCTCCAAATACTTGGTAGGAACCATGTTACAATGTAACACTTACTTTTTAATGTTTTTAATAATGATCAATAGATTTGTTTCAATGTGCTTTATTTTTAATGCTTGAAAGGATTTGATGGGATAAGGATAACCTACAATAACTCTAGCATTCTTTTTATTTGGTGTATTGTTGAATTTATTAACTTTTATCTGTATTTTTTAAACTTTTATGGAACTCACAACACTTTATAGAATATTGTTGATTGAAATTGTTAAGTATTTTTCCATATCTCAATGAAGTAGAACCAATCTCAACAACATTTGTTTCTCCTTGTAGAATGTGTCAAAATGAGGACTTAGAATAGATTAGGGAGTTCCATTTAAAATTATTACATTATAATGTATCTTCTTGAATTTCAACTATCTATTATCTATCTTTAGGAAAGATAGTGCATATATCTCCCTTTAGAAAAAGACATATTTTATCTACACAATATAAACTTGAAATTATTAGACAATTCTATCTTTAACATTATAACTATGTAAAATAACTTTCAAAATTTCTATTTTTTTTAATAATTTTTAAATTAATCAACAATTATATATAATTAATAATATATCTATTTAAACATTAAATACTATTAATAATATATAAATATATTAAATTATTATATAAATATTCAATACAATGAATAATAAATATATTAAATCACTTTCTAAATGAGAAATGGCATGGGTATCCAAATTTTCCCATTCACACTTATAACCATACGGTTGAATGCAAGACTTGTGAACATACGGGTGAACTGCAGAGATGCGTGGTACTACGGAACGATGAGAGCAATCCAAAAAAAATAAAAAATAAAACACAATATTCTGCTTTTGAAGATTCTTTCGAGCGCTTGAATAAAGTTTGTCGTAATATATTTGTCCCGGCGTATCCACTGCACAGAGCGATCAGGTTTTCCAGCAATCCATTAACGCCGGGCTCACCGCCGGACTGCTTAGAGTGTGCCGGTTAAGCCCGGCCCCGTGGTAAATTTCGTGCAAAAGTCTGCAACATTGATGCTTGAAATTATGCCTCACATTTAGCCTCTGGTAGACCTGATTCTCACTGGTTCAGAGTCAGACCACATACCCTTCTTTACATTTGATGATTGATGGGCCTTATGTCTCTTAACATGTCTACCACTTGTTTCATGCTTGGCCTGTCATTTGCGTTACTCTCTGTGCATTTTAGTGCTACTCTAATCGTACCTACTATCTCTTCTTCTATGGTTGATTCCATGCCTTCTTCTCCGAGCCCTTCATCAATCACTGCATATTCTCCTTCATTGCATGATTTTACCCAGCTGACAATGTCCATCCCCTCTGCAAAGCTCGAATCCAATGCCTTTTTCCCCGTTATCAATTCCAACAACACCACACCGTAGCTGTAAAAGTCCATCTTCTCCGTCACTCTGGTTGTGTGTCCACGTTCTGCAGCAAAAGCCTATAAAAATCAAAGCCAAAAAAGGGAATAAAAGAAGATGATCACATCAAAATTAATCTAGGAATGCTCTTACCAGGTGCAATGTAGCCTAGAGTACCCATAACAGAGGAAGAATCAACAGTGAAGGATCTATCCATGAGTTGAGCAATCCCAAAATCAGAAATATGAGGTTCCATATCTGAATCCAATAGGATATTACTGGGCTTAATATCTCTGTGCATAATCCCCGGGATGCAGTTATGGTGAAGGTATGATAGACCATGGGCGGTTCCAACGGCTATCTTGTAGCGAATGTCCCATCCTAAAACTGGAAGGGGATTCATCTCATGCAATACATCATTCAAACTCCCATTGGACATGAATTCGTATAGAATATATCCCTGATCTTGCAGTTGCCAGAACTCCAACAGTTTAACCAGATTTCTGTGACGGATTCTTCCAGCAGTTTGGAACTCCCTTTTCATGCTTGTGTCCTCTTTCTTTTCAGGACTTAACCGTATTGCCTTCAAGGCGTACAGTTGACCGGAAGGCAGCTCCACCCTGTAAACAATCCCTCTGCCGCCTTTCCCTATTATATACTTCTCGCTTAGGTCTTCCGTAGCTTGCAAATATTGGTATAGTTTTGAAGGCAATTTTACCGCAGCTTCGGATGAGGACCTGGTTTTGGGGTATAAATATCTCCACCAAATGAAAGCTACAAGGAAACAAGTAAACAGAACTGATCCGATGATAATGAGGACTATATGGACTATACTGAGATGTTTGCTTTCCTTAAGAGGGAGAAGAGTGTAGCCCCTGCAGTTACACGAACTTCTGTCATCCTCTGCTACACATAAACCTGGATTGCCAGTGAATGAGCTTGAGGAAGAATTCCATAACTTCAACCATGACTTGGGTAGGCATCCACTGAGCTGATTATTGGAGATGTTTACTGCAACAAGGGACAACAGACTGTCAAACACAGATGGAATGCTGCCAGAGAGGTTATTGGATGACAAATCCAAGTTCACAAGCTTATTTAGATTTCCCAGGGCCGCTGGAATTGCTCCACTCAATCTGTTATTGCCTAAGTTCAAATCAGTATTTAGCTCCTGCAGTCGTCCAAGTGATGGGGGAATTTCACCTTGGAATTGGTTATGACCCAGATTTAATTCCCGCAGTTGGGTTAAGCTGGATAACCAGTCAGGAATGCTTCCGCCAAGACGGTTTTCTTGCAAAACTAGATGCTGCAATTTCTCTAGACGCTCTAGCTGGTTTGGTAGCGAACCATTCAATGAGTTAAAACTGAAGTCAAGAGAATACAAGAGAGGTGATTTACCAAGCTCCTGAGGGAGTGGACCAGTCAGTCTGTTTGATGAAAGATTCAATCGCTGTAGCATAGAGAGCTGTCCCAATTCTGGAGGAAGGGTGTAATTCAATTCATTCATGGACAGGTCCATATGGCTAAGATTTCTGCACCGCCCAAGGCTCGATGGTATTCTCCCTTGCAACTTATTGCCGCTCATGTCGAGATAAGAAATAACTGAATTGGAACCCAGAAAATCTGAGGGAATAAGACCAGTTAGATGGTTGTGGCTCAGTATCAATCGGCTCAAGCTCCGGCATTTACCAATATCTGGAGGAATCCTCCCTTCGAACTGATTGTATCCCATGACTAGCAGCTCCAATTGCCCAGAAGAACAAAGTACTGGAGGTATTGTCCCTGTGAGCCGGTTTCCTGTCAGATCAATTCCTGTGAGATTGTTCTTGGCACCCAATCTTGCAGGTATTGAACCAGATAGCTGGTTCTCGTGCAAAAATAGTTGTTGTAACCGTCTGAGATTGCAAATCTTAGGAGATATGCTCCCTGTGAGACTGTTGTTGTACAGAGACAGATTCTGTAAACTCTTTGCTTCAAAAAGCTGTGGAGGGATTGAGCCGTGGAGTGAATTCTCGAACAAGAACAAAATTTGCAAACGTCTTAATCAACCCAACTCGGGAGGAATGAATCCCTCAAGTTTGTTATTATTTAACCTCAAGTCTTCCATAAGGCTGCAATTCCCAAGTTCTACAGGGATATTACCAGACAAAAGATTTTGATTCAAATAAAGCTTGGAGAGATGTTGCAGTGATCCAAATGAGGAGGGTATGCTTCCTGTTAGCTGATTTTGGGTGGATGACAACCTGGCCAGGCTACTACAATTGCCTAACTCCCACGGTATTCCTCCGCTGAAATAGTTGGCGGACAGATCAAGTTGGATGAGATTTGTGCAGTTACCAAGTGCTTTGGGAATTTGGCCATGAAGCTTATTGGAAGTAACATGCAGGATTTGCAATTTTGAAAGCCGGCCAAGGGACTCTGGCAATTCTCCAACCAACTGATTGTTCTGCAGATAAAGTTCTACTAGATGCCCACAATTGCCAATAGATGAAGGTATCTCCCCTACTAAGGAATTTTCTCCCAGCCATAACTTAGCCAGTTGAGTCAGATTCCCAACATTTGATGGGATCTCTCCGCTCAAATTATTGTTATTCAAGTAAATCACTTCAAGCAGTGGAAGCCGAAACATGGACAGGGAAATGCTTCCGCTGAGGATGTTAGAATAGAGTGACAAATAACTGAGCTTTTTGAGGCTACCCAGTTGGACAGGGATTTGCCCATGGAGATTATTATCTGAGAGATCTAAAGACTCTACTCTGTGCAATTTCCTAGTTCAGGAGGAATTGTACCAGAGAGATTGTTAGAGCCCAAGTATAGTTCTTTCAAATTGTGTAAATCACAGATAGCCGAAGACAGCTTTCCAGAGACTTGGCTAAGAGTAAGATCGAGTGTACGCACCGTATGATCTGCATAACAGGTGACTCCTTTCCAGTTGCAGGGGTATTTGTTGGAGGAGTTCCAGCTGCTGAAAATGTCAGGAGGTGCATTGAAGTTATTGAGAAGAGAAAGTAGAACAATTCCATCATTGTTAATTGCCTCAGAGCACTGCGCCTCGAACGCTATTGTGATAACCGCGAACTGTATTGCTGCAAATGATAGTGAACTCATTTCCAAAACCCTCTGCCGTTTCAACTATAATTCGGAGGGAAATGAGGCCCATTTAAAGACTCAACGTGGTCAAGAAGTTGAACCTCTTCGGACAAGATAATAATTATCCTGTTCAAAAATTCGGCCGGCCATTTCGTCCTTTACTGAACATATTTTATATCTTGAGCGTAACACCATCCACTCACACAGAAAGGGTAAAGGAGGTTGACCCCTCCATGGCATCACGTCTGCATACAATCCATTAAACGAGCTGCCTAACTCCATCTTACCCGAATCCCCCCTCCATGACAGCAATATTATTAATATACTTTATATCTTGTAGGAGAAACCAGGGGCTCCCATTCCCTTTGCGGTCTCCTTTCTGAAGATTTAAAAGCGCAGGCGTTTGACTCGTTTCCACGCCGGGTAGCGTTCACACTAAATGGAATATTTTCCACAGTTGAATTCAAGAATTACATTAAAAATATCCATTGAAACATTCAAAGCACCCATAGTCAGCTACTTCCATTCATCATTTTAAAAACAAAAAAACGAAAGATGAATACATTCAAGACAAGTGAAATACAAGAGAGGCCGCGAGAAACAGACAGGAAAAGAAAAAATGGCAATTTTTTTTAATAAGTGTGGAGATCTTGAGTGGCCTAAATTTGATCCTTGTCAAGTCAATACCTATTGAAAATTATCTTAAAAGTATATTATAGATCAGATATATATTCTACTACAATCTTATATATCCGAACTATAATATAAAGCACCAACTGTTTGACAGAATTCCTGAGGGAAGTATGATCCCGTGGACTGTCATGTTTGTAGGATATTCTTGAAACCAATCTAATTGGTGTGTAAAAACATGTTCATTTTGATTTGGGTAAATAAGTTTAAATAATGTGTTGGCTTCTATTATGTTATGCTTATTCTTGAGAGTGTTTGGTATGGATTTGATGTCTGTAATAGTGAAGCCAACAGTCTGATATGTAAGATCTGGGGATTGTTGAATCTTGTATTCAAGATTTTGGGTTCTTAGAAAATTATGGGCATCATTGGGTGATAAATGAACCATCATGCTTAGTTAGGGTTTAAACTTGATCTGGAATAAAGGAAATGTATGGGTGATTTTCTGTGTTTTATGATTTGGTAATGAATTTGGTCAAAACCCCTGATTTCTCAAATCCTTCTGGTTGTTTCTACTATGGTGTATAATGTGCAGTGTTTTTCCTTGCTGTCCAGGACTTCAAATAAGAATAGAATATGTTAATTTATGTAATGTTAAAAAAATTAGCTCTCACTATTTAGAAAGTTGGTGATTTTATGTTAAAAGACAAATTTTCTTGTTAAAATTTATTGTCAAAAGTTACATATTCTTTCTAATTATATTAAATATATTATAATCTTATATATATATTTGAAAGATATATATAGTTAGTTATAGATCAGATATATATTCCACTATAATTTTCTAATTTTTTTACAAATCATTTCAAATTTGACCTTCTATATCATTCAGTTTTCCCAAAATTTTAATTGTATTTTACAACAAAAAATCATTACATACATCAAATAGGTCCTACTCTCAAGAACAATACACTTCATAAAACCTTTTATATATGTAATGAAATAAATTGTACTATAATTATAAAAAATCCATCAACTTAAACACAATTAACCTAAACAAATCAAAGCTGGATCAATAAATGAACAATAATAAATATTATAATTAAAATAAAAAGACTTAAAAGACTTACCTCTAGGAATGATGATGTAGATATATTCTCCATATATCCATCACTGTATATTCTCCTTCATTGCATGATTTTACCCAGCTGACAATGTCCATCCTTTCTGCAAAGCTCGAATACAATGTCCTTTTTCTTTTTTTTTTAATTTGTTATTGATTTTGGCTTGGATTTTTATCAGCTCTTGTTGCAGAACATGGAAACACAACCAGAGTGACGAAGAAGATGAACGTTTACAGCTATGATGTGGTGTTGTTGGAATTGATAACGAGAAAAAAGATATTAGATTCGAGTTTTGCAGAGGGAATGGACATTGTGAGCTGGGTAAAATCATTCGGTGAAGGGGAGCATGTAGTGATTGACGAAGACCTTAGAGATGAAGGCATGAGATCAACTATAGTAGAAGAGACAGTGAGCACCATTAGATTAGCACTGAAGTGCTGAGAGGCCAAGTGTGAAGCAAGTGGTAGACATGATAAGAGATATGAGGCCCATCAAATCTTCAAATGTAAAAAGGGTAGGTGGCCTAAACGGGTTAAAAGCAGGTCCAGTATGGTCTGGCTTAAACGTCACACACTAAGCTTTGACTGCTTAGTGTGGACGTACCACGGGCCCTCCTCTTAACCAGCCATTCCAATATCGGGTTCTCAGTGCCATTTATACTTTAATCTTTCCCGTTGCCATTCACCTGCCTCCGTTTTCGTATACCTTAGCAGTTTTGTTAACCGCTGCAGTCAGCAGCCAGCCGCCCAGTTCCCGCCTATTATTCAAACCAAACTCGAAACTCCCGCGCTGCAAAGTTTGGTGGATGCTCGTACGATAACGGCTTCTTATGGAATATTGTTATTGCAGTGGAAGCATGTGAAAATGCTCTGATAAACATACAAAATGAGGAAGCATAGACAAGTGACTGCCGAATGCCTGAAATAAATGTGGTCTCACGGAATGCCAGATAGCAGGATATACGCAAAATAGATATTTTGAAAGGCTTAAGGAACTTTCAAGAAAATGCAACTTCAGTTGTAAAGCCAGACTCCTCAACCTTTGCCAGCAGCCTCCCTGCCTGTGCGAAAATGGGAGCTTCAGAACAGGGTATGGAATCCATTCGAGGATTTTTTTCAGATGTTGTGGTTGCAACTACCTTGGTAGACATGTATGCAAAATGTGTAAGCATAACCAAGGTATATGAACTGTTTGACAAAATGCCTCAAAGAAATGTGGTCAAATGGATTGCCATGATTGCAGTATACGCGAAATATGGAAGCATAGACAAGGCACACAAACTGTTTAACATAATGCCTCGATGAAACGTGTTATCTCAAAATGCCCTGATTCAAGATTATTCACGAATTTTCCCTTTTTAAAAGGATTTAGGAACTTTCAAGCAAATGCAATTGGCAGGTAGGCTTTCATTATTCTGTTCCTCGCTACACAATGAAAGTATTTGCTCTACTATGTGTTGAAAATTTGCTGAGATAATGTATGTAGAATAATGCAATGTAATTGAGAGGGAAAAAATTTGGAAATTTATTATTAAAAAATGTATAGTGCGTTTGATGGCACCAACTAAGGTCTCCTTTTCCTCTATGAAAATGAAGAAATATGAAACTTAAAGTTGTCTCTACAAGTTGCTTATTTTGCAGTTCATAGGTTCACTGGAGAGTGAAAAAGTGTAAGTATAAGCACATTGTTTAACCAAAAAGAATTTTATTTTGATGAGGTTAAATTGGTTAACATTGTAGACAAGTGAGACCTTTCTTTGGGTGGGAATTATTTTCCTATCTATAAAATCATGCTTAAAGAAATTAGTTTGTTATAAGAGATGGTGAGGAGAATAGGGAGCTTTGGAATAGGGTATGGACATCTATCAAATCATTAAGGATAGAGCAATTATGTTTGATGTAGTTGCAATTGTTTGATAAAAATGTATGCAAAATGTGGAAGTATAGACAAGGGGTAGGAATTGTTTTGGGATCGGAATTCAACATCTTTATTCTAATCTTCATTTCTCAAAACTTTTAGCTTTCTTTTGTTTGTTGTTATCTATTTTATCTTGTTTTTTAAAATTTCATGTAACAAAGGCATGGTTGCACTCCACATTGTGTCGACATTCTTATACTAAAATCAAACTTTGTTCTTCCTATTAGCAACCTCAATTTACAAATAGACCCTCTTATTATTTTCCATCATCTAGTTTATATAGTTTCTACCTTTCATTCTTATTACCTTTTAAAAGTCTTTCAACAATCTTGTCATTCATAAAGTTAATTTTTAGTTTACTACCCAATTTCTTATTTTGTTATCATTTCCCAACTAAGTCCCATTTAGATTAAGAATTTAGCTTAAGACATGTTAAACAATCTAACTAGAAATAAAAATAATTTGTTATTTGTTTGGTAGATAATTTGTGTGTTTGTGTTAAGTAAACTTATTTATGATAGATTGCTAGTTGAATCCTAAGATAGATAATTGAAAAGGCTTTCCTACATTTAAATTATGTAAGTTATCTATCTCCTATCTATATTTGTAGTGAACTTGATGTTAGTCCTAACCTTCATTGTTTATTCCTTTCTTCATCTTCAAAATAATATCTCTATAAACAATAAACTCTCATTCTAATGTTTGAAATTTAGTTAATTCTACTTTGACTTTTTAATTTTTCATCATTCAACACAACTCTTTTAGAGTAAACATAAACATAGTCACAACATATAGACCTTATCACAATTACATTAGTATCCATTTAGTACACTACTATCTTTGTCTTTTATTTTCACCTAAAAATAAAAACTCTACATTTTTCTACTCAAATTTCATATAGTACATATGAGAAAGAATCATTTTGATGTTCTTTGATATAAATTATTAGCCTTCCTTCTTTGACTATCCCTTCCTCACACATTATCTCTTATAAGAATCCTCATCTAAATCTATCCATGTATTTTCCTTCCTTCATTACCCTTCCTCTATTGTCATCCACCCCACATGTTCCACTCTATATGTCTCACAATGATGACCACTTTGATAATGAATCCCAATTAGATGATTTTGAATTTGTCACTCACCAAAATTGAGCACCACTTTTCTCTCGTCCAAAGTAGCCTACTTGATGATGCCACCTACTCCTTAACAAATATCATCATCGCCCATCTTGAGAGGCTAGAGATATTACAAGGTATAAGATATATTTTCCACACTTGTGTCCCTTCATAGTCGAGTTCTCCTACCTTCATCCCTCTCTTCTAGCCAACTTATTATCTTTTTCCTACATCTCCATATTCCTTCACCTGAATTTCCATGCCTACTCCTCACCCAACACACATTACTACCATTATGTCTCTCTCTTCATTCCTCCTTTTAACTATGATCATGTCCCTTTAGGCAATCGCTTTACCTCCTACCCCTAGATGAACCACCCTTTCAACCCTTAGCCTTCACTTATCTTGCTTGATCCTCTCTTACCACTATTGTCAATCCCTCTCCTATCCTACCATTAACCTCACAACCCTTTCCATACTCTTACCAAAACATGATTTCTTTTGTAACATCTCTTGCCCTTAATGTCCCAACCTATGCCCCTAGTACTATCATTTACCACCTAGTTCAAGAATTGTCATTAATTCAATGTTAGCTATCTATTATCATATCATCTTATGCATTGGGGGATGAAACCTTAAACCTCTTTCATAGCATAATATATTTGGCTATAATAGATCACCCATAGGAACTATAGTTCATCATGTTAAACATTGACATACATGTATGATTGGATAAGAGATCTTAAGATTCATGTTCAATCCTTTATAGATCAATGTGCATTGATTATTACTTTGATTATCTATTCATAGCTAAGCTTTATCTATTCATTAAGGAAAAAAAAACATAAAATGGTTCTACTCTTTATCTACCTATTCTTTGGGTTCCTTCCTCTATCTCACTTATCTTTTCATGGATCACATTCAAGTCAACATAGGATTGCAGGTTAGTTTCATCAACATTACACATTGCAATCAAGACATAAATAAGAGGGTGATGGATTTTATATTTTATCATCAATGCACCATTCTTTCATAGATCTCCTATCTTCTCAACTCTAATATCGAGAGGGTGTTTATTAGGAATATTTTTGCAAAGCATCATAATCAAAATCTCTTGCACAAATATTCAACTTTTATAACACTTTGTATGATTGTACATTGGTGATAGATCATTTTAAGGCCATCTCCTCGTTGGCCTCCAATGTCTCTATTTGTTTAGCCTCATTCTCTTCTTAGGAAACCAATAATTCTACAAAGAATACCAATAACTTATAATTTTCTCCTTAACCCAACCTTGATCAAACAATCAACTAAAGTAACTAAAACTATCTTGCTTCTTGTCTAAATTTACTATCTCCCTTTTTTGATAAGCTAATGCTAATTGGATGAAGCTAGAAAAGCCTCTAATTCCATCTTTCAAGAGTTACTTTCCAATGACCTTATCCAACTTCATCTTAAATCCAACCCTTGAACCCTAAGCTCTTCTTAATACACCTATAAGCTTTGATTAATTACCACTATTATTGAGAAGGGTAAGTTTGAAATGAAGATAGATGTAGGTCTTACAAAAAATAAATATCTTCTCTAGTTATAATAATTAATAAAAAACGCATCCAAATAATCCAAAGTTAAGTAATATTTTTATATTTTTTAATATATAAATATCTCTAGCAACTTGAACTCCCCTGATAGTCACCACACAAAATTTATGATCACCCATAGACATCTTAATGATGGAGATGAAGGGTGAAAAAACCATAAATGGTGGGGGCAATGGAGGTGAAGGCTTTGGAGATTTTGTAGATGGTGGTGAGGGAAATGATGAGTCGAAAGATGGAGAAAGTGTTGGTGAGCACGAGTTGGCTTCCTACCTGTGGGTTGGCCCCTGTTTAATCCCCTTACCCCTGTGGTGGTGGCGATAGCCTTTTCATTCATTCCTGAGACTGAAGCCCTCATCATTGTGCCTAGTGCCTTCCCTTGTGTTGTGAGCTTGGGATCCTATGCTAGCCTTGACACCCTTATTGAGGTTTATATGAGGGGTGGCTCTCTTGAGGAGTATTTCTCTTAGGTGATTTCTTTGGATGAGGAGGAAGAATCTCTCCTCAAATATTCTTATGAAGGATTGTATTACAAAGTAGTGTATGGGGTCCATGTCTTCTACAAGCGATCTGGTGGATGTCGATGAGGATGTTCCTCTTCTGGCTATGTGGCTAGAAGCCTAATGTTCAATTGCTAATAAGCATGGTGTTTTTGGGTTGGGGCCTATTGAGATTTCTCTAATTGTGAATAGGTTGTCTTTCAAGAGGGCCTAAATCTTCTACCCCTCCCAAGAATCCTTTGAGTGAGGTGGGTTTGAAGATAAATATTCTTTCCTCATCTTCCTGTTCAATGCCTTCTACTACTGACATGTGATAAAGTATTACTTTAGAATTCAATCTCCTAGGCTAACTATATAATGCAATTATCAAAGAAGCTATAATTTTTAAATATGTTATTTTTTATGAAGATGAATCGTGACAATGAGAATGGATTAATGACTAGAAGAAATTAAAAGGTATTGAAATAAAATATTTTAATGGAAGTGTAACAAAATTTCCTTCTATACCTAGCAATCTATCCACCACAACTAGTATCTCATTTTCACCATTATTAACATCTCCAAACATAAGGAATACCAATTTTGATGTCAAGGAAGACAATAAACTCAAGATAATCTATGTGAGGCAACACAAAATGAAGAAGAAAATGACAATTTTACTAATTTTCCTTTTTTTTGAAGTTGATCTAATTAGTTTTGAAGAATCCATATATGTAACAAAAATGTTTCAATGTTATGTATGCAGATATTATAAGAGAGTAAACCCATAATAGTGGTGTACAATTTTCATGAGGAAGGAAATTTGTTAAAATGCGCACACAATCAAAATTTCATGTTTTAAAGGGTTTGTTCAAACTAGGGGGTTTGCACGAACCCAAAAGAGAGGTTTGGTCGAACCCCTAGTTCGAGTGAACCCCCTTTTGCATGGTGGGTTCGCTTGAACCCTATAATGCCATGTTTCTCAATAGAAACGAATGGAAAATTCAAAAAAAAGGGGGGTTTGAGTGAACCCCCCTTCACCCTTTCGAGCGAAGGGGGGTTCGTTCGAAGCGAACCCCCCTTTTTTGCCTTTCTCCCCCTCTTCCACAAAATTTTAGCAGATTTCTGACCTTTGAAGCTCGGGTTGAGGATGAAAATGGAGGAGAATTCACAAACCCAACTGGACAATCGTAGTCCTCAGAATGAGCTATCCAATGAATAAAATTTTAATATGTTTTGGTTTTATTATGTATGTGTTTTTTTAGTTTTATTAAACATAGGTTTTTCAACAAAAATCAAGCTCTTTGTTTTGCACATGTGGAAAAATAGTAGATTATCAAAATAATTTAAAAAAAAATATGTTTGTACTGGCTATTGATGTCCTTGATCCATTAAAAAAAATAAAATTGAATTTTGATACATACAGAAAAAGTTATGTTGTATACAGTCCATCTATGTCTAAATTGCAATTGGTCTGACTTCGAAACTCGATTAAGGAAAAAATATTCAGTAAAAAACTATAAGACCAAATGGAAGTGCTAGATATCGTAGTTACAAATCTAAATTCAAAAAAATGAGAATTTTATCCTTCATACAAAAAAAATTATGTTGTATACGGTGAGCGTCTTTTTTGAAAAAAATCGGTTTTCGTGGGAGATGGAAAAAGAAGTGCAATCTGATTCCAAAAATTTTGAAAAAAATATTTTTAGAATCTATAGACAAAATGTGATGAGACTCTAGTTTGTATCATCTTCAAATTCCTCATGGTTTAACCGCTATAGGTGTCCGAATGTGAAGATTTAGTTAAAAATAATAATTTCAGTGTCCAGTTTGGCCAAAAATTGTAAACCACTATTGTGGGATCACCCAAGATTGATAAAGATAAAACATGGTAGTTAGTGGATCTTCAAATACCTAAAAAGATGTCATTGGTGTCAAATTGGTTTATAAAACTAGATACAATGAAAATGGTGAAATTAACAGGCATAAAGAAAGATTGGATACAAAAGTATATTTGAAATAGCATATAATTTATTATAATGAAACATTTTCACTTGTAGCAAGATTGGACACAATTAAAGAGAAATTTTAGCAATAATAGCCCAACACAATTGGAAAGTGTATTAAATGGATGTAAAATCCATATTTTTAAAATTACGAGTTAAAAGAAGAGGTTTATGTTGAGTAGCCAATTGGCTATGATATTTTTGGTTCAAGAAAATAAATTCTATAAGATGAAAATTGTGTTATATAAGCTCAAACAAGTAGGTGGGGCTCAGTATAACTTCATAAATATGCATTTTAAGCAATGGTTTTGACAAGAGTAGCATTGAACCCCACACTATCTACCAAGCTAGAAAAATAATGTGAAATTTTATAATAGTTTTTTTGTATGTAGTTGATTTTATTTTTACAACACATTGAAATTTGTTAATTGAAAATTATAGATTAGTATTGAAGAAAGAATTTAAGACGATAGATTTGAGATAGATGAAATTTTTTCTTGCTATAGAAGTTAATTAATTTAGTGGTGGATTTTTTATAACTTATATATGTATGCATTTATGATGTATTGAAGAGATCTTTAGAATGTTGAGTAGTAAACCAACTTATATGCACTAGTTTAAATAGAGTAAAGAATAAGAAAAAAATGATTGTAACAATAGGCAGACCAACATTCTATAAAATATAAGTTGTAAGTATGTTATATTAGATAGATACAAGGCCAGGTAATATAATTTATGTAGTGATTTTAATCCCCAAGCGCATGGGAAAACTAAAATACATTCACTTGCAAGAAAGAAAAGGAATCTTGAAAAATGTCAATGCCACTAAAAATAATGGAATTCTATATATTAAATTTTAAAATAATTTAAACCTAATTGGCTATAAGATAATTGAGAAAGTAGCATCGGTAATAGGAAGAGCACTTCCAAATATGTTTCCTATTTTAGTTTGGGAGTAGTATCATGGTATTCCAAACAACCCATTGTATTTCTCTTATATTTTAGATCAAGAATGTGGTTGTAATTTCAATAGACAATGCCAATAAATTTGGATGAGAAAAGTATTATTAGACTTAATTGGATGATAAAATCTTGTGAGAATATAATTGTTCCAAGTTATATTTAAAATTCCTATATAACATGGTCAAAACAATTAGATGTATATCAAATATAATTTAATTAAATAAATAACTACAAGCGCAAAAACTAATTTTAATGTTTGCATGTGATAGAAGCAATTCACAAACATTTTATAAAGTTGTTGGAAATAAATTATTTTGAGAAATTGAGATATAATTTAGGCATCACTAATTTGGAAATTCAAGCTTAAGGGAGTGAGTTGGAATCAAGATTGATCTACCATCTCCAATGATTGCTTGAGTGGTAGCTCCACCTAGACTATTTCTGGTAGAATCCATATAAAGCATTTAATGAATATAGTTAGTCTATGCATGATCTTTTAAAAATATCAATACTCTAGAATACCTTGACATAGAAGACGTGAAAATTATTAAAATTGAATATGTTGGATTCTCCATGGTTTTGGCTCCATTTCTTTTTCTTACACCATGTATCCCCTTGTCATCCTAAGACTCTCAATTTGTTGTCAACCTTTTATTTCAACTTTCATAACCCCATATATGTTTTTTGTCAAACTAAATTGATCCCCTATTGTTTGCATATGCATTTATATAATTTTCATTTACAATTCTTTGTTGCTAGTTTTTGTCGTGTATCAAATTGCCTTATTTATTCCTTATTCTTTTTAAATTCATCATCATGTGGTCCATGAACTAGGTAGTTTACTACAAGGAAAAACATATTGATAATTTATAGTGATGTAGTTATATATAAGTGATTATTCTTTGGTTGGCTTATGAGATGGATTTTAAAATTGAGGGCTCGCATGAGCTAGGTCCACCATAGAGGAATTTATTTTATATGGAAATTTAAAAATGCATTGTTTCCTTGGTTTAGGTTTTTATTTAGTATGTAAAGATACATTATGTGTGTATGGATGTACGCAAGTTTGGATGGTTTGGGCAACCCTACCAAATCCATAAATGCTACTTATATCAATATAGGTGGTTTGCATTTGATATGACAATTTACCATGGCCATTAATATAACATTAGCTCTCATCAAGTGAAGAAAAATCATCACATGTTTAAAATATAATTATGGCATCCCATTCCCCTATTTCTAGCTTATCAAACACATGTAAAGTGGGGATATAAAATAATATATGATTTATTTTTATAATATAAATTCCCTATTTTATAGTTTACTCCTTGCATTTGTGTGAGCAACAACAAGAAATAAATATTTACTCAATTGTTTCATGTTGGTTCTTGTACTAAGGATAGATTTAATATGCATAAAAGATGATTTCTTATTGGCTACAAGTATTAAATAATATATTATCTAATACAAGATAGTTAAAAATGATATTTTGTGGCCTTGCTTTATTCATGTAGGAAACATATTCTATTATATGCTAGCATATGACATGTATAACTAGAATGACGCCTTTTCCTTTTTCCCTCGTTGCACAATATCTTCAATTTGGTGCATTATCATTGTATTATCCTTTTCTTTTAAATAGCATGTTTTTATAAGAATGGAAAGTCATGTTGGGTAGATTTATTACACATGAAGGCAAGGATTATAATACATGTACATGCTTGGATTTTTTTTAGAATTGTTGCTTGTTTATTTTGAAAGATATTATCCCTTATCTATCTACTCTAAAATTTATTTTTAATAGATCTAATCCCTTGTGTAAATGTATGTCTAGTGTAGAGTGTTGAGAAGATAGAGATTTTTTTGATTTGACATGAAATTCCAAGTTTATCTACATCCATATGCTAAGAGTGGGAGAGAGGAGAATGATATAAATACATGGTGATAATATGTAAAATATATTGGCCTATTATCTATTCCATGTACAAGAGAATACTTAAATATTAATTGTAGATAACTAAACATTGTATTTTTATTTTTGGAAAACTTATTCATTTGTATGCCGACTTGGAAAAGTTGTAGTAATGGATTTTCCTCCCCATATTTTAGGTGTCTCCCTAGTGGAATAAGGTATTTTAGGAAGTCAGGAGAGTGCATCATGACTCCTCATGTCATTTTTGGTGGATTCTTGTTTTGAGGACTTGTTAGTGTCAAAAAATTGTAAGTCATTGCAATATCTTAAAATACACTCTTTTTAATACAAGTGGAGTATCTTTGAAATATTGTGGATTTTAAATTAAACCTACAATTTGTGATGATTCATAAATTTGTGCATTATATTGAAATGAGAAATAGACAATATAGTTCTCATTTCAAGTTTACACAGTTATTGTATTGTTTCATCCTTGATGCTATTTCTCAATCAAATAGGAACTAATTATGAATGGAAAAGGACAAAAAAAATTAAAACACATTTCTTTTAGTTGTGTTTGGTAGTTTAGAATTAGTTGATACATCTTATTTTCCAATATAATTCAGCATTATATTTTTATATATTCTAATTAAATTCAAGTTGAAGCATCTTAAAAGGATCTCACTGGTATAATTTGTAAATTGCATATGTACATTGTTCAATTAAGATTACTCATCTTAAAAGGTATAAAATTATTTCACATCAATTGTTGGATGCACATACCTACTATTATCTACCTAATTAAGGTCAAATAGTTTTAATTTTGGTTGTTATGTGGTGTGGTTAGTTGATAGATGGATTGTAACTTATTATTTCCCCTTCTTTGTCTTATCTAAAATCATCATGAAAACACCCTCCTAGGCTTGGCATTGCTCAAAGAGGAAAAAGCTTAACAACTCTTATCAATTGTCCTAGTGCAATTATTTCTTTGATGATGATCTCACCCTTTATGTCATGGCTTATTTTTTTATGTTGTCTTGACATTAAATGGCTTCTTTATAAGAATTTAGACGCATTCATTAAGAGCCAACATAATACAAGATTGAAACTTTCAAAATACACTAGAAAATGTAACCATTCTATATAAATATACATGTAGCATTATAAATGAGAATATTGATGAATAAGAATTAAAAATATGTTCAACAATACCTTTGTAATTTCTATATATGTTTCACTTATGTATGAAAAATAATCTATTTATTTAAGTAAATTCAATAGAATTAACAATATAAAATAGAATGATACTTTTAAAATAGATTGTTTAATAAAATAAAACACAAACTCTTCGAATTATTATTGTTAAAACTTTACTATAAATTAATAAATTTATCAATAATATATGTAATATTTTATTATTTATAAGATATATTTTTTAAATCGCTTAAATTTATACCAAATATAAATTATCTATACATTATTACTATTAACTACAAGCCTTGTGATTAAATCCAACCCTATTCTCCTCACCATCTTTTATAACAAACTAATTTCTTTAAGCATGATTTTATAGATAGGAAAATAATTCCCACCCAAAGAAAGGTCTCCCTTGTCTACAATGTTAACTAGTTTAACCTCATCAAAATAAAATTCTTTTTGGTTAAATAATGTGCTTATACTTACACTTTTTAACTCTCTGGTGAACCTATCATATAGAGATAAATTTATTTTTTCAAATTTGATTAACCTATGAAATTTATGAAAGTCATTTTGTACAAATTATAAGTGATACACTTGATCTCCAAGATTATTGTGGATCGATCTATATTAAAGAATCATCAAAGATATGAACTGTAGAATAAGCAACTTGTAGAGACAACTTTAAGTTTCATATTTCTTCATTTTCATAGAGGAAAAAGAGACCTCAGCTGGTCCCATCAAACGCACTATACATTCTTTAATAATAGATTTCCAAATTTTTTCCCTCTCAATTACACTGCATTATTCTACATACATTATCTCAGCAAATTTTTAACACATAGCATAGCAGATACTTCCATTGTGCAGCGAGGAACACAATAATGAAAGCCTACCTGCCAATTGAATTTGCTTGAAAGTTCCTAAAGCCTTTTGAAAAGGGAAAATTCATGAATAATATGGAATCAGGGCATTCCAAGATAACACATTTCATCGAAGCATTATGTTAAAAAGTTCACATGCCTTGTCTATGCTTCCATATTCCGCATATCCTGCAATCATGGCAATCCATTTGACCACATTTCTTTGAGGCATTTTGTCAAACAATTCACATGCCTTGGTTATGCTTCCACATTTTTCATACATGTCTACCAAGGTACTTGCAACCACAACATCTGAAAAAAAATCCTCGAATGGATTCCATACCCTGTTCTGAAGCTCCCATTTTCGCACAGGCATGGAGGCTGCTGGCAAAGGTTGAGGAGTCTGGCTTTACAACTGAAGTTGCATTTTCTTGAAAGTTCTTGAAGCCTTTCAAAATATCTATTTTGCGTATATCTTGCTATCTGGCATTCCATGAGACCACATTTATTTCAGGCATTCGACAGTCACTTGTCTATGCTTCCAAATTTTGTATGTTTATCAGAGCATTTTTACATGCTTCTGCTGTAATAAAAATATTCCATGAGAATCCTTTATCGTACGAGCAATCCACCAAACTTTGCAGCACGAGAGTTTTGAGTTTGGTTTGAACAATAGGTGGGATCTGGGTGGTTGACTGTTGACTGCAGCGGTTAACATAACTGCTAAGGTATACGAAAACAGAGGCAGGTGAAGGCAACGGGAAAGATAAAAGTATAAATGGCACTGAGAACCCGATATTGGAATGGCCGGTTAAGAGGAGGGCCCACGGTACGTCCACACTAAGCAGTCAAAGCTTTGTGTGTGACATTTAAGCCAGGTCGTCCAGTACGTAGTGAATGTTCACGCATCAATGTTTGACTGGTTGTTGAGAAATTTTATTGCTTTGTGCAAGGGAGCATCGAGACAAATATGTCATGACAAACTTTAATTAAGAGCTGAAAAGAATATTCCATGTGTCGTGTTTTTTAATATCTTCTGAAATTTCTCTTTTCCATTTTGTACTACCATGCATTCCGGTCAGGCCTGATGTCAAAAAGATGGTTTAATTTATGAAGAATTTTATGTAAAATATTTAATATTAAAATAGTTTTATAAGATTTTTTAAAATTTCTATTTTTAATGAAATATTGTAAATTATTTATTTATTATTTTAAAATATTTTATTATGTATAAGTAAAACTAATTAAATATTTTTGAATAGGAATCATATTTCTTAAAAATATCAATTAAAAAAATACAACATTCTAATATAAGCCTTCAATATATGATTTTCTTATATTTATAATCAAAATTAACTTCTCAAAATATAGAACTATTTTATTTTATTATTTTGAAATTAAGATACACATAAAATAAACAAAAACTAATTGATATAAAAGGTCAAGGACTCTTCCTGATTTTGTATTCTTCCATATTTGATACACTTCATTTCACTTTACATCATTTTCTTGAAGTCAATTTAAAGACACTCTCATTAATGCATCCAATGTGTCCAAACCCAACTTTGACTTTCTAACATTTTTTATGATGTTTTATTTTGAAAACCCTCATTCACAATCAACAATACTTGCAAGAATGGTAAGCATGACTTTCCATAATGCCATCATATAAGGATAGCTTATGTGCCAATGTTATATGTTACGAAAGACTCTCCATGAATTTTTTATCTTGAAAGCCTCACAACTTAAATACAATGAATCAACAAAAGAGTTTTACTCCCTTTTACAACTTTTAAAATTAGAGATGGATACAAAGTCATTTACATTATTTGAAGTAGTATGTTGTGAATGTTGGAGAAGCTTATCAAGCAAATGCTTTGAGATATTATCTTGACTTTGATGATTTTATTGATAATAAGAAGGGCTAAAGAGTTATGTTGCATTAAAAGAGGAAGATATAGGAATATTTCATTCAAACAATCAGTGAGAGATTGAATATAGCCTTCTATGAGACGTCAAGACAACTCATGTTCCTTCAATAAAGGGTTTCATAATATGCTTCCCTATATCCCCATGATCAAGCCCCTCAATTGGAATATGTATATATTGTAACTCATGTTTGTCAATGACATCATTTTATTTTATTTCAATACATCCAAATTGAGAGTCAATCAATAATTTTGAAAGATAAGTTGTACCTTTTGCAAATGTACCCATTTTCAAAAGGCATCTATATAAATTTCCTATTGTTTCATTAGGGGCCAAAATAATAACTATTATGTGTACATTTTCCTCTTGAAAAATATTATTCAACTTATTTAGTTCACCTAAAACATCATTAAGCATATGCAAACAAAACTGATAATGATGAAGAATTTTTATCCTTTTTCCACAAAGTTAAGATAGCTAGCATAAGGTTCATGAGCCTTATTATGCTTCTCCTCTAGATAACGATCTAATTATTTGGATTTAAAAAATATTTAAAAATCAATTTGCATAATTCTAAGAAAATCATTAAGCTCATTATTTATTTTGGTGAACTTTAAACCCATGAATGCACTTTATTTTCTATTTTTTCAAGAAATAACAACTCGAGTATCCTTGTAGAATCATCTGTTGCTGCTAGTAACTCACGAAAAACTATACACTGCATTAAATTAATATATGGAATATTCTATTTCAAAAGAGAAACAAGTCCATTGTCATGCCCAACTATTGTACAAGCCCCATCTATTGAGACAATAATGAATTTTGTTGATGAAAGTCCTCTATCATTTATCAATTGATTAATAGTATCATACATAGCTTTCCCTTTTCCATTTGACACATTCATGATCTTCATAAAAATAGAAACAAGTACCCCATGACCATTTAAAGTTAAATATGTCACATAAATAACAAGATGACTCTAAACTTTGATCAATACTTTCAACAACCATTAGTGGGGGAAAAAGACTCGTCAATAATTTTTCTATCTTAATTTGTTAATAAAAGTTTGATATGCAATAAAAATTCAATTGCACCCTTATGATTTGTGTGTGTAGAGTAGTATTATTTTGACATACTATGAGTTTTTACATCTATGATAGATTTACATATTTTGTCATACTTAGCTAAAAATGAATTCTCCTGACAAATAAAATAAGTTATTTTCAATGTAGTGATTACTCTTTTCTTATTAACATCTTCAATATATGAACTATCAAATGGAATAGATTTTATCTTTCTCTTTGATGCATTAATTCATCTTACTTGAGAATCTTTGTGCATCACAAAAATTCATGAGTGACAATAACATCATGTTATAAATTGCTACATCCGTCCCCTATGCATTAACAACTTATACTTCTCATAATAATTACATTTTATAACTTTCTTACCATGAAGCTTAAAATAAATTAACTAAGAACTTTTTTTGACCATTCCATATGAAATTTTCTTTTTACTCATGTACTTTTTGTTTCCTTTGATTAATATTAGACCCCTCCCAAACTTGGTCATTGATACTAGCCCCTTCCTCAACTTGATATGTTTCTTCATTTGAATCATCATCATAAGAAGACCCAAAAATTTCTTTAAATGTTTCTCCCAAATGCTTAGTATGAGACTCTTCATGTAACATTGAATCACTAGAAGTTTTATAATCCTTCTCTCTAGTCCATCTACATTTCTTCAATTGTAGATTATTTTTCTTTTAAGACAATTTTAAAGTACATAAACAAAAAATTAACATATTAGTAATATATAAAATATTATTTTACAAAATAGTTATACTAAAAACTTTACAAATTTTAGAAACTATGCATGCACTCAATTTTTTAAATAAATAAAATATAATTACATTTCTAAATTTTATTGATTAATAAAAATGCATTAATAATGTATAAAAATATTATTTTATAAGATAGTTATTGTAGACACCTAAAAAAGTCTCGATGGGTCGCATTGACTAAATAAAATCATTTCGTTCTAAAAGCCATCCTCTTTTCGCTTAATTGATTAAATTAGTCTAGCTATTTAATTAATTGCATCATTTTCATTCATTATTCTAATTAATCTAATTAGGTTAATTCATCCCCTTTCATGTTAACATTTCATCCTATTAAATTAAATATGTATCAAGTTATTTAATTTAAAATCCCTAATTCCTTTATTCTAATTAAATAACCCTAAGTCATTTAATTATATATAATATCACTTTCCCCTTTCATTAAATCATTTATTTAATGAATATCATTCAATTCCCCTAATTGACATAATTAAAATTTTGTTTTAATTATCAATTACTAATAAATCTAATTCCCCCACTTGCAAGGGAATATTCCTCCTTTGCACATTCCTCCAAATGGATTATTCCTTCCCTTTTTGCACAATTAAACTTTGTTTTAATTTGGTAAATTATCATTTTTTCCTTACCCATGAGAATATTCCAAAGAATATTCTCTCTCCTCATTTGAAAAAGGGAATATTCTTACTTAGCTTCATATGCAAGTTAACTCAAAACTTCTTGTGCAAGTTAACTTGTGAGCTCTTGTACAGGTCAAAAGTGTGTTTGTTTGAAGGCATATTAACCCCTGATTAAAATCTCATCTTTCATTCTCATCCGTTGATGAGAATCCATGATCCATGCCTCCAACTTCTTCCATCCTTGACCATTTATTATCCTTTTTGATCTCAACCCTCCATTTCTCATTTGCTCTCCTATAAATAGGTCACTATTTGGAGACAAATGGATCCATATTTTAACAACAAACTTATGTTGTTAAAATCATTTTCACTTGCACTCACATTTAACATCATTTTAGCCTTATTTACTTGCATATTATCTTAGCATCCATTAATGGCTTCCATGATAACATAGATGCATACATTTAGCTTATTTGTTAATTAGGATTTTAATATTTTGAAGCTTGCATACGTTTAGAGTAGATTTGCATAGACCCATATCAATCATCTTAGCATAAATCATGTTAAAATAGCTTGCATCATGTTCATTTAGCTTTAAATCATATTTTCATACACATTTATCAATTTGGCTTCATCAATTTTCTTCAATAAAATTGATTGAAACAAGCTCATTATCCAAGGGATTGAGAAAGGGTTGCCATTCCACATCAATGCGACACCACTTCCCCAATAGGATAAGTTTCAATGTCTTAGATCAGAGGTTTGTCAAGCTTTCATGATTTAGAATGTTAATTTTAATGGCTTCTTTGTCTTTGTTTACATTAAATGATCTTATTGGGATTGATGCTTAGTTGGTTAAATATGCCTTGAATTTGTACATCAATACACTTGTAAATATAAATACACAATAGAACACCAAACCATCTTAAGCATTTAAATTGTTTCTATTTTCCTTGATTTCAAGTTCTAAAATATTTTTTATTTATGTGATAGAAAATTCCCCCCCCAAAAAAAAATATCACTAAAGTTTATATATAGTCTAAAATTGAAAAAATGGTCCACAATCCATCATAATTCCATGCCTCGGTCTTAATATTAAACATTTAAATATTAGAATTAAATTGTATTATGAAAATATTATTTATAATTCAATTTATTTATTAATTATAACATAATTTAATTATGTAAGTTTTATATTCAATTTATATTAACTTATATAATGAATAAAAGTTGAGAGCAATATTTTATTTAATAAGGAGTATCAAACATCTACAACACTATCATATCACAACTATCATGAGAAATCAACTTGTATAGAAGTTAGTACATATTTATTTGATTGATCCAAGAGTCATTCAGTGCTTGCATTTAATGATAATATTGCAAATGATGAATACATTTATCATGTACAAATTTAAATATTTCATTAATACAAATGAAGTTGCATAAATAATTTTTAGAAAGAGACCACCTAAATGCATTATCAAAACTTTCATCATTAGGGGCTTGCAAAATTCACAACACAATAGAACATCAAATGGTTGATTGCTATATCCTTCTTGAAGGTTAGATTTGTTCTTCAAAGGGGTATTTATTTCACGAAGATATGGACTCCTATAGATATTGAATATTTTAATGATGAAAGAATGCTTGAGGAAAGAGACATGTAAGAGCAAGTTGATGTGCTTCCTAGTGATACAAGTAAGCATGAAAGCCATTTAATTCAAGGAGAGGATTATGGATTATCCCATGAACATAATAAAGAATAAGAAAAATACATTATAAGTCATTCACTTATAATAATTCAAGAAAAATAAGATAACATGGAAATTTTGAGTTTGTATGATGAGTTGCCTTTGAAGTTTTATGATGTATTTTTTGAAGCAATTAATCATTTACAACAACTACATGATGATTTTCTTGTTCAAGAGAGGAGTCATTATATAGTTTAAGATAAATAACTCCATGCTAAATTTGAGTCTACCCATGAGGAGCTTCATCAAAGATAATATTCCAACCTCACATGGATACTATGAACCTTGAAATTGTTGGTAAGGAAACTTGTGTTGGTGCTAGTCACTTAGTAACATTTAAAAGTACTTGTTCAAAGGCAATCCATTTGATAAAAAAATGAACCTATGTTTGAGGGCATCCTTGTTGGTTTGAATGAAAATCATGATAAGATAGGGATAATGTTTTTCTAGATGATCTTGTAAAGGGTTTGTTCTTTCCTCTAGATGTTGGGACAATTAATAAATCTGTCAAGAACGTCATGAAATTGAGTTTAAAATTAAGTTTTTAGAGGCAAATGTCCAAATGGATGGTCATATAAGTAAAATTCTCTTTGGTAATCATTCATATCAAAAAAATTTAGTCAAGAAGGTAAAATTGAAGATGAGTTAAGTGTTGATATAAATACATGCATCAACATGATAAAAATGAGACTAGTTCTTTGTTGGAACAAGAAAGTCATGACAAAATTCAACTTGAAGAGGACCATCTAAAGGGTTTCATAGATACTAATTCACTTAAACATGACCAAAAAATTTAAATAATGAAATATCTTTGAAATAAATAAAAATAGGGTGTGTGCTATATAAAAAAGGGGGTTCACCAAAATGATAACAAATAACCCTATTTTCCTCTATTTCATTCAAGGAAATGAGATCCAAAAAATGAAATGACTAACAACCAAAAGGTGAGTCAAATCAACGTATGAATCAACAACTTTCCTTTCTATGCAAGGACAAGGATATGAGCCAAATAGCACTTTGGGGAGAAAGATTAAAACCATCAATTAAACCCCAAAATGCAAGATATAAAATGCAAATGAAAGACTATACTCAAAACTAATGGAACTAGCAATCAAAAGAAAGATTTGGAAAAGGGAAAATGATGTGTGCTAGTCACCAAAAGTGCCTTTTGAAGCTCACTGAGGACTTATCACCCTATGGCCAATGGGTCCTAGCTAAGGCTCTATAAAAATCCTTTCTAGGTTCTCTTCTGTTGTGTCTACACTCCTAGATTCTTGATTTTCACTGTTGGACAACCGAAAATAAATCCTTTAGAAGATTTTCCGTGAAATGACAACTTTCCTTACAACTTTGACAGCTTTGCAACTTTCTTCAATTTTTCTCCTCAAAGGATCTTCCACCTAAAATATACAATCACACATCAAGATAGAAAAGTGTTGTTTGTTAGGTGAATGGGGGTTTGCCTTTGTCAAACCCCGTTTTGATAATTAAACCTTATAATGAAACAATGAAACATGAAGGAATGATGAATGAACAAGCCTATGTCACAACTCATCAAACCCTTGATTAAATCTTGGATTATAGGTTTGCAACTAGCATGAATTGGCCTCAATGGATGTGTATCCTGATCATAAAACTTGATTTGAAACAATGTCTTTGAATGCTTGAATGGTCATGAACTCTATACATCACCATATTTTCTCAGAAAACATGCATGATGCAAGAAGAATTTGACATGATGATGGAATCTTGATTTCTACAATAATACTCAATAAATTTTCTCTTTAATGCCTTGAAATGCTCTTGAATGCTCTCTTGATCATCAACTTCACTTTAGGAATACTTGCATGAAAAAAATCTAGGATTCTCTCTTGAAATTCTAGGTGAAACATAGTGAAATGACCTTATATTTATACATATCTTAACATTAATTCTTGAAATTCAAATAACACAAGCCGACATATGAATACACATTTGAAATCATTGAAAAACCGCCAAAAACATATTTGAAATTAGGATCCTAGGTCTAAGTGAGGACCCATTCGCCCAATGGGTGAGGACCCATTCGCCCAATGGGTCCTAGGTCACTTACCTAGGAAACACATTATTCAAGGATGAGTGTTATGTCATATCATTAATGAATTTTGGGTTTTCTCCTTCGTAAATTATAATTAATTAGTCTTGGATTTGAATTAAAGGGGCCAATTAAGGAAAATTAACCTCAATTAATTAATGAGGCCCTAGGTTAGTGTGAAAGTGTAAAGGTACACCTTACAACACCAAAAATAAGGCACAATTAAGTCCATTTTAATAAATAAGGCCCTAAACTTAATGTGAATATGTACAAAATACATATCACAACACTAGATTAAAGCATAATTAAGCTCGTTTTATTATTAATTATTATTTTCCAAATTAAGTGTGAAAAGGGATACTTTTTCCTACACTACAATCTTTATGATTTTTTATTGTTGATCCAATGCATTTGAATGCATCATATATGGAAGATTATGGTTTATCATGTATTGATTATTCTAACCTTGATGATCATGATTTTTTACCTTGATTCTCATGTCCTTAATTATGATATATAGGATATTTATGAAAAAAAACCTATCTCATGAGTTAGAGGACTCAATAAAACCATATAAATCAACAATCAACATGGCTTGAAAACTTATTCATTAGATGAGAGCAACAAGGTGCTTGAACTGATGTAAAAATTGAGTAAAGAGATGTCAAACCATGGGAATTCCATGCATATATTAGACATTGCATTGATTTTTTATTTAGAGTTCATCCATTTGATCCACATCTTGAAGTAAGCTGTCATGATTTCTTGTTAGTTTGGGAGATTGACATGGTAGGTAAGACTAATTTTGAGCATATTCCTTTTGGATTTGAGTAAGTTAATGACTTTTTTATTGATGTTCATGCTTTATGAACTTCAAAATACATGGTTTTAACTAAATGTTTTAGTGACAAATAGGTTAATTTTTTTGATGGTTTTTAATCTAGGACTAATGTTGATTGCAACAAGGATGAGATACATGATGTTTTACCTCTTGAACCATGTTATAATGCTATTTATGATTGTAGTGCATCACTAACAAGTATTGTTTCTATTTAAATTCATGTACTTGAGAAAAATGGAGTTGTATACCACAAGTTGAGACCTTTAAAATATAAAATTACTTTGTATAAGCATGTTCTTGAGGCTGGGAATTCACTAATGTATTTGAAAAGGTAGAAAAATAGGTTTGGTAAAGGTAAATGTGGTGTGAATGAATAATGACCTATTTTCTATTATTTCATTCAAAATGTAAGTTATAAAATGCAAATGAAGAAAATTAATTAAATATGACTGAAATGGTAATCAAAAGGCAGATTTGGAAAGTGTAAAATAATGTGTACCTTTCACCGAAAGTCACCTTTTTAAGCTCATTGAGGACTCATTAGCCCTATGGGGAATGGGCCCTGACTAGGGTTTAAAAAAAATACTTTCTAGGTTTTGTTCTCCTGTGTTTGCACTCCCAGATTCTAGATGTTCATTGTCAGACAACCAAAAATAAAATTTGTAGAGGATTTTTTGTGATTTGACAACTTCTCTTGCAACTTTGACAACTTTACAACTTTCTTCAATTTTTCTCTTCAAAGGATCTTCAACCTAAAGTCAACAATCCCACATCAAAGAGAGAGAAATGTTGTTTGTTAGGTGAATGGGGGTTTTCCTTGGTCAAACCCCATTTTGGTAATTAAACCTTGAAATGAAATAAAACATGAAAGAAGGTGTAGAGAAGGGGGATTCACTTCTCACGAGTTCTCTTCATTTAGAGAGCCTCACAGGGCGAACTTCCCTAGACTACCTCAAGGAACAAAAACGAGAGTTTTGGAATCTAAAAGAATAGGTCATGAAGATTTTCTAGAGAAACTGACAAGTTGTTGGCCAAGGGACATCAACGCAAAATATGGATGAAAGTGTGACATGTTGATGTCTCGTATGAACCAGAGAGTGATTTTCTCACAGAAAACAGCTAAATGACTACTGAAAATCTGATTGCTAAGAACTTACAAAATGTGATAAAGTAACCGAATGTAATGGAATTGAAATAAAGTTACATAGAAATGATAAAGAGAAGAGAGGAGATAGAAAGGAAATTCTCACAACCATGCAAGTGATGAAACATCCAGCACATGAATGTCTTCAAAGCTTCCATGCGTGATATCTGGAGAAAGTGTTGGGGTTGTATAGGGGTTTGCCTCAGTCAAACCCTCATTTCGGTGTTCCCTCCTCCATAGACAGCCAGATAGCAAGAGAGTGCAACCGAAATGGACAAAGTGTGTGGTGAAAGAAAAATCCACTTTAGGAGTAGAACTCGCACCACCAAGTATGGGTGATAAAAGAAAAACCCTCTTGAAGAGGAGAACCTGTATCACAAAAGAGGTGATAAAAGAAATCCCCGCTCAAGGAGGAGAACCTGTATCACAGTATGTAGATGAAATAGATAGAGGATGTGTGAAATACCAAGATGCTCATGAGAACAAGGCAAGGGGGGTATCACATGCAAGAGCCAAGGGCTGCAAAGAGTGTTGTAAGAGCTTGAGAATGCTACAAGGAGAGCTTGAAAATATGTAAGAATGTTGGTGTAGCAAGCTGTATGAAGCTATGCAATCAAGAGTTGGAGAGTGGAAAGCTAGAGCCAAACCTAAAGAGAAGCTAGAATGAATCTAGAGTGAAGCCAGAAGACCAAATGAATTAAAAGGATAGCATTTAAGGAGAGAAAAGAAGCAAAAAGAAGCTTCTCGGGTGGTTACAAGGCATCCCGAGCCGTTACCACTGACAACACAAGATGAAAAGTGGAAAACATGCACGGAAATGATCATTTGAACGTTGAAATGTTGCAAGACACTAGTGTGGCACACATATGTCTACACAGTGCGCTAGTGTCTAGACACGTCATGCTACAAAATGACATGAACAGGAAAAGCACAAAGTTTGATGCAAAGCATACGCAGAAGGGTAGCTACTAAAAAGGGGTGCTGGAGCATCTTGAGAAGGGAAAAGGGCTGATGCAGGGGCTAAAATGAGCCTATAGAAGATGCTAAGGGAGTGGACACTAAAGCGGATACAAGAATGTATGTGAAATTGTAATACCCCTCCGTTTTGCTTCTTGTTCAAGTTGCTTTATGCTATGTTTGGTTGCAGTTACTTTGATACTGGATACATTTTGTTATGATGATTTGATCGCTACTATTGAGCGACAACTATTATTGTGGGATGTAGTTATCTGATTATTGCTTCACATGCATTATGGATTAATGATGTTGTAGAGTTAACATGAGATATTATTATGAGATTATTGGAATTATGATGGAAGTGTCAGTTTTGATGAGTGTATGGGTGAAGAGGACGAGTTCACATCACTCGCTTGCGAGCGCCCTGCGAATCCGTAATTCCTTCTTTACGGTGTGTAATATATGCTGGATATATTGTATGATGTTATTTACTTGGTTGCAGGATTGCAGGTACATGACATCTACTCCACCTGCTTTCACAGGTTTGAGCGTGTCGATCCAACGGTTAAGTTGAACGAGAGATAATAGCTAGGTAACATGTATCAAGTTTACACCCTAGCCTTAGTGTGTCATCAGTTGTGTGTGTCGAGTCATTGTCTGTCTTGCTTTGATGTCATTTAATTCTGAGGAATTCTTGATTTGGAAATAGATATTTAGAATAATTTCATTTAAATCATGTTGATGGTTATTTAATTTAAATAATGCAATGTGGATAAAAGTTTATATTTAAATTAATTAATTATATCTAGTTTATTTAATTAATTAAATTTGATCCAAGGGGTTGAATTTAGTTATTAAATAATTAAATTAATTAATTAAACGTGATGCAAGAGAATGAAAGGAAATAAAAGAATTAAAATTAAATTTAAAATTAAATTTCAACATGTAAGAATTAAATTGGAAATTGTAATTAAATGTTTATTTGAGAAATTAGTTGCAACTTTGGAAATTAATTTATTATTTGAAATTGCATTTTAAATTGAAATTGAAATTAATATCTAATTTGCATGTAATGTGAATTAGGATTGTAAAAATTGAAATTGAAATTAATATCTAATTTGCATGTAATGTGAATTAGGGTTGTAAAAATTGAAATTGAAATATTTAATTTGCATGTAATGTGAATTAGGGTTGTATTAGGTATTTTTGATTTATAAAGAATACATGTTTTAATTTTAGGGCAGCAGAAAGGAATTTATAAAAAAATACATTTTGGAAGAAATTTTGGAAAATTTGCACAAGGGTTTGAAGAAAGTTTTGATTGTAAAATTGATTGAACGAAAGATTGTTTGCATTTGTTGAGTTTTGGATTGGATTCATTGAAGGATTGAAGAAAATTCAAAAAATCTTTGGAGGAGGCTTGCATCAGAAATTCATCTCTTCCTGTAGCTTCTTATACCAGGTTTTCCTCTTTGTATTTTATTGTTCTTGATTGTTTTTTTTTAAAATAGTAGTGATTAAAGATTTGTTTGTTAAATCTGTTTTAGAAAACAAATTTGATATTAGAAGAAAGAATTAAACAAATTTACAGCCTTTGCTTGTGAAAATTCTTGAGTGAAAATTGTGAAAACCTCAGTTGAATTTAAATTATTTGGGGAAATCGATTTTGTTGTTATTGAAATCAAACATAGAGATTGAAAAATGTATTTATAATGTTTTTAGAAAATGAAACCTTCTGTTTATTATTAAAAAATGGATTTTAAAATCTGCAATATAGTTATATTTTTCATGGTAAAATGGTTTGGTTGTGTCACCTATAACTTCACTTTCATAAACTGGGTTGTCAGGAAATTTAAAGGGTTTTTGTATTTTGGAATTTTCTTATCTTTGTCAAAAAATCAGAAATACCCAGATTGCAGTTTTTGAGTTATGCTTAAAATATGAGACTGTTATTAAGTTATTTTCCCATGGCTGCTCTGAAAATAAAATAATAATAAATTGATATTTATAAATATTAATATTTTATGTATTGTTATTATAATATTAAAATATTATTTAATATTATAATTGATAATATTAAAGTATTATATTTATTTATATTATTTTAAATAAAATTTGTATATTAGATCAATGGAATTAAAATTATAAACGTATGGAAAATTTTTGTTATTTTAAAATGGTTTGTTAAAGTTTAATTGAATGAGTTAAATATTTGATTTAAAGAATCCATAATTTAAAATTTAATTGTGGAATTTAAATTCATGTGTAAAAGGGCCAATTATTAATTTGATTTAATTGGAAAAAATATATATATATTTTGGAAAATTAATGATAAGGGATATTTTATTTTGAATTAAACAATTTGATATTCTGTAAAGAATAGAAGATATGTTAATAATTAAATATATTTAAATATATTAATTTATATTTAGTATATATATATTGAGGGTTTATATCCATTTGAGAGAATAAATAATATTTTATATTATTTTATTCCATTGTTTGCAAATTGGGTATTATTAGTGTTCTAAAAGAAATGATTAGTATGTGTAGAAAATATATAGAGAAAGATATTTTTTTTAATAGAAGTACTTACTTGATTTAAAAGGAAATGTTTATTTTGTTAATATGATCGAAGAAAATATATGGAAATGTATATATATATCCATGAGTATTTTCAATCGGTATTTACCTTGTTTTATTTAAGTGCGTGTAATTTAACTTTGCATGAAAAATTTAAAAGATAAGTTTTGAATGTATGGTCAAAATTGATAAGGAAAAGGATATTTAAATATATTGAAGAATTATAGACATATTTGTGTTTGTTTTAATTAATGAGATTTAATTAGAAACAATATGAATGTGTGGTCAAATAGATAAGCCAAAAGATATTTTTATACATTGATGAAATTGCATGTTTTTTAATGGATAGTTGAAGAGACATAGACTCCAGATAGGAAATTGAAAAGATTGTTTGCAATAGTGTTAGGTTGCATTAGAAGTAAATTTAGGAACTAACTATATTGAAAAAGGCAAATAGTTATTATGTTTTATTTAGTTCCATAGAGTAATCTAGTAATTGTGAATGAAATATTAAAGAATATATGTAATTAAATTTATTAATATATATATTTGGTGTCTATATAATATGGAACATATATATATATATATATATATATATTAAGTGCAAAATTCATTATCGTATTTTATTTTAATGAGATGCATGCAATATATTATTGAATAGAGATTTAAAAAATGGATTGATTAGTGTATATGGAAAATGGATAGAGAAACAATATGTTATTATATTAAAGTGATTGAATGTTTCAAATAGAAAATTGAATAGACGTAAGATTTGGTTAGGAAATGGAAAGAGTTTGTTTGCATGGATTTGTGTCGATTTAAAAGTAAATTAAGAAGTTGTTTTATTGATGAGACAATCAATTATGTTATTTATTAATTTTTATTTAGATTAATTGAATCATTGTGATTGGATTATGAAAGAGATATAGATTTAGTATATCCAAAAGTAGTATCTTCCTCATGATTATCTTAAAGGATTTAATTCTCTGTATTCAGTAAAGGGAAGTAAGTTTAATTGTTTTAGATTTCCAATAATGAAAAGGGAAATAGAAGTTATGATTATTTTAGATGATTTAGTTATCATGTCTTTGACTTTATCAACACTACCTATTGAATGAGTATGGATTTAGGAAATCCAAATATTAGATTTGATTAATGACTTGAATGCTTTTGTTGCTATGTCGTCAAGTTGCATTGTTGGTTTGGGATTTAGTGTTAGTCCTAAATTATAAGTCTTCCAGAAGAACTTAGAGGATAAGGGTTGTTGAATCTTTATGCCATCCAGTTGTTTTCCCTTGGGTAGTGCATGGCGTCTTTTCAGTTTTACCCGTTTTCATGAACGGGGATGTTTGCACCTCCTTGGTTTAGGAGCGGATTATGGGATCCATGTCTCCTTGTATGGAGTGACCTTGTGATGTGGTTTCATCTTGTTGCCTCCTGCGAAAGGAGTGGACTATGTGATTGTTGCTTCCAAGATGTTTGGAGTGAGTTTCTATTATTTGTATCCTCCTTGTGTTGGAGTGGTTATGATGCCTAGTTTGTATGCATTTGTGTTTCCCTTGGTGATTGGTTGTGAGTGCGTTGTCCATTAGAAGAGTGGCTTTTGATAGGGGTTGGAGCCCAAAGTGGTAAACCAAGTAACCTTCAAAAGTGAGTTAATCAAGTGATAATTAAATTAATGTACTTAGATGATTAGAATGCATTCACATTAATCAAGATAATTTAATCCTCACTCATAGACACAAGGGCTCGTTTAGACTTGGGATGAGTGAGAAGGCCTGGAATGGCAAGATCAACTATCTTGTCCTTGCAAAAGGTAGTTGATTCCGCATGAGTGAGTATGAGTGCCGGGATTCGGTTGAGGCCACCAAGATTACTTGTGCTGGAGCCTATGAAGAATGCCCAGAGGAGATCTCATAACAAACCTTGCGATGACACTCTATCCAGGACAACTGTTGTTAATTATTTTATGTGTATGGTTATTTGAACATACTTGATCTACTTTATGTCTGGAAGCAATGTGACCTATGTCAGTGATGTTGGAGTTGTACTTGTATTGTATTTGATTTGTACTTGTATTGTACTTGATTCGTACTTGTATGGTGAATGAGTTGTACTTGTTAATTCATTTGGTTGGTTATAACAGTGTGAGTCAGTTTGAGTCTACCTTTGGTTAGAGGTAGTAGAATCTTTGTCCATGTTACCTTGTTACTATCTCCTAGCATGGGGGGTGGGCCTTCAGGTACCACATTGGTAGGGTGGAACATGCACCAAAACCGTTGGGTCCCCATCTATCTTCAGTACTTGGTGGCGAGACATCTTGATGGACAGCTCGCGGTTCTTATTGTAATTACTTGTATTGTAATATTTTAACTTGTATAAGTTATTTTATCCCTCTTATGTTTATGAGGTGGAATTATGTAATTGTAATCTTATGTACTATTGCCTCATTCTGGGAATGAGTGATGTAACTATTGGATTAAGTTAATGCTTATGAGATTGTATCTTGGTTGATTATCTTATTATGTTATGTGGTATTCTTATGATGTATGATGTTTATTTCATACAATTCATATTGCTATGGTTATATGTAATATGTATGTGTGGGTTAAAGTAATCCTAACCTTGTAGCTTTAGAGGTTGTTGTTAATTAGTAAGTGAATGTGTATGTTAAATGCACTTTATAAAAAAAATTGGTTCGCTTATGATGTTAATTACAACTTCCTTTAGGGTTACTTGGCAGGACATTATAGAAATTGTAAGGGGTGAAATTTTACGACTATAGAAAAGGAATGATGAATGAACAACACTATGTAACAACTCACCAAAACTTATTTGAAACCTTGGATTTTTAGATTTGCAACTAGCATGAAGTGGCTTCAATGGATGAGGATCTTGATCATGAAACTTGTCAACATGGAAGAGACAAAGAGAGAAAAAACAAAGAAAAATCCTTTCAGATCAACATGGAAGAGACCTGAATGTCTCGACACCTTGCATCATCCCTAAAAGGAAAACACAAGACAAGAAAAAAGATAAAATGTTTATGACATATAGAAGAATGTAGATACATATAGAGGAATACACATAAAGAGAGATACATCAAACAAACATTACAGGGGATCACATTACGTACTTGCAATCACATAAAGAAACATGAAAAAGAAAACAAAGCAAAAGACTAGTAAGGCACATGTGAGTCAACCTATAGTAGGTTGTCTTCATCCCAATCTTGATCAATATATATGAAGGTGGGAAACTAGACAAAGGGACAACATCAATTGCCAAATCTAGGACAAGGCAATCTAACCCATTGCCCCCACTAAGTGCAGGACAAGGATGAGCCAAGATAGGTGTTGAGAATGAGCTCCTTGCAATAAAGAGAATGATTTGCAGTGAATGTAAAACATGTAATAGTGAGCATACTAGGATCCTACAACTATTACATGGCAAGGAGTAAAGGGGCATGCTTTAAGGGATTATATTTTTTGATATCAAACTTCTCAAATATTATTTTTAAAGAACGACACTCATCAATACTATGCCCAAGAGTTCTATGATATTGACAGTGAGACTTGTTTGTGTTCTTAGGATTTGGATTTGGATTTTCTCTAATGGGTGGTAATGTTATGAGTCCTTGATTTAGAAGTGTGTGTAAGATTCTTTCATTTTTAGGCATGGGACATGGAAATTTGAGTTTCTTGAGCTCGTAAGGCTTTTGTTTTTTTCTTGATTCACCAATTTGTTGAGATAAATGTTGAGGAGGAGGACCTAAGATGACACTATCATCCTTATGAGGCATTGGTTGTTCCTTTGGAAGGAGGACACTTACGTTAGGAGGAGAATCTTGATATCCTAATCCTTTGGTTTCTTCAATAGGAAGTTGCTCTAAAAGTTTGTGAATTTCATGCGCATTAGTTATGTCGCATCCTTTTTTAGTTAAAATCTTAAAGCCTTGGCCATAAGTTTCTTCTAAATTGATGGGAGTGTTGGTCACTTTGTTAACATAAGATGGATATGTGTGCACTTGATTAGAGGATCTAGGTTCACTCATTGTTAGAATTTTAGGCTTAGTTTGTGACTCAATTTCAGGATGTAAAAGACCAAACATCTCAAGTTGTGTTGGTTGTTTCATGGAAGGGTATAAGGATGCATTATTCTCAAGATTATTAAGGAAATCATTTATGAACTCATGCATGTTATCGTCATCTTCTCCAATGATGTAAACTTCATGAGGACACTCATTAGGAATTGTTTGAGAATGATTAGGTTCAATTGCATTAGGATCATTTCTATAAACACAACTTGAAACATCAACCAAGGAGGACAAGTACTTCCACACATTGCTAAAATGCTTGTCCATTTTTAGATAACAAGGTAATTTTCTGATTACACTATGCAAAAACCTAAAAACAAAATCTTGTAAATGTAGTTTTGGAATCACACAATACACAAAATGTATCAAATTAAGCTAGATATGATCAAATTGATGAAACATAAATTCTACAAATAGAAACAGAAATATGAAAACAACAAACAAGAATGTAGAAATGAATGTTTTAATGCCCAAAAAATCAGAATGTGACCCTAATCAGGGACTTATTTGACCTAGGGTGAATGGGTCCTAGGTGAGGGATTTGAAAGAATTTTTTTATATATTTTTTATAGATTTTTAGTGTTTTCCAGATTTTGATCTGATACAACAAGTTTTAGTTTTATTTTTTTTGTAAATTCAATGTTGAATTCAAGTGTAAAATGTGATAAAATTACAACATAGAACACCTATGCAATTTTTTTTCAATTTTGAAATGTAATTTGATATGATGTAATTCTATGTAAATGATATGCAATATGACTGAGTGTTTTTTGATATTTTTCAAATTTAAAGAATGCACAATATGTAATCCTAAAACCCTTAAATGAAATGCAAAGTTGAATGCAAACTAGACACCTTAAATAAGACCTAATTCAATGCAAAGAGATGCAAATGAATGCAAGATCTAAATCTAGGGTGAAAGAAGACTCCAAAAGCAGAAAATGCAAGGATCAAGTGTCAGGTTCACCAAAATGAAAAAGGTGGAAAAATAGGGTTTGGTAAAGGTAAAGGTGGTGTGAATGAATAATGACCTATTTCCCCTTATTTCATTCAAAATGTAAGCTATAAAATGAAAATGAAGAATAGTAATTAAATATAACTGAAATAGTAATCGAAAGTTAGATCTAGACAGGGGAAAACAATGTGTACCTTTCACCAAAATTTGCCTTTTGAAGCTCACTAAGGATTGATTCGCCCTATGGTGAATGGGTCTTGGCTAGGGTTTCTAAAAACTATTTTCTAGGTTTTTTTCTCTAGTATCTACACTCCTAGATTCTAGATGTCCATTGTCAGACATCTAGAAATAAAATTTGTAGAGGAGTTTTCATAATTTGACAATTTTTTTTGTAACTTTGACAACTTTGCAAATTTCTTCAATTTTTCTCTTCAAAGGATCTTCATTCTAAAATTTGAAATCACACATCAAAGAGAGAAAAATTTTGTTTGTTAGGTGAATGGGGTTTTACCTTGTTCAAACCATGTTTTGATAATTAAACCTTGAAATGAAATGAAACATGAAAGAAGGAATTATGAATGAACAACACTATGCAACAACTCACCAAACCTTATTTGAAACCTTGGATTTGTAGATCTACAACTAGCATGAAGTGGCTTCAATGGATGAGGATCTTGATCATGAAACTTGTATTGAAACAATGCCTTTGAATACTTGTTCAAAGATCTTGAACACTACATCACCATATTAGCTCAAACAACATGCATGATGTAATACATCTTTGACATGATGATGGAATATTGATTGTTACAATAATATTCAATAAATCTTCCCTTGAATGCCTTAAAAATTCTCTTGAATGCTCCTATAATGCTCTTCTGAAATCTTAGGATGCTTGAATCGAAAATTGCTAGGTGAAACTAAGTGAAATAGCCTTGTATTTATAGATATCTTGACATTAATTCCTGAAATTCAAATGTCACAAGCCGACATTGAATTGTAGATTTGAAATCATTAAAATAATGCCAAAAATATATTGCAAAGGGGGTCCTAGGTCTAAGGGAGGACCCATTCACCATAGGTAAATGGGTCCTGGGCCACTTACCTATGACAGACATTACTCAGTGTTAAACACCATGTAAAATTAGGGTCCTAGATCTAAGTGAGGACCCATTCTCCCTATGGTGAATGGGTCCTAGGTCACTTACCTAGGACACACATCTTCCAAAGTTAAGTGTTGTGAAATGGTATTTATGAATTCCAGGTTTTATCCCTCATAATTTGCATTTAATTAGGCTTGGATTTTAATTAAAGGGGCCAATTAAGGAAAATTAACCTCAATGAATTAATAAAGCCCTAGATTAATGTGAAAGTGTAAAGATACACCTTACAACATAAAAAATAAGGCACAGTTAAGTCCATTTAATTTGAAAGGGCCCTAAACTTAATGTGAATATGAAAAAGATATTGTACAACACTAAATTAAGGCATTGTTAAGCTCATTTGATTATTAATTATTTCCAAATTAAGTGTGAAAAAGGGATACTTTTTCTTACACTACAATAACATTCCCTTTGTTTTACACAATAAATTTCCTATGTTTTAACCTCAAGTAAATAGTTAAAGCATCTAACCTTCATGAGCAATAATTTTTTTCTTTTCAAATATAAAGCTAACATGCACATAAATGAAATAAACATCATTCCAAAATTTTCCATTGCATTATATCAAAGCCTTATATATTTCCAAAGTATTGATTTTATTTATTATAATTCATGAAAACATTTCTCTTTTACATCTTTTCCAAAGTATTGATTTTATCTTATAATTCATTAAAACATTTCTCTTTTACATCTTTTCCAAAGTAATGGATACAAAATACATTCAAGGCTCCATTGAGATTACTAGAAATAGATATATGGATGGTCCAAGTGCCCTCCATCAAATCTCGATTGCCAACTAATGAGGATAAGCATCACTCAAGCACTTTTCTGCCAACCTTGGACTAACTGTGGTCCCTCACACATCTACTAACTTGGTAAGATGGCCCTAACCTTCTTTGAAGATATTGGTTTGGTAACCTCATAATAATAATGACCTTTCCCAAGCTTGGTATTGTATCCTATATATCTATATCTATCACATAGTGGCTACAACCTACAATATGATATTACCTACCTAGTATGCAATTGGTAGTGTAAATAGGGGCAACTTACACTACTTTTTCCAAAGTATTCATCTCCCCTGATTCAAAATGGATGTCACACACTCACCCACCTTCCTAGCTCAATTTGTATTTGACCATTCATATTCTATGCATAGGCTATCCCCTTTCACCATGGATTAATCTAACACCAAGAACAACCTATTAACTCTGTAATGCCCCGCCACACAACCCTAGAGGAAGTTTCAATTCACTATAAAAGGGTACAAATTTTTTTTTATTAAAGTGAATTAAACATACATGTTCACCTATAATTGACAACATCCCCTAAGGCTACATAACCAAGATTACTTAAATCCCCATTAACATACATCATTTAAATTACATTGCATTAAATAACATTAAAATAAGGCAAACAACGACTCGACACAAATGACTGACGACACACTAAGGCTAGGGTGTAGACCTAACACATGTTACCTAGCTACTATCTCCTGTTCAACTTAACCGTTGGATCGACATGCTCAAGCCTGTGAGACCAGGTGGAGTCGATGTCATGTACCTGTAACCTGAACCAAGTAACAACATAACACAGTATATCCAGCATATAATACACACTGTGAAGAGGAAATCACGAATTCACAGGGTGCTTGCAAGTGAGTGACACAAACCCATCCCCTTCACGTATACACTCATCAAAACTGACATTTACATCTTATTCAATAATCTCATAAGCACTAACATGTTATATCAACTAAGATCATCATTACACCAATTAAAGCATGTAAACTAAAGCATCAGATAAATCAAATCACATCACATAATATAGTCTATCGCTCAATGAATAGCAACCAAATAGACACACCAAATAAAGTATCTGAATATCCAAAGCATAAATCAACGCAAAACAAGGAAACACTATCCAATCCAGAAAGCAAAACAGAGGGGTGTTACATTCTCCCCCCCAAGGGTTAGGCTTACTCCTGGAAGCCTGCAAAGACCCCAAGTGCAACCTCCATACAATCACATGTAACCAAGGGTTCCAAACTGAACCACTCCATACCTCAACACAAAGACAACAACAACCTGTGTCGTACACAATTCAGTCAAGTACACTGTCAATCAAACCAAGACAACATGGTGAAGCTACCACCAACCAAGTCTCCAAAAGCACATAACCATGGATTATCATACATAATACACATATGTACCAATACACAACAGTAGAACCCCACACAAGACTACCCCAGGGTCCAACTAGACACCAGAAAGTGGCATACCAAACCATGATAGAAGAATCCATGAACCAAGAACAACTAACCAACTTAACCAAATCTAATAATCAAACCAGTGTCTTGATGGTGTTAGGTCATACATAGAGTGAGACCATCCAACCAAGACCACAATGACCTATCTCTTGTTGTGTAAGGTGATCAGCCTCCAAGAGATAGTCATCACACCAAGGTAAATAGTGGGTCATAGTTACATAACAACCTCACATACCACCATTCTCAATGTTTCCTGCATCTACTTCCTCGTACACACTCACCAAGTTTTCCTCAAACAACCTTGGAGAGGAATCACAATACGACACATAGCCGACATCGAAAACAACAAAAATAACTAGCTTAGCCACCAAGTTCATAAAGAAGATCAAATTAAAGTTCCATTTCAACAATAAGGAAATAATGCACATAATTTCAACATTGAATCAAATATATAACCACTAGGGTTATAAGAAAATAAGATCACAAGTTGTGGCTAAATCTTCACAATCAAATATAAACAAAGTGTCGGCTCTCACAATCAACCGAAAATAATCATCAATAATCGAAAGAAAGTTCACAATCTTTAAATTCCACTATACAACAACTGTGTGACTAGATACTAGCCACAAAACGAGGAAGGAGGAAAAAACGTCCAACAAGAATGATAACAACCCTCATGTGATGCAGAGTGAGCATGCAATTCACATGACCCAGAGTGTATCCGCGACTCTCAAACAAGATACAATTACTACTTTCTTACATTAACAAGGGGAACAACTACATACCTAATCTCATAGGAACATCAAATTCCATAACCCATGGAATACGTAACATAACTTCCCAATCATAACCTTTTATCAGGTTACTTTCACGCTACTCTCCTTCATAGAGTACATCATGCTAAAGTAAAATCCATGAACACGTGATCACTTAACACTCCACTAACAAAACACAAGGACAACATAGTGGGCACAAATGTACCCAGAGAACCCAGTGTCTACAACATAAGAGTCCAAAGTAGCTAAGTAACTTTCCCTCGAGGTGTGTGCCATACCAAAGTCAAAGGGCGGTTACCTCGGGCCACGCATGTGGATTAGGGTTAGCTGGGCGGGAGTTTCCTTCGGCCGTGGTTTACACCGGCCATGGTTTACACCGGCCGCGGTTTTTCCTTAGCCGCGCATGGTTTGGAGAGGGTGGCTGGAGGCAACATTTGTAGGGGCGGCAGTGGTCAGCTCCCATAGTGCGACCGACTGTGTAACACAACCGACCTCCCCACAGGGGTGGGTGCGGCTGTGTAAACACAACTGAACCCACCACTGTGGGTGGCGGCTGTGTTTCCACAGCCGTCCCACCACAGTGGGCGGAGCCGGCTGCGGCAAGGGGGTTTGTGTGGGGTCACACTGGGCGCGGCTCCCCCCACTTGCCTCCCATGGGAGGTGCGGTGGGGGTGAGCCCCCAACCCCCCCACCAAAATTTATTTATTTTTATTAAAAAATTCCTCAATAAAAGCCTACAGATTTTTAAATCCGGTTTCCCAATAAAATAAAATTTTCCAGCATGTATATATGTATATATGTATATATATTCTTCAATATATATATATGTATATATACTCATATATAAAAATATGTTTTCTTGCCAAAATAAACAAACCAGAAAATTAATTGGGCAAACAAATTTCTGGGTAGAATCATTTCAAACATATTTCAAGTTTTCCATTGAGAAGATCATTTCAAAAACAAGGTTTTTGCTAATTAATCTCATTTGAACATGGATTTTGATTTAGCAATTCACAACCATAATCTAAAAGATTAACAACAACACAAACAAACTTTTCAACCTTTCAAAAAGAAAATTTCTAATTGAAATGAACCTGGTTCCTGAAGCTTAATACTGATAATTAAGCCAAGTCTTTTCCTCTGTTCCAGATCCTCTTCCAGAATTCCAATTCAGCTTCTCCACCTTTCACCACTTGGATCCAAAACCCACAAAATTGAAAGATTCTTTCTCACACGAATTCCATCTTTTTCAAAAACTCCAAGATCCAAAATTGAGAAACAAAATTCAACCATAAGGATTAAACCCTAAAAATCCTACAACCACCCTCATAAATTTCTAAAAACAAAAATTGCCAAAATATCTCATTTTTCATTTTTTTTTTGAATTCAAACTTCAATTTGACTTTTAACTCATTTTTCAATTTTTCAATTTCAACAAATAAAATTCATAATTTCAAAATGAACTTATCCAATTTTAACAAAATCAATTTAATTAATTAATAAATAAATCTAATCCACGATTATATTATTTATTAATTAAATTAAATTAATTAATAAAATAAATTACTTTATTAACATAATACCAGTACAATTTTCAATTTCACAAATTAAATGCATACAACCATTCAATTACCCAATTTAACTTGCAATTAAATAACGAAGAGATGGCACAAGAATCAAAACAACACAACCTGACAAACAACTGACGACACACAAGGACTAGGGTGAAGACTTGGCACGGAAACCTAGCTACTATCTCCCAATCGAATACCATTGGGTATTGAACATGCTCTCACCTGTGAAACCAGGTGGATTCAATTTCCTGTACCTGACAACCTGCAAATCAAGTAAACAACAACATATAGTATAAACAACATAAAATACACACCGTGAAGAGGAAATCATAGAATCGTAGGGCACTTGCAAGCGAGTGATGTGATACCGTCCTCTTCACCCATACACTGCAAATAACTGACAATTCTAACATGATATAATTCAAAGCATAATCATCTTTAATTCAAATAACCACTATGCTAATCCAAAGCATGGAATAAAGATAACATCTGAATAACCAGAAACACATCAAGGCAACATACCCACACAAGGATACACAGTCCAACCAGAAGGAAAAACAGAGGGGTATTACACTATCATTCTACTTGATTTGGTTGTGTGAAAACCACCATTAATAGGAGTAAATAGTCATCTCACAAAATTTCCAAAATATGTGCAAGTGATAAAATTATGTGGCTCACTTCTTCCCTTTGTGTGGATGAGGGTAGAAGGTTTAACACACATTGAAAATGTGCAACTATGTTGTAAATTTTTGAACCTCCACCTCTTAACACTATATTTTCATTTCCTTTACTAAATGGAGAGAACTATGATTTTGATTGCATTTCATAGCATGTTGCAAGTATGTTGTAAACATATAGCTCTATAATGAATTTGTGAAACTAGATGCTAGAGTTTGAAAATAAAATGTATTTTTAAATTGCTATGGAGTTCTGCTTTTCCATTGGTTTACACTCTTTTTCATTTTTTAATTTGTATGATGGAACATGCCCTCACCATTGTAAAGTACAAGTTGTAAGTGCATCATAGAGTTTTTGAAAATTTAGCTTTTAATATGCAACACAAATTTCATTACCTAATATATGTTCGATATTTGTGCTCTTGACCTCCAAATCTTTGATGATTTTATACCTTGGTATAAATTTTATGAGAAAATAAAATATTTGTGTACACATACTAAAACTCTAAACTTTTGATGATTTAACTCAATGTTTGAAATTTACACACAAAATGTAACTTTTGCATATGTGTATGTCACCTTTCAGCCTCTTGCATAATATTTTTAATATTTCATAGTCACCTTCATTAATACTTAGAAAATTTAAATAAGATAATATATAAGTTGTTAATTACATACTATAACTCCATGCATCCACTTTGTGACACTTGCAACTATGATCAATGGTTAATGTAGACATCAATTTTTTTGACTTGACCAAGCCAAAATGATGAAGAAGATTTCAAATATACTTTAGGAAACTAAACACTAAAATTGGGGCAATGATTCAATGAAATTCCATTTTAATGGCCATTTAAATAAAAAAATCTCAAGGTAAAAAATAAGGATAATAGTTGGGTATCTGTAGGATCATCATGGAAAAAACAAGCCCTTAAGTGGCAATAAAAAGACAAAAAATCAGAGTTAGACAAATTGACATAAAAATTTGAATAAGTTATCTATATTATTTCAAAAAAATGTAAAAATAGAATCTGTAGCAAATTGAATGTAGTTTCTAAACTACCAGACCTTTATTTAAAAAAAAAAAATCTATTTGGTGAAAATTTGAAATTTGAATGTAGTAGTATTTAAATTTCAGGGTAAAAATAAGAAGTAGGTGTTTGTCTGACCACCCTAACAACAATAAAATGATAATATTTTTTTATAATATTTTAGATATAAGTAGAGGACTCATGTCCCGATGTGATGCATATTTTTTTATAATTTGTTTCCAAGTAAATAATTAATTATGAATTTTTTATTACAACTTTTAAAAAATATAAAATCTCGTCTGTCTAACCACCTTAAATTGGTAAAAAATTCATGAAATTCAATTTTTTTTGTTTTAATCCTATAGTATGCAAAGCATATAATGTGACGCATGTTTCGGATTCAAAAAATGTGATACCGTTTGAAAGTTATAGATGTTTTTCAATCATCCTATCAATCAGGACTTTATTCGTAATTCTAATAGAAAATGAATAATAATTATTTATTAAATTCAAAGTAAAGCATAATTTATATTGGTGGAAAACTGAGAATCTCCTCCAAAAACCCTTTTCGTTTCATCAATTTTGGGTAAAAAAAAATTCGTCAGCCACATGGGCCATCATATGGCTTACATATCGCCACTTTTTGGCCCATCATGATCCTGCACATACCCAGTTGGCTCTAACTAGGGACAAGGACCTTGAAAATGCATCATGAAGCTAGGATCTCTATCAAATACTGATGCTTTATACACATTATAGGAAATAGGAAAGGAATTTGACACAAAAAAATTAGACACATGAGAAAATACATGCACCAAAGTAGAAATAGTAATAATTTTTTTTCCTAACTCGTATACATGGTAGGAGACTCTTAGATCAACTAATTCTTTAAGATCATGTGATCCCATTAATAAGTCCATGAAAATATGCACACATGTGGAATAATGAGTTCTATAGCGATGACGTGTTCATGAACAAATTTTTAATTTCATATTCATGATGAGGAATTTGAAGCCTTTGATAAGCATAAGGTCCATGAATAATGAATCATACCATGTTAACCATTTTCCATTATAAAATTTAGAAGCCTCTTGAATAATTTCATTTCATCATATATATCATCAATTATATCTTTTTATCAAATTACATCATATATTCCAATCACTATCATTTGGATGTATTTTTGATCACTTAAATCTAATAAGAATGGAACTTGAGTTGGATATGCTTTGTGTAATCTTTGAGATAAGAGAGATTTTATTAGTTTTGGTTATAGACCCACTTAATTAAAAATAATAATATGAATACGCTATTTGTTTATGAAATAAAAGTTTCATTTTTCCTTCTATAAAATTAGAAAACCATCTTTCCAATGATTATGAAGGTGTCTACAATGAATTCACAAAACTATATTCTTAGATTTATCAAGAGAGTGTCCCTTTTTAGTGATTAATGGAGGAGAAGAATGACACCCTCTTTGCAAATAAATTCACAATACATTGTCTCAAGAAACCAATTTAGAATAAAGAATTCATGAGACTATAAAGCATGCTTAACTTCATTTGATTGGTCACTCTATGTTTACTCCTCTTTCAATGAGCTTCTAGCCTTTCAAATTTCCTTTGCATGGTTTCAACAAGATTTACTAAATGAAAATTTAAATTTGGAACCACTAACCTCTTCTTGCAATTTCAACATATCTTCCAAACGTAGGGAAGACATTTCTTTATCCTCACATGTTAAAAATTATTTAGTTGGTGAAGAAGAAGGCACAAATCCTTGTTTCTCATTGACCTATGAAATATTTGCAACTCTTACTATACCATCTTTAAAAACAATATTTTAATCCTCTTTATTAGTTTCACCATTATGCATATGGTAGTCTTCAATGCCATCATTCACTTTTTGGTTTAAAAAATTGTATTATGGATGTTTCAATTTCTCTCATAATTGGAATTTACAAGTGTTATTAAGAGTATGCATACATTTTTCTCTTTTGATGGATGCTTCATTCAATAAGTCAGGATTAAGAGAAGTGAAGCATTGTGACGAAAGTACTAGTAAAATTTTGAAGACAAGAAGCTTTAAGAATAGAGTCATTTATAACCTCTTCTTATTAATTTTTTTCTTTGTCATCATTATTAATAACCTTAATGATTCATTTAATGGTTGAATATGTGTCAAGAGAATAAAAATTGAATGTTGATCTTCAAGCTCTTTGGTTTTGAGATAATCTTCAATTTTTATTTTAGCCATACTACTTTCTAAGTGTTCTTCAATAGTTCCAAAAGAAAAAGGCCACAATTTTTTCGAGGAGAAAAGGACATGATTGTAGAACCATTCTTACTTTATCCATCTCTATAGGTGATATTATTATAATATTGTCTATATGCTATAATTATTAATGAAATAGGTTATTATATTTTTGGACTAAGCGTAATACAGATGAACATTCTTCAAGTGGCTAGAAAAGTATTGTTCTCTTGATCATCAATTTTTTTTGATTCATCATCATTATCCTCATCATATAAATAATACAATTCAAAATTTTATTTTCCATCTATTTCCATTCATTCAATAGTGTCTCCATCTTTAGATATTTGAGTATTCTTGAATATATATTCACTTTCTTTAATGCAAGGAGAATCACCATCACATAAAGCAAATGAAAACATTTAACGTTCTTCCTTTTTTATTTATTCAATCCTATGTAATTTTCAAAGTAAAGAAGGAAGCATTTCTTTTAGTTGGATTTGTTTACTACCATAAAAACTATTTAAAAATATATTTTTGGGATCACAAATAATTTCATTTTCTTCAAAATTAGGTACAAATGAAAATTTTACTCATGTGTGTAGCAGGAATATACTCTCCACAGAGAGAGTTTCATCAAGGAGGGGGTGTCTAGCTGTTGTAAGCGACTATGGTGAAACAAATCTGCACCCACAAACACTTATAAATCATATAGTTGCATTGCATTGCATTTTATCATTTCATGAATAATCTTATGTTGATAAATTGATTTATAGCTCTTAATAAAAGTATCTTCTTATGATTTGGTAGTGGAAAATGCAATGATTTGTTTATTAAAATTGAATTATCCTTTGATTAAAATAAAATAGACTTATATATATAAAATTTATTTTAGTGAATTCCTTGTGAAAGAAAATGATTTCCCTCTTAAAATAGATTACATATTTATTGTGATATAATGAATTAAAAAGAATAAAATAAATGTATTTTGTTTTATTATTCTATGATAATATTAACTCATGTTAAAATAAATCTCTTTTATCAAGATAAGGACAAGTTAAAAATAAATAGAAGAAAAAGAAATTAAAAATAGAAAAAGGAAGGTAGTTATTTTTCTTACAAGATTCGTTCGGAGAAAGGAGTGGAGGAAGAAGATTTGAGAACTTGGGGGAAAATAAAGACCTCTCATTCTCATAGAAGGTACTCATTCCGGGGAAGCAAGAGGAGAGGCAGTTTAAAAATTGCAACTAACTTTTTTGATTGGGAAGAAGGTTGGTGTTATGGGGAAATGGCTGGAAGAGGGGATGGAATACAAATCCTCAACAATGGAAGATATCAGACATTACGCAAGAAAACCAGGGTTGCCATGGTGAAGAAAGGAGGAAAGAGTCAGTTGCTGGATGTGAAGTCAGACTTGGTGCCTACTGGGACCTTGCAGATCCTTAATGAATCTTATGAGCGCTGCTGAGAAGTTTGTGCTGAGTATGCGAAGACTTACTACCTGGGTACTATTTCTTCTTCTAATGTATAGTTTTCTTTTCTTTCTTGGTAAATTGTAAACGAGTCTTTATCATCATTTCAATTGCTCTGCCAAGTTTTACTAGACCATGGTTTGGTGAACCAATTTATTGAATTGATTTTTCTAGTTTAGAATGATGATTTTTTTTTGATGTAGAACCCACGTAAAGAATTTTCATGTACTTAAAAACATTAGGGATGCATCTGGGTAGAAGAAGGTTGCTTTAGCCCCTCCGTTGGTAAGCCTTGCAGATCAGGATATAAAATACATCCCTGGTTTTATGTGGACAAGCTTACTGCCCTTATTGTTGGTTCTTTGTGCTTATTTGGTTGAGGCTTCATATCCAGTATTTTGTAATGTGCTAGACTCGATCTTAAGTAAAATGCATTAAATTTCTCAAAATCAGATAGTTATGTGCCTTGTCTACGCATCCACCTTTTGCATACATGTATACCAGGGCGCTTGCAGCTACGACATCTAACAAAATTCCTCTAGCCTTAATGCTTCGATGGATGTGCATGCACTGTTCTTTAGCTTCATCTTGGAACAAACGATGAAGACGTTGGAAAAGGTCGTTGAGTTTGGGTCTGTGCCTGTTAATCGCACATTCTTGAAAGTTTCTAAAGCCTTTCTTCTATTGCACCATATGCAAGCTTGGGCTGTGCCTATTCAACAAAATCATTGAGTGTATATTCTCTATGCAGCCAATTAGTAACTTCCATTAGTTATCATATGCTTGTGCCTTACTTTTGCAATGCTAATGCTTAGCATATATGATCTATGCCTTCCCATTTACTATTGCAGCGCTATTATGGAAGTAGCTACGCACTCATTACACATATGCCTCCCCTCTTCTCACCATTTGGTATTATTGTTCCTATTTTCAAAAGGCAGCGCCCCACTAACTTAGGCAATGGTTACTCAGAAGGGTTATTAGATTAAAAGCTAGCCTCTTGGTTTGGAATAGGTTGGAAACTTTGATAGCTCACTATCTCTCCATGGGTCGCGCCTTTTATAATGACTGGGAGACCTTAGAAAGGCTGAATCTTTCTTATGATGGCTTGCGTAGGACTCTATTGGCCAAGTGCCTTGATTTTTTGTTGCAGCATATGACAAGACAATCAGATGTCTTTAGAATATCATTGACGTGTAGGAAAATTCAATATAATGTTTTAGGCTCGATGCTTTATTCATTGAATATAATGGTACGTTAAGTTGTATCCCTTGCGTAGCTTTGGAAATCTAAAATATATTGTGATTTAAGGCTTTTCCTGAAATAAACATAGTTTTCTTTTTTAAATATTATAATCATTGTTCTAATATATAATTCTAATTTTATCTTTGGATAATAATTACCTACTTCTCCTTATGTCTTATTAATAAAGTTCCACTCGTCATTTGAATCTTGAAAGTTTATCTATGTCAATGTTACCAACAATATTAGATAATAGATGCATCCAACAATATTTGCAACTATAAATATAAATTGCATTATTAAATGGACATATGTTGGTATATATATATATCGTTATGAAGTGGATACTTACATTTTCCATAGAGATAAAGGTTGACTCATGTAGTCACCCTAAAGACCCTAGAATATCTATTTGTAAGAAGGGAGATTTATATCACATTTGAGATCAATGGTTTCTTTTCTTTTCTTTTACTTAATGTAGCCATTTGATAAATTTCATAGTTATAGTCTGGAACGTGACGAAGGTAAGGTGTCGGTAACCTATGATAGTATCTTGTTATCATCTATTTGCAGCTCGTGTCACTTTTGTGTGCTTGTTGATGTGTAATATATATAATTTATTAAGTTCAATCTTTGGAGGTCATTACATTTATATTTATTTTACCTTACTTGAAAAGTATGTATGAGTTGTGGTATTTGACTCGAATAGACAATTATGTGACCAATTTGAAAGGTACAAATGACAACACTACATCTATTATTGATTATTATATAAACATGACTTGTCATTATTTCTGACTTAGTGATTACAGAGACATGTCCTTTTGAAGTTGTAAATCAGAATTCTGAAATGAATATCTTGTAAACTATATGCAAAACAATAGGGTTATTATCTGACATGTTTATACCCTAAAGATTCCAGTTCTAGATAAATGTTATGTAAAGAAACAGTGTGATCCTCTGTAGTTGATTGATTTATTAATTAGAAATGTGTAATGAAGTTGTAAATGGTCATGTCAGTGAGACAACTTGATCATTGACAGCGAGGCACCTTGTAACCAATGAGACATTTCATTAAGTCAGTGAGGCATTTTTATGAGTGGTTTTTCATCCCTACAAGGGTTTTTCACTCATGAAAATATTTGTGTTATGGTTCTTTTGTGGATGTATTTATGATCTTGTTGTTTCCTTAATTTACACTACAATATTTGAATTCCATGTATTGCTGATATGATATTCTTGTGTAAGCTTACATGGCTAAATCTAGTGAAGGCATGACCTTCTTTTGATATACTTTGATTCATTGATGTATGCTATTCCATTTGAATATAGTGATGAATGTTATTTAATTATTCCTCTTTTTCTGCACCATTTTATAATTATTTTATTCTATTAAATTATTTTGGAAATTAAGGGTTATAACTATTAAGTGAGATTCCCAGACCTTACAATTTATTTTCTTTCTCATCACCACTATCACTATCAATAATTTATTTGTGGTATAAAAAATATTTTTCTATATTTCTTGATATCAAGCCATCACTCTAGGTTGATATTTTCAAATAGAGTCATAAAACATGTACCAACACTTTATTTCCTAGTATAGTCACCAAATATCTATTAATAAATAGATGTGTCACTACAATGTTTCATTGAAATGAATGTGACTAGTCTAATGGGTAGCAACAAATATTCACAATAACACTTTATTTCCTAGTATAGTCACGAAATATCTATTAGTAAATAGATGTGTCACTACAATGTTTCATTGAAATGAATGTGACTAGCCTAATGGGTAGCAACAAATATTCACAATAACTGGAGAAAATTACCAATTGAATGAAAAATTATCCTCTATATTTGAGGTGGACAACTAACTCATAAGATGGGCATAATTTTAGGATTCTTGTGTACTCTAAACTAAAAAAATGGAAAGAAACATAGAGAAACCCTAGACAAGAGATGCAAAGAAAATTATCTACGTATTCCTAAAGAATATCTATGGAAAAAATACTGAATGAAAAGGCTAGTGTGTATATAGTTAAATAAAAATCTAAGTCTAGTTTTTCAAAAGCCATGAATAAGTAAATATAAAGATGACATGTTGAACTAGATAGAAAAGCCTTGTATGAGAATTAAGTATAATTCATAAATCAGGAAGAATAAGATAAACAAAAAAAAGTTTTGGAAAAGTTATTTTTCTTTATAAAAGATGTTCAAAGTCTCTATAGCACCCCTCTGTTTTGCTCAGATATATGCTTATGTTTTTTATCAGTACCTTTATTTTGATAGACCATGATACTTTGTTATTATTTGATCGTTAACTTTGGAGCGATGTTGGTTTTTATATTATGATGTGAGAGAACATTATTCCGATGTTTATTGTTTATGACATGCTTTTTGATTAGCATAGTTATTTATTTGAGTTGATATTGCTATATGCTCATCTATATTTTATTGATGTTTAGATTCGTCAGTTTGATGTGACATTGTATTGGTGAAGGGAATGAGATTGCATCACTCGCTTGTGAGTGCCTTGCGATTCTGCGATTCTCTCTTCATGGTGTGTTTGATTATGATATATATGCATGCTTGATATATGCTTTGATTGCAGGTAAAGGACATCGAATCCACCTAGATTCCTAGGTTTGAGTGTGTCCATTGCCCAATAGTATTGTTGATTGGGAGATAGTAACTAGGTTTCCCTTGCCAAGCCACAACCCTGGTCATAGTGTGTCATTATTTTTAGTTGGTCATGTTTTGTTATCATGTTGTACAAATTTTCCTTGTTGGTTATTTATGTTGCAAGGTATGTTTAAGGGAAATAAATATTTTAAATGTTTTAGGTGATTATTTAATTAATCTTGATTATTGTGTTTAAAGCTTTGTATTTAATTTATTTGGTAAAATGATTTAATCTTATGATTAAATTTATTTTATTAAGTAATTAAATTAGAAAATACTATGTAATTTTGAATTATTAAAATGCATTAATATCTAAAAAATATCTAGAGGGATTATCTGAGTATTGATTGAGAAGATATTTGATTTTTGACATGCGTTGGGAAATTTTAATTACGGTTGTTGGGAAAATTATTTCACGAAGAGAATATTTGCTTTAACAAAGAGAGGCAAGAAGTTACTTCACGGAAGAGAGGACAAGATATTTTTGGTAGAGGTTGTTAAAAATTAAGTTTTGTTGTTGAATCTGGTTGTTGAAAATTTGGGGAAGGATAATCTTGGGAAAAATACTTTGGCTCTGGAATTATTTTGTTTTTTTTGAAGAAGCTCTATTTTTGGGAAGAAGCTTTGTTTTTCTGGAGGAAGCTTTGTTTTGTGGAGGAAGCTCCACATCAATCTTCATCTACTCAAGCGTTTGGAATTTAGGTTCTTCTATTATTTTATTTAATTTCAATTTGGAAAAGGTTATTAGATTAATTTGTGGATTCTGGAAAAGATTGCTTGTGCAATATTAGAAGCTTTTGAGTTTTTTGTAAAATTGTAAGAAGTCGTGTCTAAAGATTGTGTAGAAATTATTGTGAGTTTTTATTTGTTTTGAAACTATAGATTGTCAGGGAAGCTTTGGAAATTCCTGCAAATTCCTGCAGGGATTATTTTTATACAATGGAGAACCTAGAAGGAAATAAGAGGAAATTGGAAAACTTTTATGTGGAAAGAATTAGTTTTTCTTTGCAGAATTTTATAGGAAATCTCTCAGGAATTTTTGTAAATGTTATCTATAGAGAAATATTGCTCCATTTTCCTATTGAATTTGTTGTCTGTAGAAATTTACTGTTCTTCTTCCTATAGATTTGTTTATTTGGAAAAGAAATTTGAAAATCTCTCTCTAGAATTGAGAAACTCTTCTGTGAAAATTATTTGTCCGACTAAGACAGTCATTCTGATGAAATTTATATATATATATATATATATATATATATATATATATATCTAAATATATATATATATATACATACACATGTATATATATTCATATATTTATAAACAAATACATTTTTGTATTTTTGATAAACCTTCTCGAAAAAATATTTATTTTGAAACCATATGGCAAATTTTATTTGTAGTTTCAAGTTTTATATGGATGGGGGTGAGAGGGGTTGATTCCCCCACCGCCACCGGTTTATGGAGGGTGCGATTGCCATGAGGCAACACCCTCCAAAATTCTGTGGAGGGAGCGCTGCCCCATTGGCAGCGCAACCTCCATGGAGAAGGGGCAGTCGACTTATAAATACAGTTGGTGCCATTCCTTATTTCGTCTGTGCTTTTAATATGCAATTGATTTTTGATTTTTTTTTTTAATTTTTTTTTAAAGGTATAAAATATATATATTATATATATCTATGTGTATATGTATGTAAGTGTATATATATTTGTATACATATATACGTATATATATTTATTATATATTTTGTGATTGTATTAAAACTATAATTTATTTTTAAATAGTTAGATAATTTATTTAAGTATATATATAATTATATGTATATATGCATAAATATATATATATCTAAAATGATATTTGTATAATAGGTGCATGTAGTATATGCACAGTTAGAAGATTAATAAAATGATATGTTTTTTTTTTTTAAAGAAGAAGAAATTGATATTTTTATTTAAAAGTAACTGAGGAATTGAAATAACAGATAGATTAGATTTCCTTTCTCTGTAAAAGAGATTTTATTAAATTAGATTATTTGGGCAATAATTTTTACTGTATTTCATTGAAGGAAAATTAGATATAGGAAATTCGAAGGATAGATTTATTTTTTGTTTAAATTTCCCTTTTTAATGTAATTTATTTTGTTTTCGTTTTGGGGGAAATTGTTTAGAAGCATTAGTAAGACTTCCATATGTGGTATTTTAGTTGGGGCTTGTTGTATTTTATTATCAACCCTTTGATTTCCCTTGGGTAGTGTGTGTATTCGTATTCGATGAATCACCCGGTTACCATGAATGAGGATGTGATATCTTTTATTTTAGATTGGGAATTGATTACCCATATGTGTGCACTAGTTTACCTTTGGGTAGTGGATTTGTTCCATGTGTTGTCTTAGGGGAGTGGCTTTCAATGGGGGCCAACACACAAAGTGATGTTAGGGCAACTCATTGGGAGTTAGTTAATCCAGTGAAAATGTAAATAAATATATTAGGGGAAAGGGTAGTATTAACACTTAACAAGAATAATTGTGCCTCACTCATGGACTCAAGGGATTGTATAGACTTGGGATGAGATGGGAAGGTCTGGAATGGCAAGATCATTATCTTGTCTCTACGAAAGATAATTGATTCCACATCGAAGTACATGTGGGGCCGAGAGTCATGAGAGGCTACTAGGGTAACCCAAGATGGGGGTTGAGGCCTAAGAAGATTCACTAGGGTAGCCCATGCAACTTTGTGATGAAACTCCTAAGTTAGCAGTATGTTTGGTTCAGTGATATAATTATTTAGTTAACTCTGTAAGCAATGTAACTCGTGTGTTAGTGTTGTAATTGTATTTGATTAGTTCAGTCATTCGATAGCCTATGTCTAGAGGTAGATGGTCTTGTCTAGGAAGCCTTGTTACTATCTCCTAGCACATGGGGTGGGCCTTTGAGTACCACTTGGTTGGGTGGAACGTGCACCTTACTCTGTTGGGTTCCCTTCTTATGGTCGTGATGGCAAGATCTTCAAGTCGGAGAGCTCGTGGGTATTGGTTGTTATTTTCCATTCATTTGATTTAATGTATTAGTTTAACACTTTGAATTTATATCACTCCTCAATAGTATTCGAGGAGGACACTTGTAATTTGTAACACTTTGTATGATCTTCCTCATTCTGAGAATGAGTATTGTAAACATTATTTGAAATTAATGTAATCTATGGAACTTATGTACTTCTAACTTATGTGATGGTTAATGCTTTGAATGTATAATCTTTAAATTCATGAGTAATTAATTATATGATATGAATGATTTAATGTTTATGTTATGGGATTCAGTTGTAAGCTTAGTCGCGTGCCTTAGAGGATGTTTGTGATAGTGTAGTGCACCTTTCATGTATTAATTGCACTTTTAAAGAAAAATAATTTGTTCACTTTCGTTGTAGTTGCATCTTCCTCTAGAGTTATGTGGTGGGGCGTTACAGTCTGTATCCCCTCTTTCTTGTACTTACTATGCAAAAATGTAAAAAATAATGATCAATATTAACCCTTGGTAATGTACTTACACATTGCTTTAACTATACATTCTATTAGGAAAATATTTTTCTTTTTGTAACCATTCAACTACCCTTTTTGGGCTTACAAATATTTTCATTACAAATTTTAGGATAAGAATTTTATGATTAAAAATTAATCCCTCAAATAGTTTCAATAAACATATGTTTTTTTTTGCATTTTCTTGAATATTTATCTTTATTTGGCTATAGGTGTGTAGACATCCAAATTTGATCACTTCCATATGATCAAAATTGTCTACTTTATTCATCTATTTCATTAATAGTGATTAAATAATTTATTTAATCATTATTTCATTTTCTGCCTAAGGTTCCTAAAGTATCTAATTAAATAAATTAAATACTTTACCTTACCCCATTTTCTTCTCTAAATTAAATAAATATGACAAATTATTTGATTTAGTCTTTTAACCCATTTGAATTAAAACCAATTTTTAATTCATCTTTTTCTCTCTCCTTGTCACATTCTCCATAATCCCCTTTTAATCTAGATTAAATTAATTAATCTGTAATTAGGATGTGCACCACTTAATCTTGATTAAGTGTCACATCCTCCATAATCTCCCACTTGCCTCTAATCTCTCATTAGTTACCTTAATCATGTGTTTGCACAACCTTAATCAGAATCATTAGCCACATTTGGCTTACCTTTTCTGGTCAACCTTCCCACTTACCATTTTTAGACTCTCTTCCCCATGGACTCTCTTCCCCATGTGAATTTTTAATTCACATTTATTTACCCAAGGTTCCTCTCTTCCCCATGTGAATTTTTAATTCACTTTTATCTTTCCAAGGTCTTCTCCATCCCCCATGCAAGATTCTAGAAGCCTTGACTTGTCACTTCACATGTGCCAAGGGCTTCTAGAACCTTGGACTTGTCACATCACCCACATGTGACAAATCTCCAGCTTTTTGGAGACACTCTCTTATCCACTAGATTCTTCCAATCATTGTGAATTTTAAATTCACTTTTATTCCTCCAAGGAATCTTCTCATCCCCCAAGATCCACCTCATCTCCACATCACTCCACCCTAGGACATCTCACCTTCCACATGTCAAGATGTGAGGGCTTGTGAGTCCTCAACTCACCATAGCCCTTCATCTTGATCTTTGTTGGATCAATCCCAACCGTTGAATTCTCTAGAGAATTCAATTTGGCCTATAAATACCCCTTCAATTCCTTCATTTTTGGGGGATCAAGTCTTTTGCAAATAAACTCTTGCAAAATTTCCATTCAATCTCTCATCCATTTTAGCATCCATATTGCATCAATTCATCTTGCATCCACTTCATTTTCATTTCCATCCAAGGAGCACACAAGACTTCAACATCAAGGGCCAACCAAGGAAGCAACAATATGAAGGTATAATAGCAATTTATTTGTTCATCTTGCTTTCATATTGTTCATTTTCTTAGGCTAATCATTGAGGTGCCCTATTATCTTGTTGTTTCTCTTTATTGCACTATTAGTTTTATCTAACATCTCACATATTAGGAAGCAACATTTTATTAGGATCACATTTCTGGCACACCCGGTGGGACCCACAAAGGGGTCTCTTTCTTTCACGTTTTTTATTGTTTACTTGTTTGCAAATTTAGGTCACAGAGGGGCGACCTTGCCCTTTTTGACTGTTTTCTGCAGAGGGGCAACCTTGCCCTTTTTGACTGTTTTCTACAGAGGGGCGACCTTGCCCTTTTTGACTGTTTTCTGCAAAGGGGCGACCTTGCCCTTTTTGACTATTTTCTGCAGAGGGGCAACCTTGCCCTTTTTGACTGTTTTTAGACTATTTTCTACAGAGGGGCGACCTTGCCCTTTTGATTGTTTTCTGCAGAAGGGCGACCCTGCCCTTTACTGATTGACTATTTTCCGCAGAGGGGTGAATCTACCCTTAACAACACATTCGGGAAGGTAAAAAAGGGACATTTTAGCTTCATTTTTGTCTCTTTCTTTTGCTGTTTTGTGCTCTAACCCGCTAATCTTATTTGGTGGTGAGTGAAGTCAGATTTGCTGCACATCACAAAGAAGGGAGAAGATAAACAACTAACATTTCCTTGCAGGACCTTCCTTTTTATTCTATTTTTTAAAAGTCTTTCCTTGCTACTTTATCTAGGTACTTAGTATAAGTAGGGGAAAGTAATATTTGCTGTTTGTTGTGTCTATTTTACTTATTTTACCCTAAGGGGGCATTAGTTTGTTTTCACTTTCCTCCTTTGCACGTTGTGTGGATCCGAAGGAGGTAGTTGGAAACAATTAGTGTCATCTTCTTAGCGGGACCTGCTTGGGGATTTCATCACCCCAAGGGATGATCCCAACCATGCGTACCGGCGGGGTATATAAAGGGGGGAGAGCCAAAGCTGTACTTCAATCCAGTTGCGTCGTAATTGTTGGAACGTCGAAGCTAGGGTGATACCTAGATAGACGTGAAGAGTTGGTCCGAGCCTTTCAATATCTCGCTGGGGCTCCCGACTCACGCTTGTGATGGACTGGTGTTCACGGTTGTGCCTCACGTACTGAGCGTATATCGAGGACTCCCTAGAAACCTTGTTCATCTTAGAGTAAGACCTTTGCCGACCATACCCGTTAAAACATTAATCATAGGATTGTGCTTGTTCAAAGTGTCTTTTTGTGAAGAACCAGTAAATTTTGGTAAGTCAAACTGTCATTAAACCATTTTAAGTCCTTGCCAAAATCCCTTATCCAAACCAAGTTCAAATTTTCACTGCAGAGGGGCGACCTTGCCCTCTGTTTCAGCCATTTTCTGTAGAGGGGCGACCCTGCCCTCTGTTTCAGCTATTTTCTGTAGAGGGGCGACCCTGCCCTCTGTTTCAACCATTTTTTGTAGAGGGGCGACCCCGCGCTCTGTTTCAGCCATTTTCTGCAGAGAGGCGAATACGCCCCGCTGAACGACCAATTTCACCTATTTAACCTCCGTTCGAATCCCCGAAGCCTCCATTTGACCATTTGATCAATCCAAACCTTCATTTGGCCATTCCAATCCCCCGTTCACCCCTCCTGACCATCTATCTATCCAACCTGAATATTCGATTACCCGTTCCGAGCGGTCGTTTCCCTGTCATGAGTGGTCAACATTTTGTGAAAATCAATGTTTCATCGACTAGACTGCATGAGTGCTTCTTAGAACATCATTGGAGTCCATATCTATCATCAAATCATCCATCCCAATCACCTAGACTTCATTTTTGATTTTTTTTATTTTTATTCCGAAACTTCCGAAGGCCATAACTTTTGACTCGGATGTGGGTTTTGGCTGAAATTTTACGGGTGGTTACATTAGGAGATGCCATTTGGATTCCCAACCGACTGCTAAGTCCATTGGATCCTCCTTTGACACATTTTTAGAGCCTCAAGCTTTCATCTTGACCCTCAAAATCATAAATTATCATTTATTTTTTCCAATTTTCCAATCTTTGACGAACTATTTCGTTAATAACTCTGAATGCATGTCTCATATTTCTTATGTTAGTTGGCAATTCATCCTATCTTAGTATTGGGTATTTTGTGGAAAAAACTAGACTCTCAAACGTATGCCTATAAAATTTCCTAAAATGGCAAAATTTGACAATTTTTGAAAACTGCCAAATTTGGCAAAAATCTGATTGTCAACACCTTACGTCCTCTAGTTGAAACCCATGATCTTGGTTTCAAATCAATTCTATCATATCCTCTGATCCAATCCCAATCTAAGCTCCAATCCAGTTCTAATCTGAACGTTAATCCCATCATCCTAATCTAAGCTTTTATTCAATCCCAATCTGAGCTTTCATCTAGTCCCCATATGATCTTTCAATTCATCCTAGTTCTCTATCCATCATCTATTCTTTCCTTCTAATCTATATCCATCATGAATCTTTATCCCCCTCTCACATGAACAATAATAGTAGTCAAAGGGAATCCTAACTCCGTTGATGATGATAATGAAAATCTTGTTGATCATGAAGATTGTTATATAGATTCCCTTGACGCTATCATTGCTAGCAAGCTCTCTCCAACCACCTCCAAAAATCCCACTACTTCTTCAAACTATCCCACCATGCCTTCATCCACATCCAATAACGGTTCTTATGTTACCCTTGACAAGGGATATCCAACATCCTCACCATCGACATATTCATCATGTCCTCCCATTCAACCTCTATCCTATCCAACATCCACATCCTCTTATCCTCATCATAATAAAAAATTCCAATACCTCTACCTTAATCCCACATCCCAATCTTCTCGTCCTAATCCAACACCTACACCTTCCTATCACAATCTACCATCCCAATATTCCTCCTATCCTCATCCACCATCTCAATCCTCTCATCCTAATCTACCATCTGTATCCTCCTATGCTAACCCACCATACATGTCTTCCTATGGTGGTTCACCACCTCAATCTTCCTATTCTAATCCAACATCCACACCTTCCTATCACAATCCCCCATCCCCATACCCTTACATTAATTCCACATCTCCCCATTCTAATCCTTCATCTACATCTTCCTACTATCACTCCCCATCCCACTCTAATCCAACATCCACATCTTCCTACATCACTCTCCCTTTCACTACATTATATCTTAATCCTCCATCTAATCATAATCCTACATCTCCTCTAACCACTCCTAGTACTCCATCTAGTCCCATCCCTTCATCTAATCCTAATCCTCCATATCTTCCTAGTCCTACATCCATTTCCATCCCTTCATCTAATCCTAATCCTCCATATCTTCCTAGTCCTACATCCAATCCCATCCCTTCATCTAATCCTAATCCTCCATCTCCTCCTAGTCCTACATCCAATCCCATCCCTTCATCTCCTCCTAGTCCTCCATCCAACCCCATCCCTTCATCTAATCCTAATCCTCCATCTCCTCCTAGTCCTCCATCCAATCCTAATCCACAAATCCCTAATCATAATCCTCCATCTCCTCCTAGTTCTACATCTAATCCTCCAATTCTTAATCCTATTCCTCATCCACACATCCACTCATATAATCCTCCAATTCTTAATCCTAATCCTCCATCCAATCCCATACCCACATCTAATCCTAATCTTAATCCTCCATCTCCTCCTAGTCCTACATTCAATCCCCTACCCACATCTAATCCTAGTCCTACATTCAATCCCCTACCCACATCTCATCCTAATCCTCCATCTCCACCTAGTCCTACATCCATTTCCATCCCTACATCTAATCCTAATCCCCCATACATTCCCATCACTCTACCTAATCCTACATCCCTTCCAAATGTTTCCCAAGGACTCATGCAAGAAGAGACACCATGCCCTCCCACTTTATCATGTACTATCACTAGTGATGAGGCCCTCCTCCATCCTACACCTATCCCTCTCATCACCCTTCCTACCACCATCCACACGATTGAGCTGGTCAAACCCATCGAATCCATTGAATCCCCATATTCTACTACTAGATCCACCGAATCCATTGAAGACATCCAATCCCCTCCTCCTAGTCCTAATATTCACAAACTTCAATCCAATGACCTTCATGAATCCTCCATCCTCCTCTCTCCCCCAATTGAGGAGTCCCTCCAACACTCTTCCATCATCATACATCCCACACAAGATGAGTCATGCCAAGAGCTTGATCCAAAGCATACAAGCATATCCCCTCCTCCAAATCAAGATCACTCCATCACATCTACTCCCTCTCAAGAACATAGTCTTCCATCCATTTCATCTCCTGATCCATATCCTCAACCAAGTCAAGATCCTATCCTCCCATCCACCCCATCTCAAGATCACACTATCTCCTCCACTCCATCCCATGATCCCATTTGCCTTCAAGAGCCAATCACTCCATTTGATGAGCCCTTATCATCCACTACCTCTCATGATCCCTTATCACTCATTCCTCCAGATGCGTCTATCCCCTCATCTCCATCGCATGATCCTTCATCGCCATCTAGTCTTACCATCCCAATGCCACTTTTGTATCACCTTGGTAACATTACGTGCATCCATGGTGGTCTTCTTGTCGAAGAAAATCAAAGTATATGCACCACCCATCCTCCTTCACCTAATAATGCAATCGCATCATTCTTCCAAAAGAATAGGCATCCTACCATAGATCATATGCTTGAGAACATGAACTATCAAGGAAAAGGTTTAGGTCTTCATGAGCAAGGTATTTTAGAACCCATTCAAGTCAAAGAACATCCAGGCACACATGGTCTTGGATATGTCTCCCAAAACTTGCACTCTAAAGATGTTGGTACAACCTTCGTACATCCTAAACGATCCTCTTCTAAAGGCACAAGAGGTACTTCCCATCGTTCTGCCAAGATATATGCCACCATCCCCCCTCCTCCATCATACTACATAAAAAAAACCATCCATCTTCCTCCATCATCCTCTCAATCCATTTTGGGTCCTTATGTCCCTCCATCCATCATTGCTCATCCTTCATCTACTATGGTTTCTTATATCCCTCCATCAAAACCCACACATCCTCCATATACACAGTCTATTTTGGGTCCTTACATCCCAAAATCACCCCCTCCATCTTATCCTATTCATCCACCCCCTCTCCCTCATACATAGCATAAAAATCCTACCTTCATAACTCCTAATCAGGATCAACAAAGCACATACCTACACATTATCCATCCACACTTCCTCATCAAATGCCTACCTCCATCGCTCCCCATCATCCATCTCCTTGCATCTATCCCCTTGCTACTAAAACAACTTTGGATACCAAAGCAACAATACATAAATCCAAACATCCACATGAATCTAAAGCTGCTCATGTCCCCTTCCACAGACATGTTGAAGAACAAAAAAATTGAGTCCAAAATCCAAATCAATCCAAAAGGCCACAAAGGCCCACAGAAGCAAAAATAAAAACCATGTGGATCCCAAAGAAAAAAGGTGCCATACCTTCAATTGAAAAGTCCATAACGACATCCAAAGTTGTTATTTCCCCACAAAATCATTCACCTCCTCCATCTCCTAAATCTATTTTGGGTCCCTACATCCCAAAAATCACTATCCCAACTCCTCCATTATCGCCACCCTCTCCATCTATTCATCCACCATCAAATGTGCCAATGTTGGTCCTGAACACCTTCCCCCATCATACATCCACTCCATCATTACATCCATACACTTTCCAACATCCCCTCCACTATCCTCTCTATCTCCCCCATCAAATTCCTTTAATCCATCCTCTTGCATAAACCATCCAGTCTAATAGGGTTGTACCAACATCCGCTGGCCACTTCAAACATGGGCTCTTATTACCTCATATGGAACTTGATGTGTGAGTCCTTCATCCCTATCCTTATCAATTTTCCTCTAAAAATCTGCATATCCATATCCCTATCTTTATCCATCTTCGTCCACATCCTAGTCCAAAAAATAAAAAAAATACAAAAAAAAATAATAATAAAGAGAAAACCATTCATCCAATGGTGAAAACTTGGCAAACAAGCACCTTGGATATGTACCATGATGAAAACTTGGCAAACAAGCATCATGTGTAAATTCCCCATCTCGTCTCCTTCCACGATTGGGGGCAACATCCACTTACGCATTCCTTTCCTCCATCTCCTACATCTGCCTATCTTCTGCATCCTATCCATCCTATCCCATTTATCCCACTTCCTCCCTCTTCCTTGTGATCTTGATAAATGTAGGGGCCAACCTATATACATGCTTTGGACACCTCTTGGCATATATTCCCATCCATACACTATCATATTCCTTATCCACCTCTATCTATCTTCCATTGCCCATCTCACTCCCTTATCCACCCATCTTGCTATCCCTCTTGCCTCGTCATGCATGACACATATAGAGTGAGGGCATCTCCTTATTTGCAATTGGGTCCTTAGAGACATCGTCCATCCATTCTGCCAGGTAATCTTCTCCATCTCCCCATCCTCTCATCCCATAGTGCTTTTCATCCTTTCATCCTTATCTCCCCATTCATCTATCTAAACATCCAATCCATCTCCCTATCCTTATCTTCCTATCCACAAATCCTTTTCCATCTTTTCATCCTTATCTCCTCATCCGTTTATCTACCCAGTAATCCATGTCATCTTTCCGAATCCTTATCCTTCTATCCATATATCCTAGAATCTTTTAATCTCCCCATCTTTATCAATCCATCCATTTTCCTTCCATCTCTTGTCATTGGTCTCTAGCTCTAGGCTACCCTCATGCAATCCAATGACTTGATATTTCACTAGCATCATTCCTATCTATTTCTCACATCTTTCCAATCTTCATCACTCATCTACCCATCATCCATCCACCTATCCTAGCATCTTCTTTTCCTTCCATCTCATAATCCCTTGTCATTGGTCTCTAGCTATAGGCTACCCTCATGCAATCCAATGACTTGATATTTCACTATCATAATTCCTATCTATTTCTCACATCTTTCCAATCTTCATCACTCATCTATCCATCATCTATCCACCTATCCTAGCATCTTCTTATCCATCCATCCATTTCCGTCCATTATCCCTTGTCATTGGTAACTAGCTCTAGGCTACCCGCATGCAACCCTATCTATTTACCACATCTTTCTCACATCTTCATCACTCATCTATCCATCCTCTCATCCTCCCAATTCATATTCTAATAATCCAGGTCACTATCCCATCCCTGAGCTTCGCATAACCCACATCCCACATGTCGACCATCCAATCCTACGGCCTATCCTGACTCATCATATCCACTCCATCATTTTATCCATTTATCTTGGTCATCTCATCATCCCTTATCCATTGTCTGTCATCGGTCTCTTGTCAAACTACATTGCCCCTGCGCATTTTTTCCATCTGATCATTGCCCTCCACCCTCTGTCTTCATCATCCTCTTTCCACTTTTACCATGGTCTTTTCCTGAACTACGAGGGCTTTGCACTTTCACGTAGGCAAGGTTGATCTTTGATCAACCCTCAAGCCCCTAGGTCTTTAGGGTGTGTTAGTCCTATTGTCTTGTCATCTTATCATCTTGCCATGTCATCAAATATGTCCCTATCCTAGCTGGTGCTTATCAAACAACAGTCATCTATATCACAAGATCCAATCGATTTCTGGTATCCTGCGTCATGTCGATCAACCAATCTATCCTCCATCTTTGGTCTCAACAGGATGTATCCTTCCTAACAGACCGCATCAACCCCATCCATCATCTTGATCCTATGGCAAAGGATGTTTCAAACTTGATTGTGATCTTTTGATGCTTTTAGCTTTTGTTTATCATTTGAGCTCCCTATCATCACTTGTCATGGTCGCCTTGATCCATCATATCATGGTGTGCTTTGACTAGTAAACATAGGGGCATATCTTGATCTTTTTCTTTGTTTTTGTCTTCTTGGTTGTCCCACATAGTACCCACCAAGATCCCTGAGGTCTTGTGTTACGTTGGGGCATCCTTTTGTGCTTGTGGTTATTCCAATACCTGGCCCGACCACTGTCTTTATGACTTTGGGGTGTTGGAATAGCCTTCTTGTCTGTTATGTTTGTTTTATGCATTAGACACTAATCCGTCTTGGTTTACATACCCTAACTCCTGGTGTCTTATGCTATAGCAAAAATCAATTCTCTATGGATGGAAAATTGCATTAGGATTGCATTTCATTTTCCATTCCATCATCTTGCATATCTCCCCCATCCTCATCCATTCAAATCATCTAATCACACTCTTGGTTTTAGCCTTGCTACAAGCCTTGATCCTCATCATCCTCATCATCATCATCATTATCATCTTTGGGATGTATCCTTCCCTATCCTTGTGTTGTTTTGGGATGTACCTTTCCCTCATCAACAACACTCTCATCGGGATGTATCCTTCCCTATCCTTGTGTTGTTTTGGGATGTATCATTCCCTCATCAACAACACTCATCCTCATCCTCATCATCAGTTGGATGTATCCTTCCCTATCCTTGTGTTGTTTTGGGATGTATCATTCCATCGTCAACAACACTCATCCTCATCCTCATCAAGATGTATCCTTCCCTATCCTTGTGTTGTTTTGGGATGTATCATTCCCTCGTCAACAACACTCATCCTCATCCTCATCAGGATGTATCCTTCCCTATCCTTGTGTTGTTTTGGGATGTATCATGTCCTCATCAACAACACTCCATCAACCATCCACCCAACCTGGATTGTACCTGGATTGGGGCAACATCACATTTTTCCTTGCATCCATTTGTGCTCACCTTTATCTCCCATCACTTATCATCATTCTTTTTGTTTCATCACTTTACATTGTCATTTTCATATCCCCTCTCATCTCTCATCCTTTCCCCCATCTCTTCCTCCTTCATCACTTGCCTAATTTTTTTGCCCTCTTTCCAACCATACCATCCATTTCTTCCTATCGAGAGGTCACTCGGGACCCCTCTCTTTTCCCCCGTCGCCCTCTCGAGGGGGCATACCCTTCACAATAATCCATTTTCCCTGCCATAATCAACTCCTTCCAGGATTGGGGCATCTTCATCCATTCCTCATTAATTGAACGACTCAGATCCTCTTCCCCACGCTGAGGCATCCTCTTTCGGTCACTTCCTCTATAGAGTCATCTGCACTTTCTTTTCTTCGAAGCACGGTTATTCTAACAATACTTCGAAGAGGGGAAAAATGTAGACATCCAAATTTGATCACTTCCATATGATCAAAATTGTCTACTTTATTCATCTATTTCATTAATAGTGATTAAATAATTTATTTAATCATTATTTCATTTTCTGCCTAAGGTTCCTAAAGTATCTAATTAAATAAATTAAATACTTTACCTTACCCCATTTTCTTCTCTAAATTAAATAAATATGACAAATTATTTGATTTAGTCTTTTAACCCATTTGAATTAAAACCAATTTTTAATTCATCTTTTTCTCTCTCCTTGTCACATTCTCCATAACCCCTTTTAATCTAGATTAAATTAATTAATCTGTGATTAGGATGTGCACCACTTAATCTTGATTAAGTGTCACATCCTCCATAATCTCCCACTTGCCTCTAATCTCTCATTAGTTACCTTAATCATGTGTTTGCACAACCTTAATCAGAATCATTAGCCACATTTGGCTTACCTTTTCTGGTCAACCTTCCCACTTACCATTTTTAGCCTGGACTCTCTTCCCCATGTGAATTTTTAATTCACATTTATTTACCCAAGGTTCCTCTCTTCCCCATGTGAATTTTTAATTCACATTTATTTACCCAAGGTTCCTCTCTTCCCCATGTGAATTTTTAATTCACTTTTATCTTTCCAAGGTCTTCTCCATCCCCCATGCAAGATTCTAGAAGCCTTGACTTGTCACTTCACATGTGCCAAGGGCTTCTAGAACCTTGGACTTGTCACATCACCCACATGTGACAAATCTCTAGCTTTTTGGAGACACTCTCTTATCCACTAGATTCTTCCAATCATTGTGAATTTTAAATTCACTTTTATTCCTCCAAGGAATCTTCTCATCCCCCAAGATCCACCTCATCTCCACATCACTCCACCCTAGGACATCTCACCTTCCACATGTCAAGATGTGAGGGCTTGTGAGTCCTCAACTCACCATAGCCCTTCATCTTGATCTTTGTTGGATCAATCCCAACCATTGAATTCTCTAGAGAATTCAATTTGGCCTATAAATACCCCTTCAATTCCTTCATTTTTGGGGGATCAAGTCTTTTGTAAATAAACTCTTGCAAAATTGCCAATCAATCTCTCATCCATTTTAGCATCCATATTGCATCAATTCATCTTGCATCCACTTCATTTTCATTGCCATCCAAGGAGCACACAAGACTTCAACATCAAGGGCCAACCAAGGAAGCAACAACATGAAGGTATAATAGCAATTTATTTGTTCATCTTGCTTTCATATTGTTCATTTTCTTAGGCTAATCATGAGGTGCCCTATTATCTTGTTGTTTCTCTTTATTGCACTATTAGTTTTATCTAACATCTCACATATTAGGAAGCAGCATTTTATTAGGATCACAAGGTGTATCTCCTTCAATGAATTCGGTCAAATGATTTTCCATATATTATCATTTTTCCTCTTAGCTTCACATAAAATTTATTTGATATTTTGGCCAAACAACAAATTGAGATTCAAATGCCTTTACCCTTTACTTTCATGTTCAAACTATCATTAGTTTCGACTTCAAAAGTTATTTCAATTTGAAGAATTCCACCTTGAAATTGCACGAATACCATTCAATTTAAATATTCCCAAGTAAGATGAGCCTAATGGTACATTTGTAAATAGTGATGAACCTAGATATTTAATAATTTTGCATAGGGTAATTGTAATATCAATAATTAAAAAATAGTACATATAGAGGACCAAATATCTACTTTATTTTCTAACCATCCAAAACTATGTAATTTATCCAATTCCTCAATTTATAATAATTGATAAATATTACTTGCATTAAGCATATCCATTTGAACTCTTCATTTTTTATATTTTTTGGGAAAAAAACATTTGTTGTAGAGAAATTCATCCTTGGTATTTACTTTGAAGTGGGCTAGATTGTAGTATTCTCGAATTTGATAGATTCTAGGAAGAAATGTTGGTGTGTAATCATGCTTAGGTAGTTAGAGAGTTAGTTATAGAGGTAGTTAGAGAGATTGGTAGGTTTAGCCACTTTCCCTCCAAATTGTAAATTTAGTTGTTCAAATTTCCTTATTATTGTACCTCATTTTTTCATTAATAATCACCTTCAATTTAAATTTTCTTTCTATTTCTATTTCACTCAAGTTCTTTTCCTAGATCATTTCTTCAACATTGTCTACCTTGATTCTTTAGTTCATTTCATTTTTTAGTGAGGCATATTATTATCTACTTCTAAGTGTCTCTTTTGTTCTAGAGTGACGAGAGTTGATGTTTCTAGGAACTTAATTTCTACTTTATGGAATTAATCTCATTTATTGAGACATTAGAGGCCACCATTTTAAAATTATTTACATCTTTAGATCCTCCATTTATTTGTTTAGAATTGTATGGAAGTTTGTCTTGTGATATTCTCTCATGTTGTAGTAGCAAGGTCCAACCTATATTTAGAAAGTTCTATCTATAGCTCTTGTAGAGATTCTCTCTTCATTCACCCTTTAGGATAACTTTTTTCTACTAGCACTTGTTATTTTCAATATTCATCTTAATCATCCTTTTCTTCTTTCTATTTGATTAAGGATAGGTTGTGCTTCAGTTTTAGAATCCTTTGCTTTCATATTACAATTTTTTTCATAGTTGTAGAATTTTATATTACCTCTATAGGTCCATTTGTTCATGGGACCCATAATAAATTCACACAATTAATTACATTTATATATCAATGGATAGTGCATAATTTGAAGACTATCATTCTAACATCTTTAAGGAGTTGCATCATTAGTTGGTACTCAATGGACTAAGGTAATTAGTGGGCCCATGTTTGTTGATATATTTTCTAAGAATATAAAAGTATAAATAGATTTATATAAAATTCATGTGCTACATGTCTTCTTCGTGCTCCTCATGGACATTGTTAGTTTGGTAGTTTTTCTTGTTTCACTATTGGCTAGAGATGATGCACTAGAGATGGCGGGCCCTCATTTCATTTAGAGATAAAAGGAACAAGGTAAATTTTGAGATACCATGAGACCATTTATTTTTTGAGAATAATAAGATAGTCAACATTAGATATTTTTTATTTTAAAATATCAAGAATGTTATACACCATTAGCTAGAAGAATGCACTTCAATAGTTTTGTAGAGCCCACTAAAGATAGGTGTTCATAATAAATATCATAATAGTTGGGACACATATCATTGAGGTTCTCCTCATAAGCATCATCAAAATGACACATTTTTATTATGCTATTGGATGGAAATAAATCTAGTACAAAACAAATGGATCTCTACAATTCAATATACTTAAAAGTTACTACATTTAGTGGTTTAGAAAGAGAGATTTTTGAAGAAGAAAAGAAATTCCAAATTTCCCATTAAACTTCTAGTTTTAGATATTTGAGTAAGACATAATGACATGGATAAAAATTATACAACTCTTAATTATCAAAACTTAATGGCAAAAAAATTCTTTCAAGTAATGGTATAAATATTAGAGGTATCCCTATAAGAGAAGGGGGAAATTCTATGAAAAAAACTATTCATTTTGATATTCATGCATTTAAGAAAAAATAGTAAATATCATTGTTCTTTTATTATAGTGTCCTTTCATACTAATTTTGTAATTTAAACTGATATGAATGAATAATGTATTCTATTTTCTATGTTTATAAATTGTTTTCTCTACAACATTCTTATTGATTCAATTATCTATTATCTTAGCCTCTATTTGTACATTCACAATTTGGTTATCTCTATGCAAGATAGCAATTATATGCATATATAACTTCTATATCATTGTAGTATCACCTGTTGTAGTATCGTTGAATGGTAATAATGAATTTCATAGTGAATACCTCACCTAATAGAATACATTTTTATATCCCATTTCTTTTCTCTCTTTTCTCCTATATGTTTTAAGCTAAATAGTTTGAATTTCATGTGAATATGTAGATTCTTAATATTGAAGGTTATCTTTTTAATTTATACCTACATTCATATGATTTCCCATGTTGGTGCAAAGGAGCACAAAAGTGCAAGTTTAAACATCAACAATTTAGGAATTCCTAGTGGGACCCAAAAAGGGTTGTCTTGGTTTCAAGGTCATATTTAAATATAGTACTCTTAAGTTCCTTTTTTATTATGAAAAAAATACTTGTGATGAGACATTTTTCGGCAACTTACCCTCATCTTGTAACATTTCCTATGGTTTTTAACTCAAGGTGAAGAATTATATTTCCAAATCCACCAACACTTTTTCTAATGGTAGTGGCAAGAGTTCCTAATTTTTATAAAATTAGAATAATGGTAGTCCATTAATCTCTCCAATTATTCTGGCTACTTTGAGTCCTATCCTACCAATGTAAATAAAACACTTTCAAAGTTTATTAGAGAAGATTACAAGACTCTCGCGGAACATCTTCAAAATGTTATAGACATATAATAACATATTATTTCATGGAGAGATATATTTCTCTAAGGATACTCACTACTTATTTTAAAGGAACTACAATTTATTAGTATGTCACTGACACCAAACCTAATTGATTCATGGGATCACCTTGGAGATTATTTTTGTTAGAGTAATAGGATAAATCACCTAATTAATTAATTCATATTGATTAATTAATTAGGTCCGCTTTACTCACTTAAGTTAAACTTAGGATTTAGTTTTTTCATTACTAGATTAGCTTATGTTATCTCATTACATAGGATTGTGACACTTCTCACATGCTAATTTAATCTCTTCATAGGGTTTCAATTCTAGGGATTTTATCTATTTTCATAAGGATTGATGTATCATTGTAATTATTCATTTACAATTTTTGCATCAATTCTCTCTTTGGTTTTTTAGAACCATTGTGCCTTTTTGATATCCTCTCTGTGATATGATATTTTCTTGTAGGTGCTTTCTGAGTTTTGTGGAGTTGGTTTTGCAACTTCAACATGGTATCATAGCTCTAGATCTATAGCTTCCTATTCAAAATTTGAGGTATCTAGCCTTGAGAGAATTTTCAATCCATCCTAGAGTGAAACAAACCTTTCCATTGCATCTGGAGTGACGAAAAACCTAAAGAATGACTGCCATTTTGTGAAAAATGAAACAATTGAAATTTCAAGATATTTTTTTGAGGGCACATTCTACGAAGTGAAATTTTTTGCATAGTCATACGAAATCGATATAGATTACAGATCCATATGGTGTACTGTACACTATGGCCACCATTAATTTTGTCCAAGGTTTCAAAAATTTGTAGGGATTGAAAAAATTCCATGCAATTTTTTTCAAGCATTTGTTTTTTCTAATTTGTTAAAAATCAAAACCAATGGCCTTTTTGACTTTTATCCATAGTAGAATATTCTAAGTGTCACCCCCAACCCTAGAAACTGGGCACCCATATGTCCAAGGGCCAGAATTTTAAGCCCCCTATTTGGTTTTCTAAGGCAAATTGGGCAGTTTTCACGAAATCGACTAAACTCGGGCCTCGCTTGTCTATTTTTTGCAAACAAATAGGCATTAAGAAGCTGGTTCCGAGCATGATCTATTGATGGAGGTTTTTTTTGCTGATTGTACTAAAACATTATAGTCAGTTGAAGGAAAATATTTTTTTTTGTGCTTCCGAGGTTACAATTTAGGCATACCGACTCTATTTTCTACAAACTATTAGGCATAAAAAAGGTGCTTATGTCCTCTATCCGAATCTGTAGATTTTTTTCCAGAAAAATTACTAGGTACACAGAGTATTGCATGAAGTTATTTTTTTTTTTTCAACTTTTCTAATTTTAGAGTTGTATTGTAGTTTGGTTTTTTGTGTTGTGGGGGGGAATTTTTTTTTGTTTTATATCTATATACATCAAAGAACAAAACTACCTTCCAAACATTGTTTTGAAAACCTTAAACGCCTTGATAGACACCTCTTCAGTTAAATGTTTAATGCCACACAACTATCACATCTAGAAAATTCATATGACCAGAATGCTCATGTCTAAGGGTTTATGGTCCACTTTGGATCAAGTGTAGCTAACATTGAATCGTCAGTTTGAGATTCTTTATCATAGGAACAAGATGGATGAGGCCATGCAACTGATTTCACTACATGCTTCAGACAGTCTACTCTTTCATCTTGAGCCTTGCACTACTCCTAAGGCTATGTAGATGAAGTTCAATGTGTTTAGAGCACTTCAGATTAAGGTAGAGTTGAATTCTTTGGTACATGATTCTATCTTTTCCATTGATGATTTTATGGTGAAATTTATGTCCCACAAATCACTTTTATAGGATTATAGAAAAAATAAAATTGACACAAAGTGCATTTACCTGATATTTTTTAAGCTTTGAGGCCATTTCAGGTCTTCTCTTCCACATTTTACTCTACCATGGATGTGTTGGGTAATTCTTGTACCATGCCTATCGTTGAGGTTTTTTGTGAGCATTTGACTCAAGAGTATTAAAGTTGGTTGAGTTAGATGGTCTTTCAGGTTCAAAGAACCATGTCGTGGAAGCTCAACCATCTGAGGGGAAACAAAAGAAGAAACTAAAGCCTAAGAAAGATTCAACAAGAAGTGAGAATCCCTCCAAGACACCTCCAAAGTTAGAACAAAAACTGCATTCTAATCCAAAACATTATAAGTCTTTTAAGTTTGGTGAGTCTTCATCCAAGATAAAGAAGAAATTAGGTGAACCTTGCAGTTTTGTGGCAAGGAAGGAAATCCAATTACCAAATGCAAGAAGAGATTAGAGGCTTTAGAGGAAGCCATGTAACAACATAAAATCTCACCACCTCAGCCTTCTTCCACACATATAGGGAAAGGTCATGCTCTTTCTACATAGGCATTACCTTCAACATTTATATGGATACTTGACTATGGTGCTTCTCACCACATGACACATACCCAAGATTTTGTTACCACTCTTACACATTGTGGAACTTCACAAATTACAGTTGGTGAATCCACTCAACTTTTAGTTTTGGGTTCAGGTTCTATTTAGTTGGATAGTGGTTATCTTTAGAATGTATTTGTTGTTCCTAATATTTCCACCAACCTTCTCTCACTATATCATATTTTTCATTCTAGCACTAGTAGTGTTGGCACTCTCAAATTTTGCAAATTTGAGATGCCCATTTCAAAATCTTGCTTCTGCACTTTTAGAAGTGCACCTGATAAATCAGTCCTGACTGACCTGCTTTGGAGGCTTATAATTTAAAGCCTATTGATTGTTGTGCAAAACCCATTTTTAGACATATTCAATTGACCTATGTGAGTAGGCATGTCAAATTTTAGCTTTCCATGATAAGTTTTGACAGAGTTTTGAAAAGTGAAGCTGGAGGGTTTTCACACTATTCTGCTGTTTACAGATTGATTGTTCTGCAAAGTTGCTTCCTGTTTGAGCTTGGTTTTCACCGCCAATTCACTGTCATGTCAGAACGAATGTTGTTCCATATTATCCATACCTGAATAATCTCGGGTGTTAGTTTTTAGAGCCTCATGATCTGATTTGCTATTTTTAGCAGATCGAAACCGAATGCAGTTTGTTCAATTTCACATCTGCATTCCTGACAACCTTTCTGAGTGATCAACTTTGATCGTTAATAACTTTTGATCAGTGATGATTCAAGCAAATTTCTTTTGCACATGTGCTCAGGGTAGCTTAATGAACTTACCTATCTAATGGCAGCTCACAAGGAGTTGATTTGCTATCTTTACAAATTGGCAATTGAGCTAGTTTCAATTGGTTCAGAACAACTGTTGTTTCAGAAAAGCCTGACTGGGCAAATTTTCTAATTAATATCCGCTTCCTCGTCATCTGTTGCTCTGAGCTGTCTTTTGCACTATACTTTTGGATCAAATGACTATATGCTTGCAAGTTCTCATTGCTTCACGAGGTCGTTTGAATGGTTTCCCATATTGATTCTTGAGCCAACTTGGCCTATTTTGACCATTTTCCGAAAGGGGTAGAAAATAGTTTCTGATGAAGACCTAGTTCATTTTTCAGCTTTAGAAGCATTCAAAAGGCAGTGTCAAATCATTTGAAGGTGAAGTTTGTTTCAAAACGAATTTTTTTTTAGTTGGGCCACTTGGGGCCCGACATGCTTTGCATTGTTATGACACCGTAAATGCAGTATTGCAAATGAGGATAGCATTTCATTTGTAGTGACTCAGAAATTTATATGCTTACATCTGGTAGCGAAATGAACTACAAAGTACTGGTATGATTGCTTTTGTTGTTATGCACATCTGTCAATGTAATGTGGAGGAAGGTTGTCATTGTTCGAATTCTCCTGACAGCAAGGTTTGTATATTCAAAATGGATATTGTTGAAGTCGTATCTTTGTTGAAAAATGGATATGCAAAGAGGATCCATCATAAAGGCTCGTAATATACTACTTTGACTAAGTGAAATAGAAGTGGAATGTGTTAAAATATAGTTGAATGAATTAATTACAGTGACCACGCACCAAGCTAAAGCAAGCAACAAGAAGTTTGAGGAGGCATGGTTTGGGGAAAGGCACGTGCATCCATCAAAGCTCGAGTGAGAAGGTGTGAATGGCATAGCAAAGAGGCATTGAATGCCATCAAACTCTCCAAGGAACCTCTCCATGGCTGAATGTGAATTTATGGAACATCATTATTGTAGAATGCATAAAAAATGCATTCGTTGAAAAGACTTTAATAACTATCAAGTGAATGCAAGTGGTAATTAGTCTCAATACACTGAAGGAAGGTGACAGGTGCGCCCACACAAAGCATGAAGAAGGCATTGAAGGCCTACATAGTTTGGAGAGGATGAAAGCCCACAGCCAGAGCCAAAGAAATGCTTGCGGCCACCATGAAGGGAGCACACAGTGGTAGAGGGTGCGGCTGGTAGGTATATGGGGTGCACGAGCTTAGAAGAAGCCCACAGTCCACACTAAGAGGATGGGGAACCACACATAGCAAAGGAGAAGGCCCACACACATTGTAGGGAGGTTATGTGCACTGGGAGAAGCCCGCAACCAACATTTGGAGGTTGCTAGGCGTGACTTGCAACAAATTTGGTAGAGACTGGCCTACGCGTAGCAACGAGGAGACCAGATGAGGAGGCACGAGCAGTAGGAATTAAGGAAATGTATAGCCCATGCAAATGAGGAGGAGGGGCTATGGTGGCCATGTTTGCAGAGTGTCGAGCACAAAGATGAGATTAGGGCATTTCTCACAAGCCTCATAAGAGGAATGCTGACGAAGGAAAAAGTAGTGCGAGGTGAGCGAGATTTGGTGAAGTGTATGGGGGTGGGGCCAGTTTTTCCTTGGGTGAAGAATTTTTTAATTTTAAAAGGGGTAAAAGGCTAGGGGAATAATTTTTTAACAAGTTATTTTACCAAAGGAGCTTAATGTGCAAATGGGTAAAATATTTTATATTGGGATTATATTAAAAGCCCATTTTTTAAGGAAAAATGAAAGATGGATAACCCGATAAGTTAAATAGTTTTCACTTTTGAAAGTGAAATTTCTCCATATGGAAAATTTTGGCACGAGAAAATATTTTAAAGGTGAGGTGCAAACACAGGTAATAACTTGAAAGGTGAATAAAATATTCATTTTAATTTTTGTTTGCTAGGAAATGTAATATCGTGCCTTTTCAAGTGAAATATTATAAGTGAAGCTGCAGTGAGTAAATGAAAGAGTAAAATGCAGCAAAGGGGAAAACAAAAATGAAAGGTAGGAACAAAATTTGCACGGGAAGAGATATTTTCCAACTGGGTGAAATAATGAGAATCTCCACATGGGCTGATTTTTTGTTGCTGAGCAATGATGAGATGATGTTATTTTTGAGGGAATAAGTTTGTTGCTGAAGAGGAGGAGGAGAAGATTTATTTTCAATTGATCAACAGGAATGGAGCTGCCATGTGTCTACAACAGATTAGTTTTAGGGCTGTTCCTGCTTGCCTCCATTCTTCTATTTCTTCTCTTCTCTTCTCATTGTAAAAAGGTTCTGAGTTTTTGTATTGGGATGGGTAGATAGATATTTGTATTTTCTGAGTCAGTGTTTGAGTCTATAAGCTGTAATTTTATGAATTCAAAAGTAAATTCAACCAGTTTATGCAATTAACATCATGAAGGTGTTTCCACATTCATGAATGTCATCAGATTGTCTCCATTTTTGTACACTTCCAGTTATATAAATTCAATAATACAAAGTGTCTTTGAGTTTATCATCTCAAGTTTCATGAGATTGTTTTGTCGATTCATTGTTCTGTTTCAAGGAAATGGTTAAAATGCTTTGAGCAGGTGATTGTGATTTCAGATGTGCAGATGGGATTTGATAAGAAGAATATGATTGATATCAAGAGAAGGATTGTTGGTGCAAGGCACTAACAGTTAATGAAAAGCATTAGCAAGTTAAATCCACTAGTTGAAGACTGTTTGCTGGAGAATTCATTTTGTGTGTTTGACTCTATGGCCCAGAACTGGCACTGATCTATTTTTCAGTTTGTGCATCTCAGAAACAAATTTAAATGCAAAATCATTCTTAATCTTACTATGTTATTGTGTGTCCTACTTTCCAATGGCTGAGAGAGGGTTGAGCTGCTGAGAATTTAGCCAAATTTAAAGTTGTCAATGCTTCCCTTAGTGTTGTTTCATTGAGAATTATCTGCTTTGTAAAAAATGTCAGTGTATGAGTGAATTAAGTTTTGAGCATTGTTTAGGTTTACCCACCTTGGTCCTGCAGAGCCAGAAGTGTAGGAGATGTCAGCTTTGACTAAATCTTGTCAGTTGGCCACTAGTCTTTGTTGTTCTTTAATATAGAGGTTGGCTACCTCTTAGAGAATTTCAAATCCTAGCTGGGTTGTTATTTTAAACACCAATAGGTAGGATAGTTGAGTTCTTATCACATGATGTGGTTATTCGACACCTCCATGATCTTGATCTTGTTGTGGCTAATGGGAGTGTTGATTCTACATCATCGCGACTATATAGATTTGGTGGATTTGAGAGATTAGGTAGTTCTAGTTCATCTCTTATAGCACATGTAGATTCAATGAGTAAGCTTTAGCATGAGCATTTTGGTCATGTCAATTATAGATATCTCTAGTAGATGAGTATATAGGCATTAGTGTTTGGGCTCCCTAATATTTTTTGTACTAATGGTGTTTGTCGAGGATATGTTCTTGTAAAACATCACTGGGATTCTTTTCCTATGGGTAGAGTCACACGTACTAAGACACCCTTAGAGTTGGTACATAATGACCTTATGTCCTTTTTGGCTCCTTCTTTTTAGGGGCCACTCCTTTTTAGGGGCCAAATATGTGCTCACATTTATTGATCACTTCTACAAGCATACATGGGTGTACTTTCTTAAGTACAAGAGTGATGACTTTGATTCTTTTAGGATCTTTAAGGTATTCATGGAGAAGTATGTTCTTTCTTTCAAGAGGATACACATAGATAATGGGAGGAGCATGTCAATCAAGATTTTAGGGAATTTTGCACTAAGAATGGTTTGCAACATCAACTTATAGTTCCCTACAACCCTTAGCAAAATGGTGTTGCTGAGTGAAAGAACAAAAATTTATGGGAGATGGAAAGTTATATGATTCAATCTTGAGATATGGATTATTCATTCTAGGAAAAGGCTTTGAATTGCTCCAATTACATTTGGAATTGGATGGCTCATAAGGAATTGTGACATATGACTCTTGAGGAGGCTTGGACCCATGTCAAGAATGATGTATATTCATTTAAAGTTTTTGGTAGTGAGGCTTGGGCATACATTCTAGATGCTTAGCAAAAAGTCATGGAGTGGAAAATCTGACCACTTATATTTTTTGGTTGTTGTGAGGATGTTAAGGTGTATATTTTGTTTGATCATGATTCCAAAGAGGTCTTGTTTTGACAAGATGTCCAATTTGATGAGCACTTTCCTTCGATGGATTCTCCTTCACCAGCTTCTCCTTCACTGCCTAATCCTCCCACTTCATCTCTTGAGGATTCCTTATCTCATGAGGATGATGATGTTGATAATCCACCTTCACCACCACCTCCAAATATTCATCCTCTACCCAAGTGGGCTTGTACTACTCTTGTTGCAACTAGATCTTTGACATGCGATCCTTGAAATTCCCATCATACTCATTCACAAACATCAAGTTCTAGTATTTTGATCCATGCCACTTTCAATGATCCTCAATTTTTTTTAGATGTGATAGGTACTCTTGAGTGGTATAGGACCATGGAGTAGGATTATTCTTCACCGATGAAGAATAATACTTGGGATCTAGATCCTCTTTCTAAGGGAAGAAAGTTGGTTTGGCACAAGTGGGTTTACCATACCAAATATTTTATAGATGGCTCTATTAATAAGTATAAGGCTTGTATTATTGCAATGGGGTTTTCTTAGGTTGAGGGTATTGAATATTCTGAGACCTTTTCCTCTATTGCCAAGATGGACTCTATTCGCGTTGTACTTTCACTTGCAGCTTCACAAGGATGACAGTATTATCGATGGATGTGAAGAGTGCTTTCCTACATGGTAACCTTCATGAGGAGATTTATATGGAGTAGCCTCAAGGGTTTGTGCAAGAATCTTCCCTATTTTGCAGACTTTGATATTACTTATATGGTCTCAAACAAGCCCCTCAACCATGGTATCAAAATATGGGCTCTTTTCTACTTTCTTTTGGCTTCACATGATGTCACTTTGATCCCACAATGTACATCAGAGAAAACAGGGTGATATTTTGATTCATCCTATATGTAGATGATTTGGTTCTAACATGCAGCTCATCCTCCATGATTCAAAGTGTTTAACAAGCTTTGATGGAGCAATTTGAGATGACAGATCTCAACCTTTTGCATTACTTTCTTGGTTTATAGGTTATTCAATATTCAGATGGGATTTCCATTTTTTAGCAGAAGTATGATCTTGATATGCTTTATAGATTTAGAATGCTTGATTGCAAGCCTTCTCCCACACCATTTCAGTTAGGTGTTGTATTGTCTTTCAATTGTACTAACTCCTTTAGTAGATGCTACATTGTAAAGGTAGCAGGTTGGAAATTTTTTGTACCTAACACATTCTCATCCTGATCTTTCCTTTGTGGTTGTTCTTATCTCTCATCTCTCACATGATCCACATGAGAGCCATTGGAAAGATTCCAAACACATTTTTAGGGATATCCAAGGCACATCTCATTATGGAATTCACTATACATCAGGAGCTTCTTAGATTGTTGGCTTCACTGACTTAGATTGGGCTAGTGATGCCAATGATAGGAAATCCACTTCTGGATTTGTATTCTACCTTGGTTTTGGTCCATTGCATGGTCTTGCAAGAGGAAATTTTCTATTTCTTTATCATTTATAGAGGCTGAGTATCAAGCAATAGTTTTAGCTAGCCAGGAGGTTTTATGGCTTCATCAATTGATGACTGAGTTTAGTTTTTCTCCTGATAGTCCCACTATTCTTTGGTGTGACAATCAAAGTGTTATTCAAATTTCTTGCAACCTAATGAAGAATTAGAGGATAAAACACATTGAGATCCACATGCACTTCATTTGACAAATGATTCAAAATGGCTTTCTCATCTTGGAGTACATTCCTACAGAGGAGAACATTGATAACATATTCATGAAACCTTTGGCATCACCTCGCTATCTTCAACTATGATTGATTCTTGGGGTAAAGGAAGTAGTTCTTGGGGGGTTTTCATGAGGCCTTTCCTCATGTTTTTTTATGCATGATTTCATCTTTTTGGAGTGGAGTTTTCCCATGAGATTTTCTCTATTTCTCCACTTTATAGAGATCTGTTTTTGTACATGGGTGCCTCATCAGGCATAGTTTCCAGGGCCTATATTTTCTTTTCATGCATTCTTCCTTGATTTTTAGCTTCTCCCTAAGTTTATCTTAAGGGGAGTGTTAGAGTAATAGGCTAAATTTCCTAATTAATTAATTCATACTGATTAATTAATTAGACCCCCATCACTCACTAAAGGTAAACTTAGGATTTCTTTTTTTCATTACTATATTAGTTTATGTTATCTCATTACATAGGATTGTGACACTTGTCACATGCCACCTAAATAATGAAAGGAAATTTGCAACCATTTATGGAAATTTCCACATAACCCAAATAGAGAAAATCATACAAAAAAGTACTCATAATTCATATGAAAAAGAATAGACAACATACCATAAGCGATGACACAAGATATACCTGCTCAAGAGGGAAAATGCTAGGTTCCAAAAGAATCCATCCTCAATTTATTATTCAACAATAGATTACAATACATTTGTAGAGTCTCCATGAATACCTCCAAAGCATCAAGCTCTCTACAAGTACTCCACGTAAAAATTAAATAAGATAACCATACATCTAAATTCATGCTTCAAACCCTCACATTTATAGCCTACAAGAAATTCTCATATAAGCCAACCCAAAACTTTTGAACCTTAGAAAACTACACACGTGCTTTCTTTTATAGACATAAGCTTGCAAAGAACCACCAAGTAGTATTACATACACTACGTGACTAATACCATGAGCTTACAGAAACATTCACCCCTTCATTTAGTTTTTGGTACTAAGCTTTCCCAATATTAAATATTTTCCCAATTTGTATTAGACACATTAAATATTTACCCCAATATTACATACAAAATATAAAGTGACCCCAAGAATGTCCAACCTATGTGATGCATGTATCCGTAAAGCCCATAGGTACACCAAAATAATATTGATTTATAATATAACATTATGCATAGTGTACAACACACATTTTACGAACATTCTCCAACTTTTTGTATAAATTACATAAGGGGTAAAAAGTAAACTTAAAAATCAAGAGAATAACCTCTATAGTTGACATGTATCATCAAGGAATGAAAGTGATCCATGTACTCCATCAAGATACCTACAAAAATAATCAAGGTGACCACCATCTCAAAAATTATTCCTCTCATCATCCATCATACCAATGCATAAAGATAACATCCCATCCAAAGAAATGCCACACTAACCATCACATAGAAGTATAAGTCCTACCTCAAAATGATATTCAAACAATAAAACTAAATCCAATGATATAAAATATGCATCAATAGATGTGAAGAAATAATCACCATAACTGAAATTGCAACCACAACTAGCTTTTAACACATCCAACTAACCATACCTCAAAACTGAGGTATACAAATCACAACATGTAAACCTCATTCCATCAACATATCCAACACATAAACTACAATCACAAGCTCAATTTATAAAAAGTATCCATCAAGAACACACAATTCTAAGAACTCCCATTGTATAGGTAATGTAAATTATGAAAATGATCAAGGCATCCAAAGACCCACCAAGAGTATCACATAGAAGGTGTAACCAATGCAATTTAGTATCAAGGACCATCCATAAAGATATGCAAAACTTATAAACAAATCAGTTGCAAAATAAATCTCACCACTATTCTCCATAAATCTCCTAGGTTTTTCACACCCAACAAAAGAAAGAGATCAAGAATCCACCATGTTGTCACAAAGAAAAATGAATTTTTTTTTGCCACAAACATAGTGATCACCATAGCTCCACACAACCTAAAATATAATGTCATTTGAATACAAACATCTAGGAAGAACAAGATAAAAGATAAAAATTCAAAATCAAAGCATGTAGCATGTCCTTCTACACATACCTCTATATTCTCTAGTTGTGATAAGTATGATCTCCTTCATTTAACCCAAAAGAGAAAATAATCTACCACATCTAACCATAACCAAGATGTATGAATCTCAAATTCGAGGAAGATCAAACCAAATAATCCATTTCCAAATTCAAGAATAAGCCCAATAACATCTCCTAAACTCCTCATCAATGAATGGAATCATAAATGAACTCATATGCATAAGAAGATAAGCATGCCAAATATCACTCAAATAAACCCTTCAAAACTATCAAGCATTGATCAAGATCTATATCTATGAGAAGAAAAATAATAAAATAGAATGCATCTAAAAAACAAGATGGGAAATACCTCTTAAAAAAATATCTACTAAGTAGACCAAGAGTGGGGAATCAAAATGCTCCTCTAGGATAAACAAGCCAACATGAATCACTCTAAGAAAAATATCAATAGTCCATGTTGGAATCATATCCATAATAGGTGTAGGTTCCTTGATCTTCCTATTTAAGCCTCATAAAAGAGTAAGCATATCCACATGATATTAGGAAATAAGATATCTCCTAGTCGCACCCGAATCTCTAAGTATCTATAAGCCCCTATAACCAATAAATCCATGCTAATATCTAAATGCAATAAAAAACTCCCATGAACCTCCCAAGCACATGACCAATATAATCAATACCAAGAGAACTATCTAGATCAATGTTAAAGATCCAATCATGAATCAAGAACACATCATGACATCATGATATCACATATCCTCAAAAGAAGATCATATGCTTTAATTAACATATCATGTTCCCAAGAGAACATGTATCATGCCAAAAATATAATCTAGAATCAAGAGTACATCATGACATAACAAAAACCATCCTATAAGAAAGTTGAAAGGGAATGACGAACTCATAAAAGACTTCCAAGAACCAGTATGCACCTTTAGTATCTTATGTTTCTTTAAAAAAATCAGATTTCAACACTATGATACAAGCACATACTAATTTTCCATAAAGAAGAAATAGACATAGTTGAATTCCCATGCATTAAACCTTAGAGGAAAGATGATGTAGTTCCAGATCTAATAAAATTTCAGTGGTATAATGACATATTAATTAACATTTAAGAATGAGAAACATAAAGAACAAAATAAAGATAGACACAAGAGAAGAAAACATGATATACGTGGGAAAACCCTTTTAGGTAAAAAACCCCACCCTCCAAAGCATCGAACCAGTGTATTAATCTGCAAAAGTTTGGTTACAATACATTTCAGGCTCTCCACCTTAACATGGAGACTACATCTTGCTCTTTTGGAAGAAATCTGATAGCATAACCCTGCAATTAAAAATTCTCCTCACAACTCCTCAAGAAAAATCTCATATTTAAAGAGTTTACAATGCACAAATTAGACATTTCTAAATTGACTGCCAAAGGCTAAAGATAAACTCATCACAAAAATAGAAAATGCCTTCATTCATAACACCTCATGTAAAAACAACTTTCCAACTTGAATCCTCATCTAAAAAAGAAACTGCAAGTTGTAACTCACAAGACAATGTGAGAAAATTAGCAACATTTAATATTTAAAATATCAATGCTATGGAAAAATCAAAGGTTGAGACACCTTCATTTTCCTAACAAAAGTATCACTTGTCAAACTAAAAAACCATAAATAACACCTCAACTAAAGACTTCAAGAGTCCTTGATGGTATCAAGATGTCAAAATATTCAATCACATGAAGATAATCATCTCCTATAAATGGAACCTAAGATATCAATGAAACATCACTATATATAAGAAATAAGATCCAAGAGCCCCTCCATGACTCTAGCAACCATTACAGAAGATCATCCATCATCAAATGATGAATCCATATCATTTCCAAAAGTTATTAGTGAACCATGATAGCGAAATACAAAAGGCATCATGATAAACATATCCTAACTAAAGATCATACATTACCCCAACACAATACAAGAAATCAACAAAAAGAGCTCCCAAATGGTAATGTAAATAATGATCTCTAAACTAAGAATATGTAACACTGCTAAAATATCAAAGTCAAAATCTCCCACTAAATTATGTAAGAAATCTATCTATGACATCATGATAACCATCTCCTTAATGAAGATCATGAATGACCTTCACATAATTAAATAACTCAATTGAAACACCATGATCATGAAAAAAGAAAATACACCAGCACAAATAATTAGGAATCAATCCAACACCATTGAAAATACACTTGTATAAACAATCATGTCATGGAAAATTCCTAAAATTATAAGAAACAACCATGACATCATGATCAACACCGAATATACTAGAATCAAATTCACAGTGAATCACACATAACTACATCACATAGTAAAAAATAATAGGTTCCGCAAAATAATTGTATCAAGTAACACCATATCTCCACCTCATAATGAAAAAACTAATGAAACATGTGACCAAAAAAACTACAAATCGTAATCTACATTGACATTGAAATATCGACATGGGTAAATGCAACCCACATCCAAGTCATATATGCAACTAGTAAGTATAAACAACCTACAACACTACACTACTCGTAGATCTCACAATACAACATATAAATTCAACAATATATTGACAACTATTTCAAATAAGGATAATAAAAGATATAAATGTAAGTTTCCAGTGACAAACATCAATCACCTCACATTTAGTTTTCCATAAAATCACAAAGTATCATAGCCATAGGAAGCAATAAATAGATCACAAGGAAATATTAGTAAACATATCAACATATCCAAACTTGATCCAATGAGTAGCTCTCTGAATGATCTTTCCTTTGACTATAAGAAGTCCAAAATTTGACTTCATATGCACAAGTTATGAAATCTCCAAGTCTAAAAAAAATAACCCAACTTATAGCTAGAATTTCTCTTTCAAAGCAACACAATCTAGAAAAAAAACTACTACTATAATGCGGTGCTTAGAAATAGGTTTCCAACAACTAACAAAATTTGAAAATATGACACCTAGGGTGAAAGTTATTCCTCTTTTAAAAATGCCCAATTTTGCTAGATAAGTGGTTGTAGGATGGCCCATGGGTGGCCCACTAGTGATCCACTGATGATGACGACACCCAGGAGGTGCTCCAAATGAGGAAAGGAAAAATATTCCAAATAATTATAAAAAGGTTTAATTATTTGATTATTCTCACACATGGAGTTGGGTGGCTCAAACCCAACATACTAGGGTTGGGGACCAAGGGCCTTAGGGCCCATTAGCTTGGCTATTGGTAGTCGACTTCCAACCAATGGGGTTGATAGTTTCGTATCTGTTGTTGGCTGATATCTTGGTGGTATGGTTATGTAGAAAGGGGTTCGAGGAGGTTTTTGGACCCCCCTATCCCCCCCCCTTTGTAATTTTTTTCATTTTGGCAAGTTTTTTTTCATTTAAGCCTTCTAATATGTTGTATGACTGTACGAATAGGATAGGGGATTTGTTTTTTTAATATTTTTTCAATTAAAAAAATAGGTTAAATTTTATGTCAATTTTTGTCTCTCAAGCCTATTGGATCCAATAGTGAGGTATTGTTTTTTCCCTGGGAGGTCATATATGAAATTTCTCCTACAAAATCTTGTGGTGAACACTGAGGAAAAGTATTTTTCCAAACTTAGATTCAAACCCCAGATTTATAAAAAGTAACCAAAAATTTGCAACACCCCAAATCTATAAAATAACACCAACACAAAACCATCATACTTTTCAATATCTTCACTCTTTTCTTGCAAATCCATATATTCAACTATACACCACATTTCTCATATAAGGGTTATACAAATCACAACCATGACTCTCATAAAAAATGAAATGAAATTGTAGCCATTTATGACAATTTCCATATAACCCAAGTAGAGAAAATCATGCAAACAAGTACAAGCATAATAAATATATATAAGAATTGACAACATACCATCAAATATGACACAAGATATACACTGTAAAAAATCAAGCCTCCAAAAGAATCCATCCTTAATGTATTATTCATCAATAAATATTATAATACATTTGTAGAGTCTCCATGAATACCTTAAAGCATCAAGCTCTCCACATGCACTCCATGTGAACAATAAAATGAGATAACCATTCATCCCAATCCATGCTTCAAACCCTCACATGTGCAACCTACAAGAGATTCTCACACAAGCCAACCCCAAACTTGCTAACTTAAGCAACTACTCACATGCTTGTTTTCATAGACATAAGATTGTGCAAAACCACCAAGTGGTATTACATAAACCATGTAACTAATGCCATGAGCTTACAAAACTATTTCTCTCCTCATTTACTTTTTGGTACTAAATTTTACCAGTATTGCATATTTTCCCAATGTACAAATCAACATTTATTATTTATCCCAATGTTACATACAACACATAAAGTGACCCTAAGAATGTCTAACCTATGTGATGCACACATCCTTATATCCCTAGGTACACCATAAATAATATTAACTTACAATATATAACATTATGCAATGTGTACAACACACCTTTTCCTAACAAATAATAATTCATTTTTTACTCTAAATTCAATAAAAAATTATGAAAAAAATATGTACTTCAATGCACTCACTAGTAGATATGGTATTTATTTTCTACTTGAAGGCCTTAAAATCATATATATTGATGATTATTGAATTATTAAGAGGTTAGGGTCTCCCAATGACATATGGGTTAGTAGTCAAATTAGAAAATAACTTGATTGATGTGGGTAAACCTCCACCTAGATCACATGTGCCAATGCTCCTTGAATTTTTAATTTTGTTATTCAAGAGGAAATATATTAGCATAATCATCATTTAGTAAATTTGGAATAGATTCCCTCTTCCATATATGTCTACTCTCCCAACCATGTATCCACACCCATCCTAAAAATGAATAATATGAATCATATATTGTGCAATTTTTCAAATGAGATTATCAGTGTGAAGAGGCAACACGTGATCTATCCTAGGTTAATATATCCCGGAAATCAAGGCTAGAGACCCCCATATCAACCAAATAGATATCAAAATAAATAGTAAAACTGATTTTGGACTTAATATGAGTATTAGAGAGTATATTATGGAGGGATAGGTCGATGCTGAAAAGAGTTATTAGATCACGAAGATCTTGCAGTAAGATATAAACAATAAATCAATCAAGTTGGTAAAATGAAGAAAATTTTGTTAGCATATGGATGAAGATGTCAAATTGAAAGGTGTAATGAACCTAGAGTTATAAGTAGTCTTTATAAATAAAGAATAAAAGTTAGAGACACAATCTGATGAAATAATCTGATATATATAAACTAGGAAATATCTAGAAAATCTACCTTCTTTTAAGAAATGAGCTTACTAGTTACATGAAACATTTTGCTTGATGATTGATGATTTATGGGGTTCTACTTAGATGCATTGAATGAAATCCAATTGAATATTTTTGGCATGAATTTCATTGAGAAATACTACAATATAATTTCTTGGGTCAAATAATAACTACAAAGATAGCTTGCATAGGATGCTAGTAGCCCTCATTTTTTGTTGATTTCCATAAATGGGTGAGAAAATCTAATACTGCTAACTTTATCTTAGTAAAACGAGAAATGTTGCACTCCAATTGAAGTGAATATTATCCAAAGAGACATTAGATCAATGGGGTTTATACTTCATTATGATGATTAAATCAACCTTGAATGTAGTTCATAGATGGATTATCATAGTCATATATTACTTTACAAGGTGAATTGGAGTAATTACATTAAAAGAGGTGATAGAGAGTTTTATTTTCAATTTCCTAGAAGATATTATCACAAGATTTGGGGTTCTTGAATCCTCATACCATAATATCAAATAATGTGAAGGAATTCCTAAGGGCCAATATTTTAGAATTCAACTTGAAATGTGGAATTTACTTAAAAAATATGACAATTAATATTTGCAAGGAAATGGATTAGCTGAATCCACTAATAAGAACTTGGTTTCTAATAGATAGTGACATAGTTTGATGGTTATGTCGTGGTGTTTTTGTTCTTTTCATCAAGGTTAAAACACCATTGAGATATTATTTTTGAATTATTATATTGGGGATGAGGTCCCTTGTTTGTGACCTCATCAGTTCATAGCTTCAAGTCAAAGTGTTTTACCCTTTTAAAAAAGAACATGGTTAGAACAATCAAAAGAATTGATTCAAATTACCAAAGTAAATGATATTAGAAACTAAAGCTGGTCTTATGGATATACCAAGTTACTCCCCAAAAGAAAATTAAGATATTCCCATATGCTTTGGTTAATGGAAATGGGGCCTCTTTACTAATATTAATGAAACTCCTTTACAATTAATTAAATAATTAGAGATACAAGAAAATAGAGTTTTAGAAGATAGATTAGATAAATTATTATAGTTAGAAGAGAAGAGAGAAACAATGAAGAATTCAGTAGGTAATCATTATCGAGCTATCAAACTTTGGTATGATAAGCACTATACAAAACCTACTTTCAAGTTTAGAAACTTGGTCCTTAAGTGAGAAGAGAGAGAAACCAATACAAGATCTCATTTCAAGTTTGATTCTCTTTAGAGTGGTCCTAATCATTCTAAGGAATATAATTATTTTGAGCTTATGAATGAAGCGAGTGAGGTTCTAGATATCCTTATCAACAAGATTTATCTTAAGCACCATAAATAGTGATATAATCATGTTGAACACTATGCATATATACTATATCCTTTTATGTTCATGTGTTTGCCGCCTTCAAAATGATTTATAATGCTTTCTTTCTAGGTCCTTTCAACTTGGTTTCCATTTTTGCATAATTCAATTTTTCCAAACATTTTAAATATGAAATAAAGAAAATAATATTTTTTTTTATAAAATTAGAACATGCTAAGTTACTGCAATTACAAGTGCGATTTCCAAAGTGTCATGTATTATTCTTACTAACCCTATAGTTTCCTATCATATCAATTTTACTTTGAGAAAATAAGTAACTACCAAATTAAAAGAGAATCAAATGGATCTCATCATTGCAAAAAGGGGTAATTATGCTAAAAAAATTCATGAGGGTGTAACTAATGATATATAAAAATTGTCAATTCCCTTATAGTAGATCTTTTCAAAGGGATTTCATTTCTCCTGAAAGAGAAAAATTGAGGTTATAAGTTTTTAGAAGACCACACAAGTGAGGGAAATAAATATAGAAATTTGATTTTACCAACTTATAATTATGGAGCATCTTTTCCCATGCAACATTTATAAAAAAGGGAATTTACTAGCTCAATAAGACATTATTACAAATTTATAATTGATCAGTCCTCTATTTTTATTTCTCTAATATTTCTCCTTTTTTCATATTTTTCTCTAGTAATATAAATCATGCATAAGAGAATGAGGGATAACTATACTAAATTTAAGAATATTAAGATATATGCCTTGTTGATAGTGTAGGAAAAAGATCCTTTACTCCTTGGAAATATTAGGATAATAAGAAAACTTAATAACTATCTAACCTCCCTTGTCTTTGATATAGTAGATAATAATTTTTACCCTATACTATTCAATCCTAGATGAATAATCTATGAGAGAGGGCACATACATAGATAATTGAGTAGATCCAATTGGGGGATAACCAAATCTTTAGGGTTAGGCTATGGAGTTCCACTCTAGCTTAGTATATGGTTCTCTAGGCTCATCCATGCTCAAAGATGGTACAATGTTACTCAGAACTATACATCCCTAAGGAATTATCCAAGGATTATTTTTAAGTAGTAGTTAGTTTCAATAGCATAAGAGTAGTGTTGTATCCACCACATATGATGAGGACATTCCACTACATTTTTAATAATTTATAGAAGACATGGGACTCTAAGACTAACTAGCTCAAGTTTTCCAACAAGGAACTCAACTTAGATAAATGGAACATGAGGTTACTTGAACTTCCTATTGTTATATCTTAGTTCCAACCAAATAAGCGAGATGCATGTTATATGCTAGATTTCAATTTTTGAATGGATGGGGATAAAAGTGTGCATAATTTCAAACTTTGATCTCTCTTAAATATGAAGACCATAATGTAAGATTAGGTCATTTTTTCTAATTTATAGAAATTATCTAGTACTTTGCACTATTAGATAAGACACTTTGAAACCTAATAGGTCTTTACAAACTCTTCTTTCTTGGAACTTTTATTTTTTCATTAGAATGCTCAATTTATCTAGAAATTTACACATTTATATTATCATGAACGACTCTATTGATACTCAAAAGATCATTTTGGTGTTCACTAAGACACATGCTTTCTTAGACCTTAGATTACTATTAGTTCATGGAAAATTTCTTAGCTCCCACTCTTGCAAATATTGACTATGAAGATAAAAAAAAATTAAAATAAAAGGAATTAAGCTGAAATAATATATTATATAATAAGAAAGGTTACATAATAAAATATCAGTGGAAATGTACAAGTATGAAAAAAAAGTTTTCCACTTGCATTTTCAGCATTATACTAACCCTTACATCTAGATCTTATACAAAAATTTAAATAGAAAAATATTATCAACATATATACTATTTTGATTGACATAAATACTAATATGATATCTATTTTGGCCTATGCCCCACATTTGTTTGATTGGAAAACTATATACAAACTGCTTTGTGCTATGTTCAACATATTTATTTTTATTAAAAAACACAAATATTTCCAACTCGTAGCTGCATTTTCTGGAACAACCAATTGAGGAGCTTTCATCCTGAACTTCATTTTGCACAATCTAGTTAACTGGAGAGCCCTAAGATGATACTGTAACATTCATGTCCAACACGAGTACCTGAGGTTGAAACCCATTTGGAGGCACGAGAAGAGGCCTAATGTACACAACCTAATGGCAATGATGTGTTATCAGAAATGAAACTACATGATATTTGTTCTTGAATTTCCTCACAATGTTAGCCCCAAGCTCAAAATGATGACAGTTAAGTTCCCTTTACATATAGCTCAAAGAATTAAATTGAAATGACACTTTCATAGCATCATAGATGTTAGTATAAAAACCTTGTGGTGCAAATAATTCCTAGAAAAAATTCCGCCAACATATCCTTCACCCAACCGTAAGTCATAGCTCTGAATGCTTTTGAGCAAAGAATTGTTTGGTAGAAACACATATTGAACCAATTTATTCCCAATTTCTTGCACATATTGGACATTTTGAACCATATCCATAATGATTGAAACAAAAATGGATACCAAATTTGACAAGAAAATTGAGCCTTGGGGATGCAAGATTTCATCTCCTATTATAGTTTTAATGCACTTTCGCATTGGTGGACATTCGACCTTGAAAACATGTGATAGTTTCTCTTTTTTGAGACACCCAAAAAATGGTAATTCACATGGAAAAATAGGGAACAATGCCCTATAATTTCTAGGACTATATTCCATGATATTAATTTAAAATGGGATGTAGTTAATTTCACACAACACAGACTTGAAACAATGCTAAAGATTGAGGTGGAGGCAAAAACACATCAACACTTAGAAAAACAAAAACCCAATAAAAGGATTGTATGAAAAAAAACAACCTAGCAATGGACAACAACTTTGAAATAACACCAACCCACTATTTAAACACTAGAAAAAAACCCAAAAAGAAACCCAGAAGGATTCTTCAAAGAGAAATTTTAAAACCTTACTCGCAAAGAAGCGAAACCTAAAATAGGTTAGAGCTTACCCATGGAATGCTAATGTAGTCTTTAATTTCAAACCCTGAAGAAGAATATCTATCCAAATTCACACTTCAATTTTTCCTCACCAATTAGTGTAGAAGGAGAATAAACCTGTCCACCTTAAGTACCTTGTGAACTAGCCACCATTTAATCAACAACGTTGATAATTAAGAATGAGTGAAAACCAAATCAACCCATAGCTTATTAAATAGACGAGGATACCACAAAAGCTAGCTATAATTAACAATTTTACCTTGAAGTCTTCCTCATGTTAAATCAATAATATGAATTTTGCAGTTAGCATGCTTGGATGTGCCAAATATTGCCTTAAACTTATCATCATAATGATGTTATAGTCAGGTAATGTTTTCTTACGTATTTTCCCCCGCAAAAGACTAACACTTGTTAGCTAATACAAATATTACCTTTATGACATATCTTTTGAAAGTTGGTTTATAGCACTTGTGACGTCAATCGATTGGGTGATCTAAATTTTATTTCTAGTGCATGTACTAATGTAATCTTTCACATAGATCTACATTGTTTTGAATAAAAAATGAAAATTTTGTAAACATTTGAAGCATGAGAAAAATACAATGTTATTTATGAAACCTTGGGCGAATTGTAGTTGTAGTACTTTTCTTGCACCTTCACATAAGATGAATGTAAAGACTGATAAGACTATCATTTTCCCCATGAAAATTTGACAAATTACACTATCCTTTCCTTTTTCATAATATCCTTTAAATCTTGCATGATGTTATTTGAAATATTATCATAGAATATTCCATCCAGTGCTTGGTCACAACCTAGGTTTGCTAGTTTATCTACTAACTGATTCCCCTCCCTATATGTATGTTTTAATTGTGAAAAACTTAACATTTCAATTAGCTTCCATGCTTGCTCCAATAAATATCTAATTTTCCAGCAATACACCTTTCTCTCTTTACGGGCATTGATAACGATTAAAGAATATCCTTCAATCTCCAAGGTGGCAATCTTTAGAAGCATTGCCAAATGCAGTCCATGCAATAGAGCTTGTGATTCAACAAGGCTGTTGGTTCCTTTTGGGAGTTTTATTGATTTGGCTGAAATGATAGATCCTCTATGATCCCTTATTATCATACCTGCCCCTGAAATCCCTAGATTTCCATGCAATGCACTATCAAAATTTAGCTTGTAATAACTTGTTGGAGGTGGTATCCAAGTTATTTTACTCCTATCAATCTTCTACTTAGGATTTTGTTGTAGAATTCCTTTGAAAGAAAGTACAATATTGGTCCATTTCTTCATTAATCTTAAATCCCAATCTATGAGTAATGAGCCAATGTTTTTTTCCTTATGAACATATGCATTCATTATTTTAGATGTTGGAGATTCCAACTTAACTAAGACTTGATCCACCTTCATTTTTTCATGCCTGAAAAATCCTTCTATTTCTTTCCCACCAAATGCTCTACAAGACTACTAAAGGTACCACTTTATAGATGCATGCAAACAACGATGACCTATACAAAATTGGCCAAATTGAAAATAAATCCCACAAATTATTTGGCAATGGTGAATACCAATTTAGTTTTTTAAGGAAACTTACAACCATCTAATGACAATTTCCACATAACCCAAAATAGATATTCATGCAAATAAGTAGTCAAAATCCACATGCAAGAGAATAGACAACATAACCATCAAAGATGACACAAGATATACCCTGGGAAAACCCTCAAGAGGGAAAAACCCAGCCTCCAAAAGCATCCATACTCCATCATATTAATCAACCATGAAGTAAATACAAGAGTTACAATGAACACCTCTGAAGCATCAAGCCCTCCAATGCATTCCCATATTTCCAAGCATGAATCCACACATCCCATGCCATTATTCACAAATATACTCTCAAGAAGACTCAATAATGACAGCCAAACCACTTAGCCCAACCTAAACCACTACACATGTGTTTTCTTTTATAGACACAAGCTCACAAAAAATACAACTAGTGGTAAGGTAAAACCACGTACCACAAAAACGGTGAATACAAAACCACTAACCCCTTATTTAATATTGTGTACTAATACATTAGTTTATTTAATATTTCCCCAATATTAAATTATTATCACATGCCTCCCACACATTAAATAATATTACAATGTTATATTACAACATCAAGTGGATCCCAAATAATTACCTAGTGTGATTAACCACACCACCAAGGTGCATCACAACTAAATAATTATTTAATTACAACATTATAATAAATAAATTTATGCAATGGTGTACAACACCATATCCCAACATTCTCCCACTTGTTGTAGACATTACATAAGTGATCAATGCATGAAATACATCATCATAGCCATACATTAAATCGTATGAATCTCCAACATGCTCTTGTGCTCCATCAAGATATATGAAATAAGAACAAAGTGACCACCATCTCAAGAAAAAACTCCTCTCATCCTCCAACGTGCCACCTATGGAAGAAAAGGAACATGCCAAGGTGAAGATGCACCAATTCATGAGCACAAGCATCAAATCCAAGTGATAACAAAGGCTCTAACCAAGTTGTTGTCAACTAAAAAACCCACATGATCGGAAATAGCATCCACAACACATGCTAATACATCCAACCATCCATACATCTAAGGTATCAATACATCAGTAAACTCATGCCAAGAACATATGCAACCTGTAAACCGCAATCAAGATCCATGTATCAAAACTATCAATGAAGAGCATACATATCTAGGAACTCCCACTACATAGGTAATGTAAAAGCATATCAAGTCTACCAATCAACACTATATATCAAGGTGTGATAACTAAATCAAAACATGAAGTACCAAGAACAATAAAAATTATCCACACATACAACCCAAAGAGCTGCATAATCTCTCACATGTTGCCACCATCCTCCCCAAAAGCACATATACATGAACATCCAAGGAGAAACTATGAAGAGAGAAACCTGTAAACCATAATGTCCTCCTACCAACCCCAAATGAAAAAGCCTCAACAACATCCATAACACTCAACCTCATAGATCAAGTACAACATATGAATCAATGTAACAATGCCAATATGAATGTAAGCCTCTCAAAATAAGAATATCAAACTCAAAGTAACCATCCCCATAACTAGAAATCAGCCCATAAACCATCTCCTAACAATCCTCATCAAAGAATGATATCATAAAATCAAATGCACAAGGAGATAAAAATTCTATAACATCCCCCAAAATGAATGCTCCAAAAATTTAATTATCCATAGCTCAAGATCCATATCTATGAAATATAAAGCATATAAACTCATGCTAAATAATCCTTAATTGAGTATCCAAATCAATCACCATGAATCAACTCAATCCCATGAGAATCAAAGCACGAAAAATAACAAATCTGAAAGATATAACAGGAAAATACCTCTCAAATAATAAGTTGTCGAGTAGACCAAGAGTGAGGAATGAGAATACTCCTCCAGGATAACCAAGCCATCATGAATCACTCCAAGAACAATCTCCTCTATCAGTCTATCATGAACTCACATCCATATCCAATTGAAATTCCCTCGGTCTTCCTATCTATTGAAACCTCCAAAGAGTAACCATCTCAAGCAAAAGTTTGTAGTCACAAGAGAAATCCAACCATCACCTACATCTCTAAGTATTCATGAGTACCTGTAACCAATCAACCCATGCCAAACTCCAAATGCAACATAACACCATCATGAAGTAATCAAGCAAATGGTCAATGTACCCAATACAAAGAGAACCACTACCATGATCAATGTCAAATCTCCAATCATGAATCAGGAACATAAACATGACATCCATGATCTAACCATCTCCTCCTAGGAGATCACATGCACCATAACATGCATATACATCTGGTCTCAAGAGAACAAGTACCATGCCTAAGTCTAATCATGCATCAAGAGTAAACCATGACATAATAGGAAAATAATATAAACAAAGAAAACATATCTCCAATCACATGAAGATAACCATACCAATGATGCATCCACGTCACTACCAACAACTCCCACTAAACCATGATATGAGCTACACATGGAATCATGACAACCATCCTCTCCATGAAGATCATCCAGGTTTGTACACACTTAGCTACAATATTATTAACATACAATTGAAACCAAGATCTCCAAGCCAACAAGATACATACAACTGCCAAACCATCATAAACATATCCATCACCATCAATCCACCACTATGAAAAGCTCCCACTGAAAGTGTATAACCATTGAATGTAACCAGCTATCATGAAATCGTGATAACAATCTCCTAATGAAGATCAACCAAAATTTCCCTCACATAATCAAATAGCTCAAATGCAACATGAGCTCCCCAATAAAAAGGAAAAGTAAAACCATGATCCTCATACAAAGAAGATACACCGCAACAACTTGAATCAAGATCTAATCCAACATCACCAACAATGCACTTGCATAGATCATCATGACATGCCAAAGTCTCTAAAGCACAAGAAACATCCATGACACCATGATCACCACCAAATGTACCAACAACTCAACCCAACCATGTCCCACATATTTTCATAACATAGTCAACTACATAGGTCTCATATCATGACTGTACTTGGTATAGCACCTCACCTCCTCAACGTGACAACAAAACCAACAAAACAATTGACTAAACCAAGCCACCAAAACTAAAAATGCATCAACACTAAAATATATATGGGCATAGACAACCCATGTCCAAGTCATAGGTGCAACAAGTAATTATAGGATTGAGGTGATGAGAGATCTCCTAAAGTGAGTCTTGCATTATTCAAGTTTCATTCATGCATCTTGTTCTTGCATATTAGAATAGGATTGCATCAGGTTTTAAATTTTTGTCTTAGACACACTTAAGGCTAGGATTTTCATGCACATTTCATTATTCCTATCAAGGTTTGATCAACAAACTAGGGGTTTGACCAAGGAAAACCCCCCATAAGCAAATCAAGTTATAGTCTATTTTGCAAGTATTTCAACAGATTTGGATATAGGACTCAGTTTGGAAGGAAAGAGTAGATGTTGAAGTGCAGATCAGAGTTTTCAATTACCAAAAAAGTGGAATGGGACTAATTTTCCATAAGTGGAAAATGAGTCCGATTGTAGGTTTTTTTCAAAGATCTTTGCAGATTTGGATACCCTTTTGGCTGAAACTTACTCCTATACAAAGACCCAGATCTGGGAATGATTCACCTAGAATGGAAAATGAGTCCTACTAGGCCAAAAAATTAGGTTTTTCAAGATTTTAGAGCTCTCTTCCATCTCCTTCAAGTTTCCAAGTGCACACTTTCTATTTTTTTTTTGTTTTCATTTCTAAGTTATTTAGTAAAGCATTGCATCAAACTAGGTTTTGCATTTCATCTTGCGTATCATAAATACTTCCAAGCCCTAGCTTGGTGGTGAACCTCTCATTAGATCATATTCAACCCCTAGGATAATGCTTAGCAAAATCTCTTTCTCCCTTGCATTGAGATCTCAAGGGTTATCCTTGAATGAAATTGGAAAAGTGGGTATGCTCTATGTCCAAAACCATATGATAGCATCCAAACCATTTTTTCACCATTTCACAGTATTTGCATGATCAGTCACCACATGCCAATAATCTTCCACTTGGAGACTAATCAGGCTCCACACCAAACAATCTTTCACTTGGAGACTGATCCTGGATGACACCCTTGCACTTACAGCTCCCACGAGATTACAGGTTTGGCTGGTTTCTTATGTCCACCATTATCATTTGTGAAGGCCAATGGAAACTAATGAGGAAATCAGTTTCTCATGTTTAAACACCTTTGTGAACATATCTACAGTATTATGACTTGTGTGAATTTTCTCTAGATTCAATTTCCCATCCTCCAAAACTGACTGGATGAAGTGGTATGTAAGTTGTATGTGCTTAGTTTTGAATGTAGAGCTGAGCTCTTAGCAAGATGAATGGCACTCTTCCTATTAGTTTACAAAGGGCTATCTTGTTGTTGTTGTCCCAATTCCTCTAGAAAACATTGTAACCAAATCATCTCCTTGCTGGCTTCCGTAACAACATACTCAACTTCAGTGGTTGAAAGCTCACAACCTTTTGCACTCTTGAAATCTAGCTAACTACAATACCTCCTACAATTAAAAAATACCCCGTAGGACTCCTCTTTCTATCAATATCACATGCTAGACAGAGTCAACATATCCTTTTAGAGCATAATTTCTTCCTCCAAAACATAGTTTCTTTGAAGTAGTACCTCGCAAATATCAAAGAATCCATTTTACTGCATTCCAATGCTCCATTCTTGAATTGCTCATATACCTTCTCACAACTCCCACTGCATATGCAATATTTGGCCTTGTGCATACCATTGCGTACATCAAGCTACCAGCTATTGATGCATATGGTATCCTAGATATATTTTGTTCCTCCTTTGGTGTCTTTGGACACATCTCCTTAATTAGCTTAAAATGACTAGGCAAAGGTGTACTAACTATTTTTTCATCTTGCATGTTAAACCTTTTCAACACCTTCTCTACATAATCACTTTGAGACAAAAAAAAATTTATGTTTGCCCAATCCCGTGTGTTCCTCATACCAAGGATTTATTTTGCTGCACCCAAATCCTTCATACCAAATGAATTTGCTGATTTCTTCTTAATTCATTGATATGTTGCATGTTAGACTCGACAACAAGCATGTCATCAACATAAAGGAACTAGATAATATAGTTTCCATTATCCAATTTCTTAAAATAAAAACAATAATCAAAATGACATCTTTTATATCCTTGTTCAACTATAAAACTATAAAATTTCAAATACCATTTCTGAGGTGCTTGCTTCAGGCCATACAAACTCTTCTTTAACCTGCACACAAATTCCTCCTTACCCTTGACCTCATATCCCTGTGAATGCTACATGTATATTTCCTCTTCCCAATCCCCATGGAGAAATGTTGTTTTCACATCTAGTTGTTCAAGATGCAAGTCTTCTACAGCCACAAGACTTAGAATAGTTCTAATAGAAGTCATCTTTACAACCAAAGAAAATATTTCATCAAAATCTATACCTTTTTTCTATGCAAAACCTTTTACCACAATTATGATCTTATATCTTTTCTTGCCTCCATGTTTTTGCTTCAAAATGTAAACCCATTTATTTGAATAATTCTCTTTTAGTTGTAGGTAATTGGACTAAGCCCCAAGTCTGATTTTGTAGCAAGGAATCCATTTCCTCTTTCATATCTAGCTCCCACTACTGTTTGGTACTACCTGCTTGCTTCTTCATTACCTTCAAGTTCACCAAAATCAGTTAATAATATAGAATATAATGATGGAGAAAATATTCTTGGAGGTCTAGTTATCCTTGTAGAATGTCTAACACTTGCAATATTTTGTGGGATAACTTCTTGTTGTTGAGCATCAAGTACCACTAGCATTTTATTTTTTGGAATCTCATCCAGCACCACATATTCATTTTTGGCTTGTTCATGCTTCTTTTCCTGCAGCTGATCTTTATACATGATCTTCTCATTGAATATAACATCTATGCTCCTAATGATTTTATGATTTTCATAATCCCATAACCGATAACCAAATTCATCTACTCCATATCCAATGAAGGTACAATTTTTAGACTTAGCCTCAACCTTGGTCCTATTTTCAATATCAACATGGATAAAATCTTCACAACCAAAGGTTTTTAGAAATGAATAGTTTACCTTTTTACCTGTCCATGCCTCCTCTGGAATGCCACCATACAAATTATTTGAAGGTCCTCTATTTATTAAATAGACAACGATATGTACAACATCTTCCCAAAAGTGTAAGGGTAGTCCAACATGCAACCTCATGCTCCTTGCACGCTTGATAATGGTCCTATTCATCCTTTCAGACACACCATTTTCTTGTGGGGTTCTAGGAACCATTTTCTGCCTACAGATTCAATTATATGAATAGTAATTTTCAAATTCTCTATTGCAATACTCGCCTCCATTATCAGGTCTGAGACACTTGAATTTTTTTCCTTTCTTATTCTCAACCAAAGCTTTCCACTTTTTAAAAGTTTCAAATACTTCTAATATTTGTTTTAGGAAATACACCCATGTTTTCCTAGTTGTATCATAAATAAAAGTAACATAATAGAAAGAGCCACCAAGAGAAGATACTTGAGTTGGTCCCCATACATTTGAATGGACAAGCTCTAATTTATCACTCTTCTTCTCTTTTCCAACTTTGAGAAATCAAACTCTTTTCTGTTTTCCATAAACACAATTTTTGTAGAACTCCAAGTCAATCTGCTAAAGACCTGGTAGCAACTTTCTAGAGTGAAGGATCTTCATCCCTTTCTCACTTATGTGCCCAATTCTATGGTGCCAAAATTTATTTTCTATCCCTATAACAAGTTCTATAACTATCTCAGGAGCAACTGTTTCTATAGTAGCTAAGGTAGAATAAGTATTACCATTACACAAATAGAATGTGCCTACCTTTTCAACTTTGGCTACTACTAATGCACCTTTAGTGACCTTCCAAACTTTATCTAAAAAGATAAATATGAAAATTTCACTACCCAGTTGTCCTCTAGAAATTAAATTTCTTCTCAAATTTGGAACATGCCTTACCTCCTGTAGAAACCATTCATTTCCATTTTGCAATTTTTTTTTTATCTTTCCTTTTCCAACAATATGATAGGGTTCATCATCACCCAAATATACCTATCCAAAATCACCTTGAACATAATCTACAAAATATTTCCTATGGGGTGTGTCATGAAATGAAGCCCTAAATCTATTACCTAGGAATCATTAATGTTATCTAAACATAAAATTAAAGCCTCCTGTAATTTATTATTTGCAACATTAGCTTCCTTACTGTCATCATTTTTTCCATCTCCTTACTTTCCCTTTCGAGACCAACAATCCTTCTTCAAGTGTCCTAGCTTTCCATAGTGCTAGCAATCTAGTCTTCCTCTAGATTTAGATCTGCCTCTCTTCAACTTCCCTTGTGACTTCCACAATTTGTTGGCATTTTTACTCTCTCTTTTGTTCTTCCCCTATTCTATGTAGTCAAAGGATTATGTGATGTTGAAGTCTCACCTGTTCTTTTCCATCTCATTTCCTCACTAAGGATAACACCAACAATATCGTCAAATTTTAATGTATTTGAACCAAAGATAAAGTTACTTACAACTGTTACCAAGCTATTCCAACTTTCTAGAAAAGAACATAAAACCAAGAGAGCCCTCACCTCTTCATCAAAATTCACTTTTACATAATTTAATTGACTGGTAATTGTATTAAATTCATTTAAATGATCTATCACAGATCCACCTTCAATAATTTTCAGATTAAACAAACACTTCATGAGAAATACCTTATTTGAGGTTGAGGGTTTTCCATATAATTTACCCAAATATTCCATTAGATCCTTTGTTGTCTTTGATTTTGTTATATTGAATTCCATAGATGGTTCTAGGCACAACCAAAAGGTTCCTAGTGCCTTTGTATCTAGAATCTCTGATTCTTCATTGGACATAGTAGCCTCTTTCTTTGTTTTTCCTTGCAATGGCCACCATAGATCCTTTTGATACAAATAATCTTCCATCTGCATCTTCCATAATTGATAATTCCGCCCGTTGAACTTCTCAACCTTGAATTTTCCTCCTTCCATTGCTCCCACTCAAATCTAGAGGTTTCCTATTGGTAAACTGAAATAGACACAACTCTGATACCAGTTGCTAGGGTTCAGGAAAATTGGAGCAATAAACATTAGCAATTATATGCAGATTAAATAACCTAAAAATAACAATGAAGAATAACGTAAAAGAGATCAACACAAAAATTTAATGTGGTTCACCCAATATGGGCTACATCCATAGAAACTTAGCCACCCAATGATTTTATTATCTAGTGTAAAATAGATTAAAATCTCATGAATTACACACACCACAACCTACATCCCAACCATTTATAACAAGCTTTTTGGAAGCTTCCAGAATTAGGGTTTACAAATTCATTTTGTATTTGAATTATCAACGGGAAAACCTTGACATGTTAACGGGAAAAAAAAAACCCGAACCCCGGGGAGGATATGTTACAAGTGTACAATATTTGCATGATTAGTCGCCATGTGCCAACACTGGTTAACTTAGGACACCCCTTTTTGAACTTGTTTGGGTGGAATTTCAATAATTTTATACCCTAGATCTGATGTTGGCTTGTGTTATTTGGATTTCGGGATTAAATCTTAAGTTAAGTATAAATATAAGGATATTTTACATAGTTTTACCTAGATTTTTCAAGTGATCAATACTAGATCTTCATAAGAAATCAAGAGTACATTCAAAAGAGAATTATAGAGCATTCAACAAGGCATTCAAGAGCATATTATCAAGGTTTTATTGCAGAAATCAAAGGTCATCATGTCAAAAGTATAGTGCATCATGCATGTAGTTGAGCTTATGTGTTGATGTAGCATTGACTATCCATGGCATCATGCATGTAGTTGAGCTTATGTGTTGATTTAGCATTGAAGATCCAAGTCAAGCATTGTTTCACATCCTTATTCAAGATCAAGATTTACATTCTTCATAGCCATTTCATTCTAGATTGTTGATTTACATTTCAAGACTTCATTCAAGGTATCATTGTTTCATGTTTCATGTTTCTTGTTTATATTTCATTATTTCATCACAAGGTTTAATTACCTAAACGAGGTTTGACCAAGGCAAACCCCTAGTCTCTAACAATAAAAAATAATCATTCTCTCTTGATGTTTGATTGTAGGTTTTAGGTTAAAGATCAAGTGGAGAATAAAAGTTTCAAAAGTTGTCATCTATCTTGCAAGATCACAAAAACTAAGCTAAAAAAATTATTTCCAAATTTTAGGAGCTGATCACCTGGGATTTTAGAGTGCAAAAATCATGGAACAGGACCCCAAAAGTGATTTTCTAGAACTCTAATAGGGACCCATTTTGCATTGGGCGAATGAGTCCTCAGTGATACCTAAAACAACACATTTTCATTAAGGTACACATTGTTTTGGCATCTTAAAACCTTCCTTATTTATGTTATAATAGTTAGGTTTATTTTTTGATGTTCTTCTATGCATTATTGAATGAAATAACTAGTAAAAACATGTGGTTTATCATCTTGTTAATTCACTTTGATAAGCTCCCCTTTCTTTGTTTCAAATATAATTTATAGAAGATCAACATACAATTTTCTGCTCAGAATTGCACAAAGTGGTATGAGTCTTCCTCTGGCTGACATGGATAAGTGGTATGAAGATTAATACGCTTCGTGGATGTTAAAGAGATCCTTCTTAGGTTTGAAATGACCTAATTTATTCCTTGCACATTTTGGTTTGAGTGTGAAAGAATTTTTGTTTATTTGAGATGACAAGTTATTTTTGAATCAAGTATGCATACATCTAATTAGGTCGACCTAATTGATGTATGTAGATGCAATATAATATACATATGAAACATTTTTATACTGAAGGTAGGATATATGTGTGATAAGCGATAAGTGATAAGAAGTGATGTGTGATAGTGTGATATTGTGCGAGCTTGTATGTATAAGTGATGTATCAAGGTAGTGTATTTTGTGAACCTACAAACTAGTGCATGATTTTGTATTCCAAAGCTTAATTGGAACTGAAATCAACACATGAAAGGTGTATTCTATCAGTTCACTTTTTGGTAGTGTGCCAAACTCCTTTTATAATCATTTCAGGCTATGATCCTTTCAAGGATATTGTGTCCTAGCAATGTGCCCTTGCAATATCTTATAACCGGTTATAATATATTGTGAGCTAATCCTCACCATGGTTTTTCCCATTTTGGGTTTTCCATGTAAAAATCCTGGTGCTCATGTGTCATGTGGTGCTATGATTCCTTTCATGTATTTTTTTTTAGTTGTAGTTAGATATTTTTTAATCATTGAATGGTTAGCAACCAAATGGTTTAATAAAATATTGATTCACCCCCGCTCTCAGTATTTTGGGTGTTCAATAGTGCCTCTGTATGACAACATTAAGAAATGTATTACCTTTTGCATAGATAGGTGTGGTCTGGATTCTGTGATAGGTTTCTAAAGAGGATGGTATCATGTTTTTATCAAGTTAATACTCATAGAGAAAGTTATGAGTAACATAATATAAGAAGGTTATATTGTGTCTTTGGAAGACTATATGTATGAATTTTGCTTTTCTTTCTTAGCACAAATTTTTATTATCAAAATGAGGTCACAAATATCTAAAGTCTGATTGGAAATAAGGATAGTATGTGTACCTATATATGAGTACTTTGAATTTTCAATTTCCATTTGACTGAAGTCTAATGATTGTAGGAGAAATTGTTATGTAAAATTCATTGCACGTGTCATCTTCTTTGTTCATTGAAAAAGGCTACTGTTAAGATGTGAGCAAAGGTTGAGGGTTTCTTATTCATATCTAAATTACTTTACATCTTATTTTTACTAGTTAAGATAAGTAAAGTATTGTAAAATAAGTTATCATTTATGTATGCAAGGAGGGATTAGTGTTGAATGTTTGTGTATGAAACAAGTGCAGTAGATGATCTAGTGCATATTGTGAATAGAGTAGAACTCTATATTTTGTCCTTCATATTTCTAATTGGAGTTGGTGCTCATGATTTTCATGAGGATTTGGTGCTCCTAATCATATTTTATTCAGTAAGAATCTAGTTAGTGAGACCTGATATTGTATTCATTGATAATTTGGTCAGTGAGACCTAATAGTGAACAATATGTGAGGATTGGATTGGTTCATCAAACCCAACCAACTCACATAGTGTTTTTTTCCTTTTTCAGGGTTTTCCAATTATAGCTCTTGTGTAATGGTGATACTTGTGCATTTTCATTAAAGATTGTGCTTCTCAAGAGTTTAAGTTTTTTTAATTTCTTTTATTTTGTAGATCACTTATTCACCCCCCTCTTAGTGATCTTGAGTATTCCAACAAGTGGATATCAGGGTACAATTATCTAGATTGGAATTCCACATTTTCTCTTGCCAAAATAGGTTCTATTGTTGGGACCCTAAAGTGAGTAGTGAAGAAAATATAGAGTAGGGAAAAGATATAGTAGCGATAGAAAAAGAGGATAGTAACAGTAGGGAAAAAAATAATGCAGACAAAACTCTTAGGAACTACCCTTGTGAGAGGGGGTAGGCACTTAAGGGATGACAAATGGAAAGGGGGAATGAATCTAAAATGATTCTTGAAAAGATGTAACTTTTGAAAATTGAAACTAAGGGATATATAAGGATTAATGGAAATCCAAATTAGGAAAACCCATGAAAAAAGGAAATAACAAAAGAAAAGTTGAGATTATTGAAAGAATTAAGTTGGAAATAGAAATGAACATAGAAGAAAGAAGGTTGAAACAACCCTAGGATTGACAAGAATGATAATGAAGGAGAGAAGAAGAAAAAAAGAGAGAAAGATAACATGGAAAAGAGAGAGCAATAGAAAATATGATTGAAGAGGACGAGCGCACCACTAAGGGTGTTGCTGAGCATAACATTGTGGGTGCAACCAAGGAAGTAAGGAAGGAGATACCAAAAATAAGTTCTAGCATAGATAGAATAAGTAAAATTATATAAAATATAGAAGGGGAAATTGAGGATTATGGGAAAAATAGAAAGGATTTATAGCAAGAAGTTACAATAATTATAACACTACCCATAACTACAACATTGACTACTTATCCACACTAGGAAAAAAATCAAATAAGGATAGACAAGGATTGGTTACCTGTGGTTAACCATGTACACAATATCTGAATAATAACATTTGAGGAAAAGTACATAGATGAGTTGGTAACTTGAAGTTTTTTAAAAATACAAGGAGAATATTGGTAAGTGAAAAAAGATGGGGTGCCAAAAAGGGGACTTAAGTGGCCACTTGTTTTTTTGAAATCAGGAAATAATGACCTTGGACATGAAATTGAGGATAGTTACACTCAAAATTTTGAGATGCAACGAAAACAAGGATCGTAGTGCTCTGAGTTTAATTTCTAAAATACTATTTTTTTTAAAAAATGGTTGAGATTAAGGTGTTCAAAAGAGGGGACCACATAAATTGGAACCGTTTTTATCAAAAAAACATAACATAGCAAATTTTGTGGGTACCTAGCACGGTGAACCTTTTTTAAAGTATTTTAAAAATTGCTTCAATGAGAAATTAGATAATAGTATGCAGTTTATGCTTGATTTTTTTGATAATTTTTTAATGAATATTTTATTTTTTACTAATTTTCAATGTGGACACTTCTTGAAAAATAGAATTTTGGCCATTCTACCCCTATAAATTTTGGAAAATAATTGAATCTTTTTTAATATGTGTAGAATGGAGTCTAGTTTCTAAAAATGTAATTTATTTAAAATTTCAATGAACGGTTAATTTATAATGTTAAAACACCAAACACTAGTTTTTGCCAAAAAAGAGACAGAAACAAAAGAAATTATAGATCAAAGGCTTAACATTATCAAAAAGTGAAAAAAATTACATCGTTAGATATCTAAGAGAGAGCCTAACATTAACCAAGTATACAATTTGTTCAACATTGAAACACGTGCAATACTGATGGTGACCACGAATGCGATTATGTGAAATATTGTAGAATTTGAAAAAAAAACATCTTTGGATGTGGGGAAAGCCCTGCAAGCCTTTGGGTTGTAAATCCAAAGAAAATCCAAGCCAAAGGCTTGGGGATTCCCAAAGCAAGATAAAACATGAGCACATTATAACGTGCTCGCGTTATTAATTCACTCACATTATTAATGAGCTCGTGTTTTGTGAATGCATTGAGAAAATGAAAGTGTGTTATAACATGCTCGTGTTTTAGTCTACATTGATTTTTTTTTATTTCTTCTTGTTATCTTTCAAGGAAACCATATACATATGGACGTTTACATATGGATATTACTTTCTTATACTTTAAGTTATATTTCATGTATATAGTTTTAGGATGTTTGAGAGTGGTTTCAGATCTTTAGGAGTTATAATAAAAATTCTAATTTTTAGATCTCACAAATTTTAGACTTAGTCAAATTTTAGTAATAAGAAAGATATATTATTTCTCTCTCTATCTCATTTATTTTTCATCCCTTACACTCTAGACCTCTCTCTCACTATCTCCATTGCTTTATCTGTCTCTCTCTCTCTCGCTTGAGCTCAAGAACTATCTCTCTACCTATTCATCTCTCTCTCTCTCTCTATCTCCTTTTCCCTCTATTTCTCTCTATCTCACTTCTCTCTCATTCCCTTCCTCCTTCCCTCTCTACTCTCTCTCTCTCTCTCTCTCTCTCCCTCCTTCCCTCTCTACTTCTATCTATCTCCCTTCTCTCTCTACCTACCTCTCTCTCCATCACTCCCAACCACTCTCTCTATTTCTCTCTATCTCACATCTCTCTCACCTCTCTCTCCCTCTCCACTCTCTATCTCCTAATCCCTCTCTCTACCTACCTCTACATCCATCACACCCTACCACTCTCTCTCTACACCTCTTTATCTCACCTTTCTCTCCCTCCCTCCTCATTCAATATCTACTTCTCTCTATCTCTCCTCTCTCTACCTCTCCTTCCCTCTCTACTTATATTTATCTCCTCTCTCCATCTCTCTACCTACCTCTCCTTGCATCACTCTATTTCTCTCTATCTCACCTCTCTCTCCCTCACTACATCTCTCTCCCTCTCTACCTACCTCTCCATCCATCACAACCTACCACTCTCTCTCTATTACTCTCTATCTCACCTCCCACTCTCTCCATCCATACCTCTCCCTCTCCTTCCCTCTCTACTATCTATCTCCCCAATCCCTCTCTACCTACCTCTCCATCCATCACTTCCTACCACTCTCTCTACACCTCTCTATCTCACTTCTCTCCCTCCCTCCCTCATTCCCTCTCTACTTCTCTCTCTCTCTACCTATCCTTCCCTCTCTAATTATCTTTATCTCCCCTCACCCTCTCTCTCTCTTATGTCTCCCTCCATACCTTTTCCCCTATCTACTCTCTATCTCTCCTCTCCCTCTACATCTCTCTCTCTCACACTCTCTATCCCTCCTCCCTCACCCTCTTTCTCTCTCACTCTCTCCTCTCTATCTCACCATTCTCTTTCCCTCTTTGTAACTCTCTCCTTTGTATCTCACCATTCTCTCTACTGATCTTTATCTCACATATCCCTCTTTACCTCTCCCACCATCCCTCCTTCCCTCTATCTCTATCTCTCTCTACTTCTCTCTATCTAACATATGCCTCTCTACCCACCTCTCCCTCCATCACTCCCCACCACACTCTCTATTTATATCTATCTTAATTCTCTCTCCCTCCATATGTCCTTCCTTATCTACTCTTTAGATCTCTCATGTATCTCTACCTCTCCTTCTCTCTCTACTTATCTTTATCTCCCCTTTCCTTCCCTCCCTCTCTCTCCCCAATCCCTCCTCCCCTGTTTCTCTCTCCCCCTATGAGGGTGAACGGTGTAACGTTTAGTGTTTAAGGTATAGGGTTGAGGCTGTAGGGTTAATTTTATAGGGTATAGGGATTAGGGTTTAGAATATTAGGTATAAAGTTGAGGGTATAGGGTATAGGGATGAGGGATGATGGTTTGAGGTTTAGGGTTTAAGGTATAGGGTTGAGGGTTGAAGGATAGTGTTTAGGATTGAGGGTATAAGGTTAAGTGTATAGGGTATATGGATTAGGGTTTAGGATATTTGGTATATGGTTGAGGGTATTGGGTTGAGGATATTAGGTTTAGGTTTTAGGTTACAAGGTTGAATATAGGGTTTAGGTTTTAAGTATAAGTTTGTGGGTTGAGGGATAATGTTCATGGTTGAGGGTACAAGGTTAAGTGTATATGGTATAGGGATTAGGGTTTAGGATATTGTGTATAGGATTTCCAGTGTAGGGTTTAGGGTATAATATATAGGGTTAAGGCTTGAGAGTGTATGGTTTACCATTTAAGTATATGGTTGAGGGATAATGTTTAGGGTTTAGGGTATAACGTTGAGGGTATAGGGTATAGGGATGAGGGTTGAGGGTGTAGGGTTTATGGTTTAAGGTATAGGGTTGAGGGATAGTTTTGAAGGTTGAGGGTATAGGGATAAGTGTTTATGGTATAGGGATTAGGATTTAGATTATTGGATATAGGGTTGAGGGTATTAGGTTTAGGATTGAGGGTTTAGGGTTTAGGGTTTAGGATAAACGGTGTTGCAAGTATGAATGAGTATGGTGGTATTTTGATTAATGTTGTCATTGATGTCAACATAGTATAGGTTGTTGCAATGAAAGGAATCAAGTTTTTACAGGTGGTACATGTATGGTTTTAGATACTATAGAGATGTTGTGAGTACATGGAGCTATCTTTATGGTGTTGTAGGCGTGCTAATATGAAGTGCTTTTGAGAAAATTAATAAATAGTTAAGACATAATTGTGTGTGTTCTGAATATTCTCTGGTAATGTTCTTTGCATTTATTTTGTGTTGATCCTATGCTTGTTTGGATCTATAGTGTTGTTTATGGGCATCCTTGGGTGATATATCCTAAGTTATAGCTTCTAGGTAGATGAAGAGTGAAATTATGTTCACCAGTTTGTGAACTGGTTTGGAAGAGTTGTTTATTTGTGGAATGGGAGAAATATTTCTGCTCTATAGTCCTCTAATGGTTTGTATCAGCTCTTTCAGATAAGGAAGAAGTCTTTTAATGGTGTTATCTATGTTCTAGAAAAAGTGTTCATGGTTTGGTGCTCCAAAAGACTAGTTCCAGAGTTACTATGTGTGTCTGTATAGTTCGGTTGGACTGATGGAAAGTGTTCTTTATATGGAATTTGTTGCAGTTTCTATGAATAAATCTGAAGGCTTCTAATAGATGTTCCAGTGTATGGCGAAGTGTGTTATGTGGTCCACATGTGATCATCTTGTTGTGAACATGTGTACTTCAAAGTTCATTAGTGTTTTCATTAGGTTTTGTTGACTTGGTGTCTACACGTTACATGAAGAATAAGTATCAATTAAGGAAGCATGTGATTGATCCAAGATGTTGTTTTGGGTCCTGGTTAAGTATTAATTTGGTCCAATCTCATTCTTATCCACCGTGGGAATATTGAGTTGCTGACCTAATTTGAATTTGTAAAACAAAGAATGTGTAGCCGACCTTGGAGAAAGTTTCTAAGATCGAAGATGGTATAAATACAAGTTAAGATGTTCTGAATTGGAAGAAACAAGTGTGAGAAGAAAGAGTGTGAGAAAGTGAATTAAGGCAGTAGTACTTTAATGTCTTTGACTCCTAAAAGCAATGAGTTGATGGTGTCTGCAATTCTTTAATTAAGGTTGTGAATGTGTGGAAGTTGTTGTGGTGGATTTTCTATTATCTTTCTTTATCCGTAGGCAATGAGCCTCCCTTCTAGATAGTGAGTCCTATCTATAGGTAGTGAGCCTTGTATTCAGATAGTGAGCCCTTTGGCAGTGAGCCTTTGTATCTGATTTTGCAATTACTATTATATTATGAGTTAATCCTCACCATTGTTTTTCCCTTATAGGATTTTCCACATAAATCTAGCGTTTCTTGTGTTGACATTTCTTTTTGTTATTTGTACTTCATGATCATACTTAGTAATAGATTAAAGTGGATGTGGAGTTAATAATTGTTTGAGATTTGTGAATGTGATTGGTGAAAACTCATTCACCCCCTCTTAGTTGTCTTGTGCATTTCAACAATTGATATCTGAGCTTTGGTTCCTTAGAGAAGAGCTTAACCGCTTGAGGTAGATTTGATGGCACACAAATTGTCAATCCCTTGTGTTTGATGGATCTGAATATAGTGACTGGAAAGTGCAGATGAGAGGTTACCTGATCTATCTTGGCTTCAAGACTTGGAAAGATATTGAGACAAAAGATGCTGAGCTGACAAGTGGTCCTTCTTCTATAGATGATATCTTTGCCTATGAGGAAAATGAAAAATAAAGGTATGCAATCTATAGTGCTTTATCTAAGATTGAACAGACAAAAGTTATTTCATTAGGCACTACTTATGAAGTGTGGGAAAATTTGAAAGATATCTATGAAGTAAATGATAGAGTCAAGTTATCAAAGAAGCTAATAGCAAAGCACAAATATGATAACTTGAAAATGAAAGAAGGTGAAGACATTGCAAACTCTTTTTAGAGGGTTGATATTGCAGCAAATGAAGTAAAAAATCAAGCTGGTACTCTAACAGATGAAGATGTAATAGAGAAGATCTTGATATCCCTACCAGAGAGTTACAGTGACAAGGTCTCAACTATTGATGGAGTGTATGATCCAAAGAAATTCACTAAAGAACAACTATTTGGCACCTTGACCGCATTTGAAATGAGGAAATTTGGAAAAGAAAAGGAGAAAACATAAACAACCTTCAAACTACTAAGACAAAAGATGATCTAGATAGTGAAGGTTTAGAGGAGTTGGAAGCAAATTTTACAAGGAACTTGAAGAAAGGTACCAGTAAGTACAAATGTATGTTACCCTTTAAATTTTTCAGTTGTAGAAATATTGGTCACTATGCTTTAGGATGTCCAAATAGAGCAATACAAAAAAAGAACAAAGATAATAAAGAGAAAAAGGACAAAAAAAAGAAATTGTATTATGTTAGAGAAGATGTTGGAATATCTGATGATGAATCTGATTTTGAGGATGATAAAGATTAATGCTTGTTTCTAGCCTTTGAGAATAAATCTTTGTCTACTAACCATGGAAGATGTGCAAGGGAATGTGGTCCAAAAAATGAGAAGGATGAGATGGAAGGTAATCTAGTTACTGCCTTTCATGTTAGAAAAGATAAAGATTATTTGGTAATTGACAGTGGCTATTCAAATCATATGAATAGAGACAAAAGTAAGTTTACTAAACTTGAAAAGTAGGATGGAGGATTAGTCATGTTTAAAGATGATTCTAGTGCAAAGATTGTTGGAAAAGGAAAAATTAGTTTTGATGGAAAACATAGTATTGATGATGTCTTTTATGTCAAGGGATTAAGACATAATCTCTTGAGTATTAGAAAAGTGTGTAGCAAAGGATTTAAACTTGTGTTCCAGGATAATACCTATGAGATCAAAAAAGGGTCTAGAACTATGGTAGCTGTAGGAAGAAGAACATATGGAAACATTTATCAGCTTAAGAGTGTTGATGGTCAGTGTTTTGTGTCTCAAGTTAATGAAAGTTGGTTATGGCACTAGAGGATGGGACATGTAAACTTTGACAATCTGATCAGGATTAGTTCAAGAGAAGTTGTCAGGGATTTTCCTAAAATCATGAAGCCCACCAATATGATTTGCAGAAGTTGTCAATTGGGAAAAAAACAAGATGCAGTTTTAAAGGAAAATAATAATCAACTATCATAATGTTGGAATTGATTCATATAGACCTCTATGGTCCCACAAGATTAGGAAGTCTTAATGGTGACATGTATTTTATTCTTTTGATTGATGATTATTCTAGAATGACATGGGTTACTTTTCTTAGGGATAAAGCTCAAGCTTTAGATAGATTCAAAGTGTTCAAATCAAGGGTAGAGAATGAAGTGAACCTGAGAATCAAATGTTTAAGGTATGAAAAAGGTGGAGAATTCACTTCCAGTCAGTTTAATACATTTTGTGAAGAACATAGTATAAAGAGACATTTTTCTGCTCCTAGAACTCCTCAATAGAATGGAGTTGTAGAGAGGAAGAACCAAACTATTCAAAAGGATGCAAGGACGATGATGAAAGAGAAATTTTTTCCTAATGTATACTAGAGAGAAGAAATTCACACTGTTGTTTATATTCTTAACAAAGTTTAGATCAGAGGTAACAACACAAAGACTCCTTATGAACTGTGGATTGGAAAGATTCCTATTGTTAAGTACTTTAATGTGTTTGGAAGAAAATTTTATATTAAAAGAGATTATGAGAACCTTGGAAAGTTTGATCTAAGATGTGATGAAGGTATTTTCCTTGGATATTCAACTAATAGAAAATCATATAGATGTTACAATAAAATATTGAGAAAGATAGTTGAAAGTGCAAATGTAAAAGTTGATGAAGATATGCACATACCAGTTGAAATAAGTGAAGTTGAACTAGATGAAATTATATGTAGAAAAGTAAAAGAAGATAATAAGGCAAAAGAAGAACGTATTGAAGAAGGAGAGACTCTGTAACTTGATCCTAAGACTCAAAAATATGTATAGAAAAATCATTTGGAAGAACAAATAATTGGAGACAAAGGCAAAGGTGTAACAACAAGAAGAAAAGTGGTAGCAGCTGAGGTAAATTTGTGTCTACTTTCCAAGATAGAACCTAAAATAGTGTGTGAAGCATGAAAAGGTGAGAACTGGGTTAGAGCAATGAAAGAAGATTTGCAAAAGATAGAGAAAAATCAGACATGGGAATTGGTTCCTAGACCTGTAAACAAGAATGTAATTGGTACAAAATGGGTATTCAGGAATAAGCTGAATGAAGATGGTGAATTAGTAATCTAACAAAGAAAGGATTGTATGAAAAGGTTATCCATAGGTTGAAGGAATAGACTTTGAGGAGAAATTTTCTCCAGTGGCAAGAATGGAGTCCATTCAGATGTTCTTGGCATTTTCTATTCACAAATATTTCAAAGTATACCAGATGAATGTTAAGTCTGCATTCCTAAATGGAGAATTCAAAGAAGAGGTCTACATGGAACAACCAGAGGGATTCCAATTATCAAATCAACTGGACATGGTTTGTAATTTGAAAAAGGTACTATATGGACTTAAACAGGCTCCTAGAGGATAGTATGCAAGGTTGGAAAGATATTTGACACAAAAAAGATTCAACAAAGGCTCCACAAATAGTACTATCTATTTTAAAGTTTAAGGAAACCAAATGTTGATAGTGGTTATGTATGTTGATGATATTATCTTCAGAGGAAATGAGGATTCATGCAAGAAATTTGCAGAGGAGATGCAAAATGAATTTGAGATGTCTATGATTGGTGAGTTGAACTTCTTTCTTGGACTTCAAGTGAATCAAACTGATACGGGCATATTCATTTCACAATCAAAGTATGTTAAATAATTTCTGAAGAATTTTGGAATGGATGATTCTGAACTGGTCTATACCCCTATGGTGATTGGATGCAAACTGAGTAAGGATGATGATTCTATGATTCTATGGTGATGTAGAGAGTACCATTGTCGATGTATGATGTATGTGTTTTCATGGGTGCACTCCTCAGTGGGAGTGATCAAAATTTTATATGGTTGAAGAATCATGTAAAACTTTTCTTTTCCACTGATGTCAAAGGGGGAGAGAAAATCATGTGAAAATGCCTATGTATATCTAAAAAAGTTGAAAGGGAGAGAGAATATTACAAGGAGAAGAGAGTGAAGGAAAGTTGTGTAGGCTGTCCAATCTGAAAAAAAAATCAAGAGAGTGCATATTCTATCTTTGATGGTTTTTCACATCATGTATTGCCATCAGTGACAAAGGGGGATATTGTTGCAAGTATGAATGAGTATGGCAGTGTTGTCATTGATGTCAACATAGTATAGGTTTTTGGAATGAAAGGAATCAAGTGATTATAGGTGGTACATGTATGGCTGAGATACTATAGAGATGTTGTGAGTACATGGAGCTATCTTTATGGTGTTTCAGGTGTGCTGATATGAAGTTCTTTTGAGAAAATTAATAAACAGTGAAGATGGAATTGTGTGTGTGTTTTGAATGTGCTGTAGTAATGTGCTCTACATTTATTCTATATTGATCCTATGCTTGTGTAGATCTGTAGTGTTGTTTATGGGCATCCTTGGTGATATATCCTGAGTTATAGCTTTTGGGTAGATGAAGAGTGAAAGTTGTGTTCACTATTTTGTGAATTGGTCTGGCAGAGTTGTTTGTCTATGGATTGGGAGAAATGTTTATGCTCTACAGTCCTTTGATGGTTTGTCTTAGATCTTACAAATTTGGAAGAAGGCTTGTAATGGTGTTATCTATGTTTTGGAAAAATTGTTCATGGTTTGGTACCTCGGAAGACTAGTTCCAGAGTTACTATGTGTGTCTGTATAGTTCAGTTGGACTGATGGAAAGTGTTATTTGTATGAAAGTTATTGAATTTTCTATGGATGGATATGAAGGCTTCTAAGAGATGTTCTAGTATATGGTGAAGTGTGTTATGTGGTCCACATGTGATCATTTTTTTGCAAATGTGAGTACTTAAAAGTTCATTGGTGTTTTCATTAGGTTTGGCCAACCTAGTGTCTACACATTACTCTCATTCTTATCCACCATATGAATGTTGAGTCACTAACCTAATATGAATTTGTAAAATAAAGAATATGTAGCTGACCTTGGAGAAAGTTTCTAAGATTGAAGATGGTATAAATAAAAGTCAAGATGTTGTGAATTGGAAGCGACAAGTGTGAGAAGAAAGAGTGTGAAAGTGAATTAAGGCAACATTACTTTAATGTGTTTGACTCCTGAAAGTAGTGAGCTGATGGTGTTTGTAATTCTTTGATTAAGGCTGCAAATGTGTGGATAGTGAGTCCTATCTTGGGCAGTGAGCCCTTTTGCACTGAGCCTTTGTATCTAGTTTTGCAATTACATTATATTGCGAGTTAATCCTCACCGTGGTTTTCCCCTTATAGGGTTTTCCATGTAAATATGGTGTTTCTTGTGTTGATATTGCTTTCTATTATTTTCACTTCATGTTCATACTTAATAATAGATTAAAGTGGATGTGGAGTTAATAATTGTTTGAGATTTGTGAATGTGATTGGTGACACACTACAACAAAATAGGCAATTAGCGCCTAAAATAGTGCCGGATTCTAGTGCATTTGATTTCATGAATTGGGCACTTCGACTGGCACAAAAATCAGTGCAAATTGGTATGTTCACTTCAGTGCCAGATCTAGCGCTAGATTTAGCGCCAGGTTTAGCGTCGACTTTTGTTGCTTCCAGTTTGGCTTCCAATTTTGCTTTTGGTTTTTCTTCTCGTGTTGCTTCCATGTTTTCTTCTAGTTTTGCTTTCGATTTTGCTTCCAGGTTTGCTTTTGGTTTTGCTTCGAGTTTTTCTTCGTGTTTTGCTTCCAGGTTTGCTTCCGATTCTGCTTCTAATTTTGCTTCCAGTTTTGCTTCCAATTTTGCTTCCAATTTTATTTCCAATTTTTCTTCCCATTTTGCTTTTGATATAACGTCGCTTCTTGCATCTAGCTTTGCTTCCATTTTTTCATCTTTTGTTGCTTCTAATATGGTTTCTATTATTGCATCTTTTGTTGCTTCTAAAATTGCTTCCATTATTACTTCATTGTTTACTGCCTAAATTGCTTCTATTTTTGCTTCCTAGATAATGCCAAGTTTTTCTTCCAAGATTGCTTCTAGTTTGGCCTCCATTGTTTCTTCTAAAAATGCTTCTTGTTCTTCTTCCATTTATTAATTTAATATGTTTTATTTCAATTTAATTAGTTAAATATATCATGCCTCTTAAATAACTCATATGATTAAACAAAAAGATAATTATTATAATATGATCATCATTTATAATTAAAAAAAGTGATTCAAATATCTATATAAGTAGATCAAAAAGAGTGATTAAAACAAGTGAGTCAAATATGCCACTAGATTAATAACATGTAAAAATGATACATGTCCAACAGTCGACATAAGTCAAAATGATATATGTACAAATGATATAAGTAAAAATGATAAATTATATAGCTCAAAATGATACAACTCAAAATGATACATGTCCAAATGATATAAGTCAAAATGATACATGTGAAAATGATTAAACTCAATAATATGGTACTGCAAGCTGTGAAAATGATACATATTATAGTAATCATGAAAAGAGGCATCATAACAATATATCAACAATGATCCATGATGTAGTCTATATGATCATGAATGTCACTGGCTACTACTAGCAATTGCCTCATCATCATCATCACCATCGTGATCATCATCGTTGTCATTATCATTGTCATTGACCTTGGTGTCTTTTGTATTCATGTCATCATCATCCTCTGCCATGTGATCTGTACCAAAGCCAACATATTCTGGATCTATATCATGAGGATCATCTTGATATTCTAGAAGAATTGTTTTCTACAAAAAAATCATTTAAAATGAAAAGTTATTATTTATTTCATGCAATAATTTATTTTTCTATTATATATCTAATATTACATGTGAAACAAAACCATAATCATATTACATCATATTAAAGTGCACATACCATAATAAAATTTCAAAAATGTTACAACCAATATGTCATTCCAATGGTGTAAAACATGCAACAATTCTAATAAACATTAGCAAAATATGCCAACATTTGGTGGAAGAGGAATAAAAATGACTAGAACTTTGGAGGCCCACCATAATGGATTTCAATATTCAACCATGAGAGTAGAAGAGAGAGCTGATATCATGCATCAAAACATTAAGCATGCATTCTTCCAACCAGTGGAGAAGGAGATGATTACTTTGCTTCATTTTCATTTGCATAACCATATCATGGTGTGAACCCAGAAGACCAAGGATGTCCAGTTTTATGTGGAGGTAATGGATGTGGTCCAAAATTTAGGAGGGGCAAGAAGGTCAATGTATGATCTTGATGAAATTGAGGAAGAACAACAAGAGAGGGACAAGAAAAATAAAATCAATGCAAAGTTTCAAGGATTTTTCAAGCAAGTAACATAGCTATGGGAGTAGTCTCATCTAAAATATTTTGAACTAGAGTTTGATATACCATTTAGAGAGCTTGGTTTTCATGGATTTCCTTTCAAAACATCTTCTTTTATTGTTCCTATGATAAACTGGTTGGTAGAGTTGGTGAAATTACCTTTCTTAGTAATCACTATTAGTGAGATTGAGATTGTTAACCTTGAGAGAGTAGGACTTGGGGAAAAGGAATTTTATATGGCTATTTTTTTCATCCTATACAACCATTGCAATAAAAGTTAAGCTAGCATCAAATAACCAACAATTTTGAAAATAACATGAAAACTTTTAGTTGCTGCTATGTCAGGAATAAAATAAAAGGAAACAATGTTCCTTCCAATGGCTTGATGATTGCAAATGAGGATTTATTGAATTTCAGTGGAGTAAAATGAAAATTAAAAGTAGTTGATTCATATAATATATGTACATTAAACAATTTATGGTGCAAAATTATTTTTGATGCCTTCTATAGCTAAATACTACACTCATTTTAGGAATTAAGAAAATGCATCCCACCTAGAGTTTGTGTGACATTGTTTTTTCCCTAGAATCCTTTTCAAAATCATCACCCTCAACCTGATTTAGGATAAAACGTCAATAATGAGAAAATTAACAAAAAATAAAAAGTGAATAATACATAATCTATGTTGTAAAGTTAAAAAGTCTTATAAAAATAAATATAAAACTCTAAAGAATTTCCCATTTGTTCTCTAAAGTTTAGTCCAATCAACTAAAGAAAGAAACATATATCTTATTACTATTTAAATCAAAAGAAGATATATGATATACAATTCAAAACATCAACATATGAGCTAATTTTTTAAAGTACCTATTCTCATTCAAGTACCGATTCCTTGATAAACTCAATTTGGTCCTCAAATACATACTTGTCACAAGTTTCAAAGGAATCTACAATGAGAATTTGACCATGACTATATGTAACAATCTAAAAAATTCATAATCAGAGACAAGTGCTTTACAAATTCTACTACACATTGATGCATTCTTCATGTTGAAATGAGTGTTTAGAGCTATGATAACCACACTCATGTCTCGAGGGAATCTCACTGTCTAAGGAAGAAGTCAAAGTACCTTGGAGCAGAAATAACATTCAACATTGACCATATGGTGTCTACTTTTAAATAATTCAGAATGGTCAAGTTCACTGAAATGCACCTTGTGATTGGGAAGAAACAAACCATAACTCCCTATAAAATAGGAAATAGGCAAAGAAAGAGCAAATAATCCCTTGCAAACTAATTACAAATTAGTAGCTTGAGAAGCTTCTTCGAGGCTTACAAGTGATCTTGTAAAAATATGTGTTTGTGTCTTTGAAGACCTTTGAAGCCCACCATGCTCTACAACAATCATATCCATTTTTGTCTTGTTCAGAGAAAAATGAACATATAGAAAAATAGTGCAATTGTCTTGTGAAGTGGTTTTTGAAAAATGAAAATGTAAAATACTTGCAAGAAAGGAGAAGGATTTGCAGAATATTACAAACCCATGGTTTAGGGTTTCTGGGCCAAGCCCCAAATGTGGAAGGATTTATTTTTCTTTCTGAGAAGTGAAAGATCATGCCAAAAGGCTTGCACTCATTTTTCTGAGAACTCATATCTCTAATAGGAGTCACGGGTTTTTGAAAAACCACAGATCAAAGACAAACCTAGAATTCCATTGAATAGAGCCTACAACCATAATCATGGAGCCATGAAGGAGGCTCAAAAACATAATAAAAAATTTTTTACACTCTATTATTTTTGGAAATAGAAAAAATATTCTAGAGAGGCCATGACCAAGCTATCACCAGGAAAGAGAAAAAGTGCAGAAATAAAAAAATATTTCATCATTTGATCAGACCAAATATGGAGAGAATGATTTGTTTCATTTCTTTTTCTAGTGAGCTAAGTCCAGAGAAGCCAAGCCAAGATAGAAGGGTTACAAAATAAGGATGCATGGTAGAAATAACACCCATTCATTTGTATCTATTGAGTCCAAATCGAGCTTGTTTTAACAAAAAATAGAGGTAAGATACAAAGAAATGGCATGTAGAAACTTACTAAACTTTGTGTTGTTCGAAGAAATGTAAGCTCCAGAAGTCCTTTGATGTCAACCTCAAGACAAGCAAGGAATTGAAAGAGTAAAGCAAGAGAAAAATGCATGAGAATCCGAGAAGGAATGTCTTTGAAAACACATTCAGATATGTGGAAACAAATGATGAACCATGAAAGCTTTACCTCATTCAGCCTTAACAAAAATTTATGTGAAGAAAACTCTCAAAATCAATGAGAATATTGATAGATAATCCTTTAGAAATCTTGAGGTTTCAAACTCTAATGATGGCGGCTTGTGCAGGGCAAGGGAGCTCGAAAAAACCAAGTGAAAATGAGAGTTAAAAACTAGGGCTTGGGTATTTTGTTCTAACTCATTATGGCGGAAAAAATATTGATGTGAAAAAAAAAAAAAATGTTTAATCATTAAATCTTTTAATATTCAAACAAATTTAGAAAAAAAAAAACATATATTTTATAATAAAAAATTACTATTATCTATTAAATTCATAAGTGTTAAGTTCATGCTTTTACCTCTATACTGCTAGATGATTGTGAGAGAGGTGTGGTAGCATGGTATACTGCCATACCTTAGGAGATTTCTTACTGCCTAGTGGTAGTGTGGTGTATACTGCCATACTACGAGAGGATTTTGATTGTCTGGTGATAGCACGGTTTAATGCCACCATGCGAAAGCCTTGTAGTAGTAGGGTTTCAATGTATACTGCTCTACCACATATGTTGCTCACCTTCCTGGTGGTATAGCAGTGTATGCTTTTGATCGTTACTTGAAGAGTGTGGATGAGACAATCTTATTTGTCTTACCGGTATCTCAATGTCTCATCGAAATTAGATCTTATGTTCCTCTGATGTTGGTTTCTGGTGTCGATGAGACAAGTTAATATCTGTTACCGATATGCCACTATCTAAATCTGGTGCTAAATTCAGCGCTAAATTGGATTGCCTAATACCGCCATATCGTGAGAGATTTCTTACTGCCTGGTGGTAGTGTGGTGTATACTGCGAGAGGATTCTAATTGTCTGGCAATAGTGTGGTATACCACCACCCCGCAGAAGCCTTCTAGTAGTGGGGTTGCCGTGTATACCACTCTACTGCATATGTTGCTCACCTTCCTGATGGTATAGCAGTGTATACTACCATACCGCGAGAGGATTCTAATTGTCTGGCAATAGCATGGTATATCACCACCCCGCAGAAGCCTTCTAGTAGCGGTGTTGCCGTGTATACCACTCTACTGCATATGTTGCTCACCTTCTTGATGGTATAGCGGTGTATGCTTTTGATCATTACTTGAAGAGTGTCGATGAGACAATCTTATTTATCTTACTAATATCTCAATGTCTCATCAACATTAGATCTTATGTTCCTCTGATGTTGGTTTTCGGTGTCGATGAGACAAGTCAATATCTCTTACCGATATGCCAGTGTCTAAATCCGGCACTAAATCTAGCGTTACTAAATCTGACACTAAATATGGCGCTAAATCTGGTGCTAAATCCAGCACTAAAGCCAATGCTAATTAGCACTTGATTTAGCGTCTACTTGTCCTGATCGACGCAAAAAATGCCAAAAATGGAGCCAGCTCGATAAATAGCACTAAATTTTTCAAAAAATTGGAGAAAAATACATTAAAATAGTGGGTGGAAGGAAAAAAGGGAGCTAATCACAGTGATTTGTTGTAGTGATAATTGATTCACCCCCGCTCTCATTTGTCTTGTGCATTTCAACAAAAGGTTGAATGTAGGTTTTAGGGTTGAGTGATGATGTTCATGGTTTAGGTTATAAGGTTGAGGGTATAGGGTATTGGTTATAGGGATGAGGGTTGAAGGTGTAGGGTTTAGGGTTTAAGATATAGGGTTGAGGGTTGAGGGATAGTGTTCAAGGTTTGAAGGGTATAAGGTTAAGTGCATAAGGTATAGGGATTAGGGTTTAGGATATTGGTTATAGGGTTGAGGGTAATAGGTTTAGGGATTAGGGTATAGGGTACAAGGTTGAAGATAGAGTTGAGGGATAATGTTTAGGGTTTAGGGTATAAGGTTGAGAGTATAGGTTATAGGGATGATGGATGAGGGATGAGGGTTTAGGGTTGAGGGTTTGAGGTATAGGGTTGAGGGTTGAGGGATAGTGTTCAGGGCTAAGGATATAGGGTTAAGTGTATAGGGTTTAGGGATTAGGATTTAGGATATTTAGTATAGGGTTGAGGGTATTAGGTTTATGGTTGATATTTAGGCTAAAAGGTTGAATGTAGGGTTGAGGGTTAAAGTATTGGGTTGATGGTATAAGGTTAAAGTGTATAGGGTATAGGGGTTAGGGTTTAGGATATTGGGTATAGGATTTAGGGTGTAGCATTTAGGGTATAAGATATAGGGTTAAGGGTTGAGAGTGTAGGGTTTAGGGTTTAAGTATAGGGTTAAGGGATAATGTTTAGGGTTTAGGGTATAAGGTTAAGGGTATAGGGTATAGAGATGAAGGTTGAAGGTGTAGGGTTTAGGGTTTAAGGTACAGGTTTGAGGTTTGAGTGATAGTGTTCAGGTTTGAGGGTATAGGGTATATGGATTAGGGTTTAGGATATTTGGTAGAGGGTAGAGGATATTGGGTTTAGGGTTGATGGTTTAAGTTACAAGGTTAAATATAGGATTGAGGGTTTAAGTATAGGGTTCAGGGTATAAGGTTAAGTGTATTGGGTATATGCATTAGAAAGGGAAAGAGGGAGAGATGGAGAGAGAGGTGAGAGTGAGAGAGAGGAGGGAGGGGGGAAGAGAGATGAGGGTTGAGGGTGTATGATTTAGGGTTTACGGTATAGGGTTGAGGGTACAAGGTTAAGTTTATAGGGTATAGGGATTAGGGTTTATGATATTAGGTATAGGGTTGAGGGTATTGGGTTTATGGTTGAGGATTTAGGGTTTAGGGTACAAAGTTTAATGTAGGGTTTAGGATTTAGGTATAAGGTTTAGGGTTAAGGATTGAGGGATAATGTTTAGGGTTTAGGGTTTAACGTATAGGGTTGAGGGATAATTTTTGGGGTTGTGGGTATAAGGTTAAGTGTATAGGATATAAGAATTAGGTTATAGGATATTTTGTATAGGGTTTAGGGTGTAGGGTTTAGAGTATAAGGTATATGGTTAAGGTTTGAGAGTGTAGGGTTTATCATTTAAGTATAGGGTTGAGGGATAATGTTTAGGGTTTAGCATATAAGGTTGAGGGTATAAGGTATAGGGATGAGGATTGAGGGTGTAGGGTTAAGGGTTTATGGTATAGGTTTGAGGGTTGAGGGATAGTGTTCAAGGTTGAGGGTATAGGGCTAAGTGTAAATGGTATAGGGATTAGGGTTTATAATATTGGGTATAGGAATGAGGGTATTAGGTTTATGATAGAGGGTTTAGGTTTTAGAGTACAAGATTGAATGTAGGGTTTAGAGTTTAAGTATAGGGTTGAGGGATGATTTTCAAGGTTTAGGTTATAAGGTTGAGGGTATAGGATATAGGGATGAGGGTTGAAGGTGTATGGTTTAGGGCTTAGGGTTTAAGGTATAGGGTTGAGGGTTGAGGGATAGTATTCAAGGTTGAGGGTATAGGGTTAAGTGTATAGGATATAGGGGTTAGGGTTTAGGATATTGGGTATAGGGTTGAGGGTATTGGGTTTAGGGTTGAGGGTTTTGGGTTTAGGGTTTAGGGTACAAGGTTGAATGTAGGGTTTAGGGTTTAATTATAGGGTTAAGAGTTGAGGGTATAAGCTTCAGGTATAGGTATAGGGATCAGGGTATAGGGTGCAGGGTGTAGGGTTTAGGGTTTAAGGTATAGGGTTGAGGGTTGAGGGTATATGGTTCAGTGTATAGGGAATAGGGATTAGGGTTTAGGATATTGTTTATGGGGTTTAGGTTGTACGGTTTAGGGTATAAGGTATAGGGTTAAGGGTTGAGAGTGTAGGGTTGAGGGATAATGTTTAGGGTTTAGAGTATAAGGTTGAGGGTATAGGGCATATGGATGAGGGTTGAGGGTGTAGGGTTTAGGGTTTATGGTATGGGGTTGAGTGTTGAGGGATAATGTTCAAGGTTGAGGTATAGGGTTAAGTGTATAGGGTATAGGGATTAGTGTTTAGAATATTCGGTATAGGGTTGAGGGTATTGGGTTTAGGATTGAGGCTTTAGGGTTTAAGGTATAGGGTTGAGGGTTGAGAGATAATGTCTAGGGTTGATGATATATGGTTAAGTGTATAGGGTATAGGGATTAGGGTTTAGGATATTGTGTATAGGATTTAGGTTGTACGATTTAGGGTATAGGGTATAGGTTAAGGGTTGAGATCGTAGGGTTTACCTTTTAAGTATAGGGTTGAGGGATAATGTTAAGGGTTTAGAGTATATGTTTGAGGGTATAAGGTATAGGGATGAGGGTTGAGGGTGTAGGGTTTAAGGTTTATGGTATAGGTTTGAGTGTTGAGGGATAATGTTCAAGGTTGAGGTATAGGGTTAAATATATAGGGTATAGGGATTAGTGTTTAGAATATTGGGTATAGGGCTATTGGTATTGGGTTTAGGATTGAGGGTTTAGGGTTTAGGGTTTAAGGTTTAGGGTACAAGGTTGATTGTAGGGTTTAGATTTTAAGTGTAGGGTTGAGGGATAATGTTCAGGGTTTAGGTTATAAGGTTTATGGTATAGGGTATAGGGATGAGGGTTGAAGGTGTAGGGTTTAGGGTTTAAGGTATAGTATTGAGGGTTTAGGGATAGTGTTCATGGTTGATGGTATAGGGTATAGAGATTACGATTTAGGATATTGGGTATAGGGTTGAGGGTATTAGGTTTAGGGTTTAGGGTTTAAGGTTTAAGGGGTGAGGTTTGAGGCTTTATTAATAGGGTTTAGGGTAGAGGGTTTAAGGCTTTAAGGTTTAAGGGTGAATGGTTTAGGGTTTGAGGGTTTAAGGGTTGAAGGCTTAATGAATTAAGGTTTAAGGGTTGATTGATAAGATATTAGGGTTTAAGGTGTAGGGTTGATGAATTAGGGTTAAGGGTTTAATGTTTAAGGTTTTAATGAATTAGGGTTTAGGGTTTAAGTTTAAGGGTATAAGGCATATGGATGAGGGTTGAGGGTATAGTGTATAGGTTAGAGGTTTGAAGGTTAAGGAATAATATTCAAGGTTGAGTGTCCAAGGTCAAGTGTATAGGGTTTAAGGGTATCTAGGGGTTGAAATTTTAGGGTCTAAGGGTTTAAGGTTCGAGGGATTAAGGGTTTAAGGGTTGAAGGTTTAAGGGTTGAAGGATTAGGGTTTAAGAAATAGTGTTGAGGGTAGAGGGTTTAGGGTTGAAATTTTAAGGGTTGAGGGTTGAGGCTTTAGAGTTGAGGGTTAAGGGATCGAGGTTTAATGGTTGAGAGTTTAAGGGTTGAGGGTTGAAGGATTAGGGTTGAGGGATCATGGTTGGGAGGGAGAGACTTGAGAGAGGGTAGGGGGTGGGAGAGAGACCTGAGAGAATTTCTCTAGTTAGGAATTAGGAGAGAAGTGCAGGAGAAACCTGAGAGATAGGGGAGAGAGAGAGAGTTCTCTAGCTAGGGTGGGAGGGA
>CM021106.1:276647100-276797106 GCA_007115665.2 Sequoiadendron giganteum
AGAGAGACAAAGAGAGTTATATATTTAGGGTGGGAGGGAGAGACTTGAGAGAGGGGGATTTGTGGGAGAGAGACTTGAGAGAGAGAGAGATTTATCTAGTTAGGGTGGGAGGGAGAGAATTGAGAGAGGGGGAGGGGGTGGGAGGGATAGACCTAAGAGAGATGGAGAGAGGGAGAGAGAGGGAGGGAGGGAGAGAAGGATAGAGGGAGAGAGAGTTCTCTAGTTAGGGTGGGAGGCAGAGACTTGAGAGAGGGTGAGGGATAGAGAGAGATAGAGAGAGAGAGAGAGAGTTCTCTAGTTAGGGTGGGTGGGAGAGACTTGAGAGAGAGATAAAAGGAGTGATAAATATTTCTAAGAGAGAGATAGAGGGAGTGAGAGATATATCTGAGAGAGAGAGGGGTTGGGAGGGATAGGAGGGATAGGAGGGATAGAATTGAGAGAGAAGGGGAGAGAGAGGGATTGGGAGAGAGGGGGTTAGACCTAAAGCCCAAGCCATAAACCATAAAGCTTAAACCCTAAAGCTTAAAATTTGAACCCTAAAGCCTAAAGCCTAAAGCCTAAATCCTAAATAGAGAGAGGGAGAGATAATGGTGAGATAAAGAGTAGAGAAAGATAGGGAAGGGAGAGAGAGAAATATAGGGGGAAGGAGTAAGGTTGGGTGATTGAGAGAGATGGAGAGATAGGGAGAGAGAGAGGGAAGGAGGGAGGAATAGGTAGAGATTGAGAGAGAGATCTCTAGTTAGGGTGGGAGGGAGAGACTTGAGATATGGGGAGGGGGTGGGAGGGAGAGACCTGAGAGAGAGAGAGAGGGACCTGAGAGATAGGGGAGAGAGGAAGAGAGAGATATTTCTCTAGTTAGGGTGAGAGGGAGAGACTTGAGAGAGGGTGAGGTGGTGGGAGGGAGAGACCTAAGAGAGAGGGAGTGGGAGAGAGATAGATAGAGTGAGAGAGATAATTGAGAGAGGGTGATGGGGTGTGAGGGAGAGACTTGAGAGAGTGGGAGAGAGAGACCTGGAGAGAGAGGGAGGGAGAGAGAGAGTTCTCTCATTAGGGTTGGAGGGAGAAACCTGAGAGAGGGGGAGGGATGAGAGGGAGATTAAGGGAAAGAGATAGATAGATAGATAGATAGAGAGAGAGAGTTATCTAGTTAGGGTGGGAGGGAGAGACTTGAGAGAGGGGGAGGGGGTGGGAGGGATAGAAATAAGGGAGAGAGAGAGAGATTTATCTAGTTAATGTGGGAGGGAGAGACTTGAGAGAGGGGGAGGGGGTGTGAGGGATAGAAATAAGAGAGAGGGAGGGAGAGAGAGAGTTATCTAGCTAGGGTGGGAGGGAGAGACCTAAGAGAGAGATAGAGGGAGTGAGATATATCTGAGAGGGAGAGGGGGTGGGAGGGATAGAAGGATGGATAGAATTGAGAGAGAGAGAGAGTGGGAAAGAGGGGTTTGAACCTAACACCTAAGCCATAAACCATAAAGCCTAAAACCTAAACCCTAAACTCTAAAGCTTAAACCATAAACCCTAAAGCTTAAAATATGAACCCTAAAGCCTAAAGCCTAAACACTAAATCCTAAATAGAGAGAGAGGGGGAGATAATGGTGAGATAGAGAGTAGAGAAGGATGTTAGAACACAATGATCTACTGAGAGGGGAGTGAATCAATAGATATTAAAAAAATTAGTTCTTAAATTTTTTTGCAGATTCAACCTTAAACTCAAATGTGCAGATTGAAATACTAACAGATATAATATCCACAAGCATAAGAGAGATCAACATATAACACTAGATATACATGGAAAACCCAAGGTGGGAAAAAGCACGATGAGAAATGCTACTAGGATCTACTATCCTAATCCAACCTCACAAGCATGAAAATTTAGTTACATGTTTTAAGGGCTACTACCCCAAGGAAGCTTCAACTCCCTGTTTTAGAAGCAACAACTTCAGGGGTACTACAACACCTTGATCTGAGCTACAACTCAGTGAAACTGGAGGCTACAACCTCTTACAAAGTTTTGCAGTCAATTATGCATAAAATGGTTCTACACAACCTATAATGTATCAATTCAGTACATAAGCTCTCTCTCACTGTTCTCTCTTACTCCACTATAACAAGCTTCATATATTTTCATATTTTTAACTTTCTATTATAGTTATCTACTTCAACTTGCAAACACCTTGTCTTAACACATTTTTTCTTACTCCTTCGCCACAATTCTAGTGCTTTATTTCCTTGTTTTAGTTCTTACATAACTAAATCTCTATTAGGGATTTTCACTTGCTGCCTTCTTTAAAAAAAATTCTCTACATCAAGCCATGCACCACTGTTTGGCTCATAATTAAGACATCTAATGGTATTTTCAAATATTGCCATCCCCTACATTGAGCCATACAACATTAAATCCTATTTTAGAGAATTTTCCCAAATTAGTTCTCTGTCAAACCTTCAAATCTGATATGCATTTAATTCATTCTCCTGACATTCGATCTGATTTGATCTTGAACAACATGGATCTTTGTGCCACCGACCAGTAGATCAGATCTCCTATCATAATTATTCATTGGAGTAGCTGAACTATTTAATTCTTTTCCTATGTTGGTTACTAGATTTATATCCTTATTCTCACTGTTGAGCCACTACAAATCTCTATTTCTAAATTTCGGTCGTCGATATTCTCTCTTGCACCATGATCCTACTCATTGTCAAACCTTTTAACCCTAACCATTGGATAACTGGTCATTTAAATCACCATCGTTAATCTTGGTGTTTCCATCTCAAGGCATATCACATGTTGCTTTATCGAAGAGACATTCACTACAGTCCTACCAACATCCATCTTTCTCTTTGATATGAACTACCATGAGTACATGAGCCCACATGCCATGCAATTCATGAGGATGTGAATTTCCTATCGAGCAATCATTGGTCACAATTTTTAAGTGTTCATCACCATCCAACACTATCTCCTTCTTATTGGGTCCTACTTAGCTTTTCCCCTTATTGCTTCATCGAAGATACATCTTCCAGACTCGTACCAATATGGCATTGTCATGTAGTTACCCTTGCTATTGTAGACAAGTGGTTCCCATGCTGTCGTGACACTGCATGTCACCATCCACCGTTTATTTCTACCATGTGTCATCCTTTTATTATTTTTTTGACTATAACATGGATGCACGTCATCCTCACCATACCAGGTCTCACTGCAGAATCCACCTTACTGGGTCCCATAGTTGGCATCATACTCCCATGGCCCTATCAAAGAGACTTTATTGAAAGTACCAGTGATACACCAATGTCTCACCAATGAAAGGGTCATTGGTTTGTCGAGGAGATATCCTTCAAAGTACCATCTATGAACTTTAGTCACATCGATGAAGATAATTGATGATGTCATTTGTCTACATCATTGCCATGTCACTACATCGTTATCCATAACAAGGATGCAGATTACCATTCATCTAGTCTTGCTACACAATGCTTATGATTCATCATCTTTGTCACCCACATCATCATGAATGGGTCTCACTTGAGCACAAAATTCATGTCACCATGTTAGAGAGACATTCACAAAGGTCTCATTGACATCATCCACTCTCACTGATAACATTTCCACACTCCTTATTGCTCCATCACTGAGTCACCAAAAAACTAAAATTTAGAACCTTTTGTTAGAGGTTACTAAGTTATGAGAACCCGTGACATGCTGACATATAGATATCATGCTATCAAAGAGACTTTGATGCAAGTCCCACTAATTAGCACTCGTCACACTGATAAATCTCTCCTTATTCCTTATCGCTCCATTGAAGAGATATCCCAGACTCCTGTCGATGCACTAATGTCTCGCTGACAAGAAGATCATCAGCCTGTCAAAGAGACATCTTCCATTCTCTCACTGACCATGCATTGTCATGCCAATAAGAAGATCATCAACTCATTGATGAGACATCTTCCATTCTCTCACTAGCCATGCACTGTCACATCAATAAATTTGATGTATAACTTAAAGCACTAGGCAGAGGGGCTGGTTACCAGATTGACATAAAAGCTATAGGTTATGACTTAAATGCCTGATAACCTATGATAGGAAGTCAGTGATAGAATATAATTCCTATCGGATGATGCAATGACTGAAAATCTAGGGTTTAACCAATAAACCCTAATTCTATCTCAGAGAAAACAAAATTCATTTTTAGGCATGTTATACATCCTCTCGGCCTGCACAAAACATTTTTGTAAATCTCTCAAAAAACCCATCATGAATCTACCACTAAATTCATCATCAGATCCACTGCTCTCACATTCATCTTCTGTCATTATGCCACACAAATCCTTTTCCAATTTTTCCCTTTTTGACATCAATGGAAACTATATGAACAATCTCCCCCTTTGGCATTGATGGAAAAACTCTAATTTCTCATCCAGCGACTACTAAGGCTCTACACCAATTTGATTATTCACACTGTAACATAAAAAATTCCCCTATGAAATAAATCTCTTCTCCTCTCAACAAGCTTCTATTTTGTATCACATTTCTCCCCCTTTGACATTAGTGGAAAAGGGTACACCCCCCTGAGGAAATGCTCCAATTTTGACAAACCCTACAACCATCAAATCATTAGAAATTTTAAAACAAGATTTTACATGATTTGATCACATTATTCTTAACTAGGGTTAAATAAGTGATCAATGAAGTTCCCCCTGGATAAATTCCCTATCACTAATAGTTAGTGATATGTGATGGGAGAAACTACTCCCAACTTTTTCCTCAAGTATTCAAATTGTTCTATAGGAAGAGGCTTTGTAAATATATCAGCTACTTGTCCTTAGTAGGAACATATTCCATGTTGACTTCCTTATCTGCAACCTTTTCTCTAATGAAGTGATGATTGATATATGATTTATTATGGAGTGCATCACTAGATTCTTTGAGATATTAATGGAACTTGAATTGTCACAAAGAATCAAAATAGGCTCATTGTACTCTACCTTGATGTCCTTTAATGTCTGCTTCATCCAAAGGACTTGAGTGCAACATATTTTGCTTCTATAGTAGAAAGGGTGATAGAATCTTTCTTTTTACTCATCCAAGAGACTAGTTTGTTTCCCAAAAAGAAGGCTCCTCCACTAGTGCTCTTTCTATACTCCACACTTCCTGCCCAATCTGCATTTGTGTATGCTGTTAAAGTGAAATCTATACTTTTTGGGTACCGTAAACCATAGTCAATGGTGCTTTGTATGTATCTAAATATTATTTTCATTACATTGACATGTGATTATTTTGGTGCTACCTGAAATCTAGCAAACACATAAACCGCTTCCATTATATTAGGCCTAGATGCAGTTAGCTATAGAAAACTTCCAATCATTGATCTATACAAAGTCAAATTTATATTAGGTGACTCATCTGATTTCCTCAACTTGCAACCAGTAATCATGGGAGTATTGATTGTTTTACAATCCTCCATGCCAAAAAATTTAAGCATTTCTTTTGCATACTTAGTTTGTGATATAAATATACCTTTATTAGTTTTTGTAATTTACAAACCAAGAAAAAATCTGAGTTCTCCTAGCATGGACATTTCAAATTCCTCTTGCATGTGAGTAGAAAATATCTTACACATTGTATGATGGCTACCACCAAATATAATGTCATCTACATATACTACCACAACAAACATGTGCTCATCTTTAGATTTGAAATACAGATTGCTATCTGCACATCCTTTCTTGAATCCTTGTTGTTGTAGGTATTGATCCAACCTAGAATACCAGGCCCTTGGGGCTTGCTTCAAACCATATAATGCTTTTCTCAATCTGCAGACATAATCATCATCCTCTAATAGCTGAAAACCTTTTAGCTTCTCATTATATATTTCCTCTTCAAGATTTCCATTTAATACTTTCAAACCTTTATATAGAAAAAATTCAAGAAACATCCTAATAGCTTCTAATTGTGCAACTGAAGAAAATGTTTCTTCAAAATCAATACCTTCAACTTGAGCATAAAATTTGCACACTAACCTTGTTTTGTTTTTGACCAAAACTCCATCTTCATTCAACTTATTTCTAAATACCCATTTGGTGCCAATTACATTCTTGCTTGGTGTTCTAGGAACCAATTCCCATGTTTTGTTCTTTTTCAATTTGATCGAGTTCCTCTTCCATTACTTCCATCCAACTTTCATCCTTACTAGCTTCATCAAAATTTTTTGGTTCAATCTGGGATAAGAGAGAAAAGTTCACTTGATCCTTGTTCTTTGTAAGTATTCTTCTAGTCTGCACACCTTTATTCTTGTCACCAATTATCTGATCTACATGATGATATTTTTGAACATATTTTGTAGGAACACATTCAACCTCTTTTTCATTCTCTTCTTCCTATTCTTCTTCTATTGCTGCACCTATATCCTCATCATTTGATTCTCTTTCTAGATTGTTTTTGCTAGACTTGGCTTGACTTTCATCAACCCTTAAATGTACACTCTCTACAATTCTATCCAATCTCTTATTATAACACTTATAGATTTTGCTTTAGCTGGAATACCCCAAAAATATCCCTTCATCACATCTTGACTCAAAACTTCCTAAATATTTATCTTCACTTTTAATATAACATTTACTACCAAATACTTTGAAATGCTTGACTGATGCAGGCCTGCCAAACCACAATTCATATGGTGTTCTACCACTGTTAAATCTTATATGTGCTATGTTCTAAATGTATCAATTAGTTTGTACTGCTTCTTTCCAAAATGTATTTATCAAGTTTTCCTCGTTCAAAATGGCTCTATCCATCTCCTTTACAATCCCATTTCTTCTCTCTACCACACCATTTTGCTATGGTGTTCTTGGGGCTGAATATTGGTGTTTGATTCCATGATCTTCACAATATTCCATGAATTCACTTGACATAAATTCCCAACCTTTGTTTGATCTAAGACATTTTATTCTTCTCCCTATCTCATTTTCTACCATCTTCTTATAACCTTTAAATGATTCAAACTCCTCAACCTTCTCCTTCAAAAATGTGACATATGCCATTTTGGTATAATCATCAATCAACAACATGAAATATGTTTCTCCTTGAAATTCCCTTGTCCTCATTAGACCACATAGATCATTTGAATTAATTCCAAAGGTTTTTTAGTTGAATAGTCCTTTGTGGAAAATTTAAACTTTGTTTGATTTCCTTGCTGACACCCTTGGCAAATGATGTTATCAGGATTTGCAATCTTAGGCATATTTCTAACTAATGCTTTTGAGGTTATCTTCACTATATTGTCAACTCTCATCTATTTGGTTAATTAGACATGTTTGTCCTTCCACTTCACATAGATTATAGAGATTTCTATCAGTCCTTATACCTTAAACAATTTTTTTACCATTCAATCTTATCTTGCAACCTTCAAAATCAAATACAACTTTATATCCATTATCACACATCTAGCTGACACTAAGAAGATTATGCTTTATACCTTCAACATAGAGAACATCTTTTGTTTTTTTCTTCCCATATATTCTCATAATTCCTTCACCACAAATCGTAACGACAGTATTATCACCTAGGCTTACTAAACCTCCTTTTCTCATTTCAATTTTAATGAATTTCTTTTTATCTCTAGCCATGTGCTTGGAACAACCACTATCAATTACCCACAAGTCTTGTTCCTTTATATGTAATGTTGTTTGGGCAATCATAGACATAGTGGATCTCTACTCTTTCTCCTTCCAACCCTTCTTTGGTTTCTTTCCACCTTTTTCTTCCCTTGTCTTTAGGATCTTTGTTTCCTTTTCAACTATGGCAGATATATTTTTCTTCTTCTCAGACTGAGTATTTGGTCTTACAAAATTTTCTCTACAATTTCTAGCTATATGGAAAAAATTATTGCAATTGTAGAAAACTACATTCACATCAACTATAGGAGAAAATGGATTCTTTCTTATAAAATTTGTATTTCCCCTTGAAAAGACTTTACACTCTCTAGCCCTATGACCAAAATTGTTGCAAGTATAACAATACCCATTGAAGTAAGATGAGTACCTAGTCATGAAGTTTCCTTCTGTTGGATGAGGAGATCTTTGTCTAGATCTTTTTGGATAGTGTATTCTTGTGAAACGATCATTTTTTGTTCTCTTAGTATTGTTCTTCTTCTTTTTTTGATCAAGAAACGTTCTATTAAATTTCTTGTCTTTAATCGGTTCCTTCTTATTAATATATTTCTCAACTACATCTGACTTCTCATCTTCGTAGGCTCCTCCATTGTCATATTTTTCTTCACTGAGGTATGATTTTTCTTTTGCTCTAAATATGTCATAGAGCTTTGCAGAGGCATCAACAAAGGTTTTCTTTCCTTTCTCAAGTCCTAGACCTAATTTATCCTTGTTGGATGCCTTTTGCATACTCAACAATTAATTAAAAATATTAGTACCACTTTTTAATTTCAGGCCCTTATTGATCTACTCATTGTCCTTCTCTAATTTTTTTCTTAAAGAAACTATTTTTTCTTCAAATTTCATACACCTATCCATCTCATATTTTATTTTGGATATCATAACATCCTCAATTATTTTGAGCTCTTCTACATGAACTTTCAAACCAACTATCACCTTATTGGATTCTTCAAGTTCTTCAGTTAGTCTGTCAGTCTCCTTTTGAAAATTATTTTTTAGTTTCTTGTTTTCTCTATTAAGATCATCATATTTTTCTCTTAGTTTATCAGGATCTTCAAGAGCACTGATGAATTCTCCTTTAAGATCAACAATTGCCTCCTCTTCTTCTTCTTCATATGAATCCTCAATTTGTGCATCCTTTTGATCCTTAGTTTCTTTAGACATAAATATAAATTCTCTTTTGTCTTCTCTCATTACAAGGGAACAACCTTGATCCTTGTCTAAACTATCACTAGTATCAAAAGCATCACTTTCTTCTTTCCAAAATTCTTCCTTGTAAGGTAAAACTCTTTCTTCTTTTTACTATCTCCTTATTGTTTAGAGTTATCCATTTTATCATATGGACATTTAGAAGAAAAACGGCCTAATCTACCATAGTTAAAGAATTTGAAGGGTAACTTACCTTTATATTTACCAAATCCTCTCCTTAGTCTCCTTATGAAGTTTGTTTCTTCTTCATCAATTTCTTCAATGTCTGAAACAATGATTGCAACTTTGTCTTTATTTTCTACTCCATCCTTTCCTTTCTCAACAATATTAAATTCAACTTCCCTTCTAGAAGACTCAACACCCAACATTCTCATCTCATAAGCAGTAAATATACCATCTAACTCATCTAGAGTGAGTTTATCAATTCTCTTCCTTCTTCAATGACATAAATTTTAGAATCAATTATTAGTTGCCAAGGACCTCAGATACTTCAACACAACATTAAATTATATTTCAGAGAATTTTCCCAAATTAGCTCTCTATCAAACCTTAGAATCTAATATGCATTCAATACCTTCTCTTGAGATTCGATCTAATTTTATCTTGAACAACATGGATCTCTGTGCCACTAACCACTAGATTAGATCTCCTCTCCTAATTGTTCGTTGGAGAAAATGAACTATTTAACTCTGTTCCTATGTCAGTTACCAGATTGATATCCTTGTTCTCACTATTGAGCCATTGCAAATATCTACTTCTGAATTTTGGCCATCTATCTTGTCTCTCACGCCATGATCCTATTCATCATTAAACCTTTTAACCCTGACCATTGGATAATTGGTCATTTAAATCACCATTTTCAATCTTGGTGTTTCTATCTCAAGGCGTATCACATGTCACTTTGTTGAAGATACATTCACTATATTCCTACTGATGTCCATCTTTCTCTTCGATATGAACTGCCATGAGTACACAAGCCCACATGCCACACAATTCACAACGAGGATGTTAATTTCCTATCAAGCAATCACTGGTCACCATTTGTTAGCATTCATCACCATCCAACACCATCACCTTCTTATCGGGTCCCACTTAGCTTTTTCCCTTATCACTTCATAGAAGAGACATCTTCTAGACTCCTAGCAATATGGTGTTGTCATGTTGATACCCTTCCTATTACAGACAAGTGGTTCCCATACCATCATTACATTGCATGCCATCGTCCACTATTGCTTTCGACCATGTGTCATCCTTTTATTTGGTTTTTGACTATAACATCGAAACATTTCATCCTCACCATACTGGGTCTCACTTCCACATCCACCTTACTGGGTCCCACAAATAGCATCATACTCCCATCACCCTGTCGAAGAGACTTTCTTCAAAGTCCTAGCGATATGCCAATGTCTCACCAATGAAAGGGTCATCGATTTTTAGAGGAGACATCCTTCGAAGTCCCACCAACAACCTTTAGTCACACTAATGAAGACACTTGATGACATTGTTTTTCTAGCTCATCGCCATGTCACTACATTGTAATCCACAACAAGGATGTGGATTACAATTCATCTAGTCTCGCTATGCCACACATCTATTCATCATATCTATCACCCACATCATCATGATTGGTATCACTCAAGTAGAAAATTCACATCACCATGTCAGAGAGACATTGGAAAAGGTCTCATTGATGTCATCTAGTCTCATCGATAACATTTCTACACTCCTTATCGCTCCATCGCTGAGTTGCCAAAAAATTAAAATTTAGAACCTTTTGTCGGAGGTTACGAAGTTATGAGAACCTGTAAAATTCTAACATATAGATATTGGGTTTTCAGAGAGACTCCAATACAAGTCCCACTGATAAGCACTCATCATGCTGATAAAGCTCTCCTTACTCCTTATTGCTCCATTGAAGAGACATAGCCCAAACTCTAGCCGATGCACTAATGTCTTGCTGATAAGAAGATCATCGGCCCATGAAAGAGACATCTTTCATTCTCTCACTAACCATGCACTGTCACACCAATAAATGTAATGTATAACTTAAAACGGTAGGTAGAGGGGTCAATTATCAGATGGAAATAAGAGCCATAAGTTATGAATTAAATGATTGATAACTTGTGATTGGTAGTTAGTGATAGAATAGAATACTTTTTGGATGACGCCATGACTGCAACTCTAGGGTTTAACCATTAAATCATAATTTTGTCTAAGAGAAAATAAAATTCATTTATGGGCATGTTATACATCCGATGGTCCTTCATGAAACCTTTTTGGAAAGCTCTCAAAAACTCATCATGTACCTACCACTCAATTCATCATCAGATCCACTACTCTCACATTCATCTTCTTTCATTATGCCAAAAAACTCATTTTCTAATTTTTCCCTTTTTGACATCAATGAAAACTATATGCCAACAAAGGAAGGAGGGATTGAGAGAGAAAGATAGGGAAGGGAGAGAGAGAAATATAGAGGGAAGGAGTAAGGTTGGGAGATCGAGAGAGATGGAGAGAGAGGGAGAGAGGAAGATAGAGGGAGAGAGAGAGGGAAGGAGGGAGGGATAGGTAGAGATGGAGAGAAAGAGAGATATAAACAAAGAGGGGAGGAAGGTTGGGATATTGAGAGAGAGGGAGAGAGAGGGAAGGAGGAAGGGAGAGGTAGAGATGGAGCAAGGGAGAGATAGAGAGAAGTATATAAGGAAGGAGAGATATGATTGAGGGTTTAGGGTACAAGATTGAATATAGGGCTTAGGGTTTAAGTTTATGGTTAAGGGATAATGTTCAAGGTTTAGTTTATAAGGTTGAGGGTGTAGGGTTTAGGGTATAGGGATTAGGATTTATGATATTCAATATAGGGGTAACTTCAAAAATATGGTTCCCAAAAAGGGGGCTTAAGTGGCCACATTTTTTTTGAAATTAGGAAATACTGACCTTGGCCATGAAATTGAGGATAGTTACACTCAAAATTTTGAGATTGAACAAAAACAAGGATCTAAGTACTCTGAGTCTACTTTCTAAACTACTAATTTATTTTGAAAATAGTTAAGATTAAGGGGTTCAAAAGAGGGATGTACACAAATTGGTGTTGTTTTTTTTCAGAAAAACATAACATAGCAACTCTTGTACAACCCTAGCATGGTGAATTTTTTTTAGTATTTTTAAATTTTCTATGGTAAGAAGTTAGCTAAAAATATGTAGTTGATGCACGATTTTATTGATAATTGTTTAATGAATATTTGATTTTTTTACTAATTTTTGAAGTGAAAACTTCTTGAAAAATAGAATTTTGGTCATGCTACCCCAATAAATTTTGGAAACCAATTGATTTTAAAATAAAATAAAATTGTAGAATGGAGTATAGTTTCTAAAAATGTAATTTATTTGAAATTTCGATGAAAGGTTAATTTATAACGAAAAAACACTAAACACTACTTTTTGCCAAAAAAGACACACACTAAAAAAATAAAAATGGATGAAAGGCTTATCATTGTCAAAAATTGGAAAACATTACATTGTTGGATAGCTAAGAAAGAACCTAACATTACCGAGATATTTGATTTGTTAGATATTGAACCATGTGCAATCTTGATGGTGAGCACAAACCCGATTATGTGAAATATTGGAGAATTTGCAAATACACATCTCTGGTTGTTGGGAATGCCCTCCAAGCCTTTGGGTTGGTATTCGAAGGAAAATACTAATCCCAAGGCTTGAGGATTCCCAAAGAAATATATAATGCATGTGTTATAACGTGAGCGCATTAGAATGCACTCACATTATATCTTAGTTTTGACATGGTTTTTTGCATTTGTGGGGAACATGTCTAGCAAGACATAACACGAGTGTGGTATAATGCACTCATGTTATGTCTTCCTTTATGTTAAATTCTACTCTATTGATTGTATGTTTATATATTTATATGTTTATATGTACATGTATTCTTGTACGTCATGTATGTATGTATGCATGTATGCTTGTATGTATCAATGCATGTATATTGTATGTATGCCTATATGTATGTAAGATTGTATCTACACATGTACATGTATGCTTGTATATATGTAGGATTGTATGTGCATATGTATTATGCTTGTATATATGTGTTTAGAGGGAGGGTGAATTTTAAGAGAGAGAGATATCTAGAGTTGTTTGGGTAGGGTGGGAGTGGAGAGGGAGAGGGAGAGGGAGAGAGAGAGAGAGGGGGGTGTGGAAGTGAGAGTTTAAGATAGAGGGAGTGGGAGAGATAGAGGGACTTAGCTAGGTAGGGTGGGAGGGATAGAGGGAGGGAGAGAGAGAATTGAGAGAGGGATAGAGAGAGGGGGAGAGAGAGAGATGAAGATAAAGAGATAGTTATGTAGGTAGGGTTCCAAAGGGAGAGAATTGAGAGTTTGAGGGGGGTGAGAGGGAGAGACTTGAGATATAGGTAGTGAGAGGGAGTGCAAGAGATAGGGATTGGGAGAGAGAGGGAGTGTGAGTGAGAGACTTAATAAATGGAGAGGGTGTGGGAGGGAATGACCTGAGAGATGGAGAGAAAGAGGGGGTGGAGTGAGAGGGATTTATCTAGGCAGGGTTGGAGGGACAAATAGAGAGAGGGGAGAGAGAGAGAGAGTTACATAGGTAGGTTTCCAGAGGGAGATACTTGAGAGAGAGAGGGGGTGGGAGGAAGAGACCTAAGAGAGAGGGAGAGAGAGGGAGTGGGAGAGAGTTTGAGGGAGATAGAGAGAGATAGATAGAGGGACCGAGAGAGGGTTGTAGGGATTTACTGAATGAGAGGTACCTAGAAAGAGGGAGAGGGTAGATAGAGACAATTAGAGGAAGAGGTGAGATGTATAGATTGAGAGAAAGTGATAGGGGTTGAGGGTATAGGGTTGATGGTTTCTACGGTATTAGGGTTTAAGGGTTGAGGGTTGAGGAGTTAGGGTTGATGGTGGAGGGTATTGGATTTAGGGTATAGGGTAGAAGGTTTAAGGGTTTAGGGTTAAAGGGTTTAGGGTTGAGGGTAGAGGGTATAGGGTATAGGTTTGAGGGTATATGATTGAAGGATTGGGTTGAGGGTCCAATGTAAAGGGTAGAGGGTATAGGGGTTGAGGGTTTAGGATTTAATGATTGAGGGTTGAGGGATTAAGGGTTGAGGGTTGAGGGTTGAGGGTTGAGGGTTGAGGGTAGAGAGTTTCAGGGTTGAGGGTTGAGGATTGAGGGATTAAGGGTTGAGGGTTGAGAATTGAGGGTTGAGGGTTTAATGTATAGGGTAGAGGGTAGAGGGTAGAGGGTTTAAGGGTTGAGGGTTTATGGTTTAAGGTTTGGGGATTAGGGTTGAGGGTCCAATTTATAGGTTAGAGGGTATAGGGGTTGAAGGATTAGGGCTGAAGGGTTGAGGGATTAAGGGTCAAGAGGGTTGAGGGATTAGGGTAGAGATTTTACTAAGTGGGTTTAAGGGTTTAAGGGTTGAGGGATTAGGGTTGAGGGTAGAGGGTAGAGGATTGAGGTTAGAGGGTAGAGGGTTTAAGGTTTAAGGTTTTATAGTTTAGGGTTGAGTGTTTAAGGGTTTATAGGGTAGAGGGTAGAGGGTAGATGGTTTAAGGGTTGAGGGTAGAGGATTGACAGTATAGGGTTGGGGGATTAGGGTTGAGGGTCCAATGTATAGGGTAGAGGGTATAGGGGTTGAGGGATTAGGGTTTAAGGGTTGAGGGATTAAGGGTTAAGAGGGTTAAGGGATTAGGGTAGAGAGTTTACTAAGTGGATTTATGGGTTTCAGGGTTGAGGTTTGAGGGATTAGGGTTGAGGGTATACTGTATTAGGTTGAGGGTATAGGGTAGAAGGTTTAAGGGTTTAGGTTTGAAGGGTTTAGGGTTGAGGGTTAAGGGTGTAGGGTAGAGGGTTTAGGGTATAGGTTTGAGGGCATATGGTTTAAGGATTAGGTTTGAGGGTATAGCTTTGAGGGTATATGGTTGAAGAATTAGGTAGAGGGTAGAGGGTTTAAGAGTAGAGGGATTAAGGGTTGTGGGTTGAGGGTAGAGGGTTTAGGGTTTAAGGGTCTAGGGTTGAGGGTTTAGGGTTGAGGGTAGAGGATTTAGGTTTTAAGGGTTTAAGGGTAGAGGGTAGAGGATTTAAGTGTTAAGGGTAGAGGGTAGAGGGTAGAGGGTAGAGGGTTGAGGGATTAAGGTTCAAGAGGGTTGAGGGATTAGGGTAGAGAGTTAACTAAGTGGGTTGAAGGGTTGATGGATTATGGTTGAGAGTAGAGGGTATAGAATTAGGGTTTAAGGGTTGAGGGTATAAGGGTTAAGGGTAGAGGGTAGAGGGGAGAGAGATAGAATTAGGGTTTAAGGATTGACAAAATAAGGGTTAAGGGTAGAGGGTAGAGGGGAGAGAGGCAAAAGGAGTGAGTGAGTGAGAGAGAGAGTTGAGAGAGGGAGAGGGGGTAGGAGGGAGAGATGAGAGAGAGAGAGAGAGACGAAGGGAGTGGGAGAGAGATAAAGGGTAGAGGATATAGGGTAGATGGTAAAGGGGAGAGAGATAGAATTAGGGTTTAAGGGTTGAGGGTAGAGGATATAGGGTATAAGTGTAAAGGGTAGAGGGGAGAGGGGAGAGAGGAGAGAGATATAATTAGGGTTTAAGGGTTGAGAGTATAATGGTTAAGGGTATATGGTAAGGGGAAATATACAAAAGGAGTGAGTGAATGAGAGAGAGAGAGACTTGAGAGAGGGAGAGAATTGAGAGAGAGAGATATGAAGGGAGTGGGAGAGAGATAGAGGGTAGAGGATAGAGGGGATAGAGATAGAATTAGGGTATAGGGGTTGAGGGTATAATGGTTAAGGGTGGAGGGTAGAGGGGAGAGAGATAGAAGGAGTGAGTGAGTGAGAGAGAGAGAGTTGAGAGAGGGAGATAGGGTAGGAGGGAGGGTCAAGAGAGAGAGAGGGAGGGAGTGGGAGAGAGATAAAGGGTAGAGGATAGAGGGTCTAAGGGTTGAGGGTAGAGGGGAGAGAGATAGAATTAGGGTATAAGGGTAGAGGGGAGAGAAATAGAATTATGGTATAGAGGGTATAGACAAAGAGAGAGAAAATAAATCTATAGAAAACCAACTTTCTCATAATACAAGCATGTTTTGAAGAAGTAGAGATGTGACCATTTTTAGCAATAACTAACATGCTCATATTATAATGTGAGCACATTATAATGTGAGGACATTTTTTCTTGCTCTAAAAATGGTAAAAAACTCAATATACCCATGATCTCAAGGCCCACATTCTACATATTCTCCTGGTTCTGCATGTGCTCCGACAAAAAGTAGCTTTTTGATGATGTTGTGAAGTTTGCATGCATGTTTTTCACATTCCACCACCTTTTTCATGATCTTTCCACAACCTTTGCATGAATAGTAGATTTTTCATGTTGAAAGGCATATAATATCAATTCAAGTCTGAATTCCATTCAAAAGTGATATAGAATTGAAGTTTGGAGGGGAACAAGCTTTTGAAAAATTCAAATTGTCGAGGAGTTTTAAGAAAGAAGAAGAAAAAGGTACATAATTAGGTAGAACTCCTCCATTTCAAACTCTGGGTTTCTAGGTATGTGAAGTATTTACACATTTTCTTTCATTCTACTATGGCTTGCTTTCATTTTCGTTATTTTGCATATTCCATGTTGATCATTGTTTTTTTTTCATTATAACCTTAGGTTTTCAATGCACATTTTAAATTACACAATTTTATACGATTGCCAATTACATTTTTAAACCACATCTCTTTGAGGCATTTTGTTATTTAACAATTGACTTACCTTGTGCATGCTTCCACATTTTGTATACACATATATATGACATAATTTTTAAGGAAGTAAACAAAACATCATATCTCTATTCTTTATTATGGATGTGCATACCACTCTCCAAAGCTTTCTGATGTAGAGAATCTACACAATTCCACAAACTTCAAGGGTGATTTTGACCCTAATCCCAAACTGAGAAGATCAATAAAACTTTCAACCAAGATTCACTTAAACTTTCAACCAAAATCCACAAATTTGTAACTTGTTTCACTTTGCTAAAAGGCACCAAATTACCAAATCAGGTTACCAAATCTCCATAGACCCTAAAAACACCTTGAATATCATTATCTTTATTGGTTCAAAACTAAAACACCATTGGAAAACTTTGAATCACTCAATTCATCAAACATTCTCACCAAGACACCAATTTTCACGTTGTTTCCACATTTCTATAAAGAACTAAAATAACAAATCTTGACTCCAAACCTTTACCAGGCCCAAATTATTCTTAACCATCATCATCTTAATAGGAACAAAGAAATATCACCTTTTCATAACACAATATCATCAGTTTCACAACTTATTGCACTCATGACATCCATTTCTTGTAGTAGACCATACACACTAAACTAGATATATTTATTGAGCCACACTGAATATTTAGAAACTATACACATCTTTAGGAGCCCATTTTATCCTATTATAACATATCAAAAGCTTTGATAAGATTTTTTGAAAAAATTACTAGAATAATTGACTGTCCCATAGAATAGGGCCCTAATTAGGCCTAAAATATAAAGAAACTAGCTTAAATTCGACTCTACAACCATGAATAGCTATAAATTTTATTGCATAATGTTCTAAAACATCATAATCTATCATCTTTTGATCCCTTAAGTCCCTTCAAAGGTCACAAAGCACAAACCATCACTTTATGTCAATTTAGACTAAATGCAATAGGGGTTTATTGGAAATATGATTTCCAAACCTCATACCAACTTTCCAAGGCCTCAAAAAAGTTTTTATATGTCTAGACATGGTAACCAAACTACCTCAAAGCCTTTACCACTATCATTTCACCAAACCCTAACTTGTAGGCACCATTTCTTGCATGGAAATCTCAGAAATTTACTTGGAATAGCAACATATCTTTTGTCTTTCACCTTCCTCTATTCTACCTGTGATCCCTAAAATATTACGTCCTAATATGAGATGCTAAACAAACAAATGATGGAATGAAAACAAGTAACAAAAAGAGGACACCTCAACAGTTAGCCTAAGGAATGATAAACATGAAAGCAAGATGAAACAAATTAAGATTGATTATACCTTCATGTTGCTTCTTCCTTGGTTGGCCCTTTGATCTTTGAAGATTTGTGTGCTCTTTGGATGACAAGATAAATTAAATATGCAAGGTAATATGCAATATGGGTGAAGACATGGTAATGGCGAGATGCTAAATGCTATGGTAAATGCAAGAGAAGCTCAAATGGAGAATTTGTAAGAGTTTTGATAGAAAAAGATTCATTTTTAAAATGAGAGAAATGAGGGGGTATTTATAGAACAATTTGAATTCTCTAGAGAATTCAATGGTTGAGATTGAGCCAACAAGATCAAGATGGAGGGCTATGGTGAGTTGAGGACTCACAAGACCTCACATCTTGACATGTGGAATGTGAGATGGCCTAGGGTGGGATGATGTGGAAATGAGGTGGAAGAGAGGTACATGATGTGGATAAAGGACAAGTACCTTGTAGGTACCTTGGGGGATGAGAAGATTTCCTCAAAAAGGAACTTCTTGTCCCCAAATGAGAATGAAAGAGACATTTGAGGAATTTTAGAATTCCTCAAAAATCTCCATGGGAAAAAGGAAAGTGGTTGGAGAAATAAATGTGAATTAAAAATTCACATGCTTAGGAGAGTCTATTGGATAAGAGAGGGTTTCCAAAAAGCTGGGGATTTGTCAGATGTGAGTGATGTGACAAGTCAAAGGTTCTAGAAGTCCTTGGCACATGTAAAGTGACAAGTCAAGTCTTCTATAACTTGCATGGGGATAGGGTAAACCTTGGAAGGATAAAAGTGAATTAAAAATTCACATGGGAAAGAGAGGAGCCTTGGGTGAATAAATGTGAATTAAAATTCACATGAGAAAGAGAGTCAAGGCCAAGAAAGGAAAGTGGAAAGGTTGACTAAAAAAGGTATGCTAAATGTGGTTAATGACCTTGATTAAGGTTGTGCAAACACAAGATTAGGATAATTAATGAGAGATTAGAGGCAAGTGGGAGATTATGGAGGATGTGACACTAATCTTGATTAAGTGGTGGACATCCTAATCGTGGATTAATTAGTTTAATCTAGATTACAAAATGATTATGGAGAATGTGACAAGGAGAGAGAAAAAGAGGGATTAAATATTGGTTTTAATCCAAATAGGTCAAATGACTAAATTAAATAAGTTGTCCTATTTATTTAATTTAGAGAAGAGAAGGGTTAAGGTAAAGTATTTAATTATTCAATTACATACTTTAGGAACCTTAGGAAGAAAATGAAATAATGATTAAATAAATTATTTAATCACTATTAATGACATAGATGAATAGAGTGGACAATTTTGATCATATGGAAGTGATCAAATTTAGATGTCTACATTTTTCCCCTCTTCGAAGTACCGTTAGAATAACTGTGCTTCGAAGAAAAGAAAATGCAGATGACTCTATAGAGGAAGTAACCGAAAAATGATGCCCCAGTGTGGGGAGGAGGACCTAAGCTGGCCAATTAGCAGGGGAATGGATGAAGATGCCCCAATCCTGGAAGGGATTAACTATGGAAAGGAAAAATAGATAGATGTGAAGGGTATGCCCCCTCGAGAGGATGACGAGGGAAAAAGAGGGGTCCTGAGAAACTTCTCAATAGGAAGAAATGGATGGTATGGTTGGAAAGAGTGCAAAAAATTAGGCAAGTTTTGTTTTTGAACAAAGTCAATCGGACAAACGGGGTGGAAATGGCGGCCCCGGGAAGGGAAGGGATGAGTTAGAGGAAAAACAGGTAAATAAGAGGTAAAAAATACCCCTTAAAAAATGGGGGAAAATGAATATAAGGTAATTTTAGAAATTACCTCACCTCATTTGCACTATAACAGTTGAGAGAAGAGGAGAAGAGAGAAAGTAGACGAAGAGCAAAGATGTCGCAGGATAATGACACCGAGATCATCGACCAGACAAACGAGGTTCGATGATCCTACAGTCAGTAAGGTAGGCCCCACCAGGTTAGAGAAAAAACACTTTATGCATTATTTTGGTAATTTTAATGTACTTTAAATTTTTTATTGAAAATGTAAGAAATGATTTTTGTGGGTAGGTTAGAGAAGAAAAATGGGTAGTCGAGAAAATAAGAAAATTAGGGTTGAAAAATTGGCGGAGGGGGGAAAAGGTGATTCGCCTGTAGAGGAGCGAATACGCCTGCCAGTGGGCGGGTCCACCCTGGAGCTAGGCGGAAAAGCATCACCACGGCTAGTGGCAGCCCCACTGGGCACTGCCCCATCGTCGGCGGTGGAACTACCGCCCATCGGTGGGCGGAGCTGCCCCAGCTCGAGGCAGGTCCACCCTGGCTAGGGGCAGGTCCGCCTCGTGGCCTGGGGCGAGTCTGCCCTGGCTCGGGGTGGGTTTTCTCTCATGCAGAGTGGATTCACACCGCGGCCGAGGGTGGATCTACCCCAACTCAAGAGGGGGATGAGGGAGAGGGCAGGGGTGAGGAAAAGAGAAAGAAGAGAGAGAGAGGAAGAAAAGGTAAGAAAGAGAAAGTCCGAGAACCAGAAAAGAGATTGACAAGTTGAATGTTATGATTGGAGAGTTTTGGTCGATTACGAACACATGAGTAGAGGCCAGAGGCACTGGCAGCGACCATAGAGGCCATGGGTGGGGCGGACCACATAGCACTAGAGCAGGAGGGGTTACTGCACTTAGTGTAGTTTCCAGAGATGAGAGCGCATCAGGCAATGCTAATAGCCTTGATAGAGAGATGGAGTTCAGCGACATCGACCTTCCATCTTCAGGCAAGGGAGATGATGGTGACACTAGAGGATGTGTGGTAGATTCTAAGGTTGCCGATAGAAGGTCGATTAGTGAGCAAGGTGGTGTCCAGAGGAGCACAGTTGGATGAGACTGCCTTGGTGTTATTTGGGAGAGATGATTTTCCAATACAGAGGGGTCAAATAGATGTAGATAGGTGCTTAACATTGGGGTTTCCAACATTACCACTATATTTGTGTTGTTTGATTAGTGGGATACTACTGTCAGATCGGAGTAGGTGATTTTGTAGCTTACAATATATGGAGGTGATTCAACATATTGTCAAGTGGTGGGAGGGACAGTTTTCCTGGGGGTCATGTGTATTGGCCCAATTATACCGAGACATGCATGTGATATGCTATCGAGGGATGCAGAGCGTGACGCATAGGAAATTATTATAGGTGTGGGAATGGGAGCATATTATGGTGACAAGACCCATAGTGGTGAAGAGAGGAGAGTTGGATGAGAGAGAGCCAGTGGCTTGGGAGTATGGGGGAGCTAGGGGTTGCGTCCTATGGTATGAGACACAGGGGGGGATGGATCGATGGAGGAGAGCTTTTGATGAGGTACATAAGGAGCACATAGTATGATGGCCATATATGTACTGGAGGTTTAGGGGATGGAGGGATGAGGAGGAGACACATCAAGGTTTCTTCAGATGTAGATGTGTCCTGATTGGGAGTCAACCACACATAGTGGAGGCGCATCGATCGGACAGGGTGGAGAGGTAGTTTGGACTTACATAGGATATTCCATTAGTGCTGAATATGTTTCATTGGCTCACCAGAGAGGTGCCATGGGGAGCGAGGCTGTCAGTGAGAGCAATGAGGGAGGCATGGGTGATGGCAGGTGGGGTTCCCTATCCAGGGATGGGGGTGGGCCTAGAGGATGTTAGAGTGACAAATCAGTATGGTCGTTGGTATCACAACCACTAATAGGAGAGGATTACACCAGAGGAGCCTGCTATGGGAGCCACAGAGTGGGGGCTAGAGGATGAGCAAGAGCAGGGGGGACAAGAGGAGGGGGGACAAAATTAGAGGTGACAGGAGGAGGTGGAGAGGCAGCAGGGTGTGAGACCTCAAAGTGGCGGGGTGGATGAGGGTGGGGCTGGAGATCAGCCAGAGAGGAGGAGAAGGTGACCTTGGAGGAGGGCTAGGAGAGATGTGGGGAGGAGATGGAGGCAAGAGGGATAGGTGGTGGGGGAGGGCAAGACACAGATGTGGTGAGACTAGGGAGTGAGCTAGAGGTGGAGATGCTCAGGGTGGTGGAGGGGAGGGCTGTTGGATAGAGAAGGATTGGTGGTAGAGTGTGGTGGAGGCGAGTGTAGGTTAGAGCCAAGCAAAAGGAGGCAAGGGCCATAGATCCATAAGAGGGAGTAGAGTGGGGGACAAATGTCAAAGGACATCCCGGGAGGATGACTGAGAGCAGCTGATAGAGGAGGGTCCAGCCAGAGATCCAGGCAAACCAGGAGTCCCATATTGTAGGGATGGGTGAGGATGGAGATGAGTCAGGGGGAGAGAGGTAGACTGATGGGCAATCGAGGAGACTGATGAGGGTGGGGAGGAGAGTACAGTCGAGGAGGATTTAGTTAATGAGCCAGGTGGAGCAAGTTCAAGAAGAGATAAAGGGGGAGGCTATGGAACTAGATGTGTAGGTGGTGGAGCCTTTAGCAATAGTCCCAACGAATGTAGTTGAGGACCCAGTGATTTTATTGAGAGAGTCCCAAGTGAGGCTACGGGTGTTGGAGGAGGAGTTGAGGAGGGTAGAGGTAGAGGGTGCAAGAGGTAGAGCAGGTAGAGTTTGATGTTGTGGTGGCTCAGCTGATGGAAGATGTACAAGAGGCTAAGAGAGGGAGGGAAGAGATGCGAGAAGAGATGGAGAAAGTACAAGGTGATTTGGCTCGAGTGACTTGGGATTGAGATAGGTTAGAGGTAGTGATGATTGTAGCATAGATGCAGAGTCAGCCAAAGCTGGTAGGGGGAGGAGATCATGTCTAGGTGGAGTGTTTCCAATGAGCCGAGAGGGAGATGGAGACATTGAGAGTTTAGATAGTGGGAATTTTGGGGGAAAGGATTGCTCTACAGGAGAGGGTATCTACTGTAGAGGTATCTTTAGAGGATATGAGAGTGAGGGATGAGGTTCCAGAGGCTGGGTTGGAGATAGTGCAGAGAGAGAGAGAGTGTGCATAGGGATAGGTGTAGGCACTATAGGGGGAGAGGGATAGTGTGCTGAGACAGATCGAGATCCTTAAGTTTCAGAGAGACGTGACAGTGGCACAGGCAGAGAGTGCCGAGAGGGATTTAGCTCTGAGGCAGTCACAGAGAGTGTGAGGTGATGGGACAGAGTTAGTTGTACAAGGCTTGCAAGTAGAGCTACAAACTATATAGGTAGAGAGGCAAAGGACCACAAAGCAGGTACGACTACTAACAGTGGCAAAGGAGGCATGGGAGAAGGAGCGGCGAGCCATCAGCAGAGAGCGAGATAGATACAGGTATGAGCGGAATGCCACCAGGTTCCAGGTTAGGCAGAGGGATGAGTACATGCATGAGGCGGGCTGTTGGAGATGTGCGTATGAGCAGACAGTGCTAGATCCGATGTGGTGTATAGCATGGTATGCTAGTCAGGTACCATAGATATCGATGCCATCCCAATCTTTAGGGACACGGACCAGAGGGTACAGTGATTTTAAGCCGACTCCTTCTCGATTTGGGACTCCGGCTCGTGAGTCACAGGAGACTCTAACATACAAGGGACTAGTGCCTGAGTCTCCTCAGAGGTCAAGTGTTGGCATCTCAGGGCAGGCAAAGAACAAGTGACAAGATACAAGTGCTTTGACAGGTACCGGATGGAGGTGTAGCACATATTCTTATATTATGCTTCTTATTTGAGGATGATATGTAGGTGGTTATGATGTGACTATATTTTCGATATGATCATTGTATTGTTTTGATGATGATATGTGATGGTCCCCATTGAAATTATGCCGAACATTTTTATGATGGATAATTTATGTTATGCATATGGTGTTATATTGGTGTTTGTATGATAGATGATGTATGTTATGCACATGTATATGATTTGTTGTGTTGATATAGATGTTCTGACAATGCACGATGTTAATGATTTATTTACGCATGTTTGGATGATGTTAATGATGCATGAATGGTAATGTAATTGTATCTATGATGTAATTAATATGGGCCTAATAATGATGTATAGGTGGTAATGAAAATGTATGGATGAATGAATCTAGTGAATTGATGCAATCATGGATAAATGAACCTAATGAATTGATGCAATATGGATAAATGAATCTAAATGAATTGATGCAAATGGATAAATGAACCTAAATGAATTGATGCAATATGGATAAATGAATCTAAATAAATTGATGAAAACAAATAAATGAATTGATGCAAATGGATAAATGAACCTAAATGAATTGATGCAAATGGACAAATGAACCTAAATGAATTGATGGAAATGGATAAATGGACCTAAATAAATTGATGCAAATGGATAAATGAACCTAAATGAATTGAGATAAATGGATAAATGAACCTAATGAATTGATGCAATATGGATAAATGATGAACTAACACACTAAATGTAATGTAGACATAAGTATCAATGGGTAGGTGATAGGTGTAGGGTGTGTGGGGTACGATACCTGTCAAGAACCATAAGGATCCTGAGAAGGAAAGTCAGTAAGAAGGAATGAGACTTTGCACAACCAGAATTAGGAGTCATAGATGTAGGAGCAAGATTGGATGAAGGGGGAATATGCAATGAGATGAAATGCAACATGAATGTAATTTTCCATCCTTTAGAGCACTAGTTTTTACTATAGCATAGGAAATCGGGCATTAGGGTATGTAAACCAAGATAGATTAGTGTCCAATGCATAAAACAAACACAACAAACAATAAGGCTATCCCAATACCCCAAAGTCGCGATGAATTTGGTTAGGCCAGGTATTGGAATAACCACAAGCACAAAGGGATGCCCCCACATAACACAGGATCCAGGAGGAATCCTGGTGGGTACTACGTGGAGCATCCCAACAGACAACAACAATAAAATAGTCAAGAGATGCCCCGATGTTGACTAGGAAAAACACACCATAATATGATGGATCATGGTGATCTTGACTAGTTAAGAGAGGGAGCTCAAATAATAAACAAAAGCCAAAAGTACCAAAAGATCATGATCAATTGCAAGCATCCTTTTCCATAAGATCCCAAGGATGGATGGGGTTGATGTGTTCTATTAGGAAGGATGCATCCTGTTAAGACTGGTGATGGATACTAAGCTAAAGTGACCTAGATGATGCAGGATAATTTCCATGGGGCGGATTTCTTGATATGAGAAGATCTTGTTTGTGAAGAATAAGCGATGATAGGGACATACTTGACAATAAGAAAATGAGAGGATGAGACACCACCTAAGGACCTAGGGGTTTGGGGGTTGATCAAAGATTAGCCTTGCCTACGTGAAAGCGTAGAGCCCTCATAGTTCAGGAAAAGACCACGGTAAAAGAGCGGAAAGTGTACTAATGGAAACTAATGGATAACCAAGACAAACATAAGCCCTAGGCGTAGATCAAAAGATCAACCTTGCCTACGTGAAAGTGCAGGGGCAACGTAGTTCAGACAGGACAAAAGATCGAGGATGGACAAGATCAAAAAGTGGACCATGAGGAAAGATGATGGAAAAAATGCCTCGGGGGCCAATCCAAAGATTAGCCTTGCCTATGTGCAAGCATAGAGGCGTCGTAGTTCAAGATAAGACACAATGAGACTTAGATGGAGATGGACACGAGGAGTGAACCTAGATGGAGACAACCACAACAATGAGATGACACAAGCTCAGATTAGGATAACAAGGTCAAGATGTCGAATAGCGGATGATGGTCGTACAATGCTCAACCAGAAATATACCAAGCGACGAGGTGATGCAAGCAGATGGGAGGATATGGAGATCGGGGAATCGGTGGATAAACCATAAAGTAACTAGGACGTGAGGTAGATAATGATTAAGCCCTATATGAGAGGCACCTATTGCTAGGTTTTAACCAATCATACGAATCCAAAGTGCCACGGATGGGTGGTTTTCACCAGAGGATGAATTATTTCTCTACTATTTTTGGACTTTTTTTATTTTTTGATTTTTTTGATTTTTTTGTATTTATTGAGATTTACCGGGAAGGATACCCCAGCTAACCTAAGTATAGAACTTTTTCAGGTGCATGATGTTGATGGGTTCTTCCAAGGGATCCCCTTTAGGGGGGGTGGATAACTTGTAGGTGCCAAAACCATACTTTGTGGTGATGACATAAGGGGCCAACAAATTTGCTTCAAACTTACCCTTTCTCTCTCGATCTTGCTGATTCCACTGATTCTCTTTAAGGACCAAATCACCAAAATTGAATTGGCGAGGGAAAACTATCTTATTGTAGCTCCTTTTGAGTTGGTGATGATAGAATTGTAGATGGCTATAAGCCTTTACCTATTTTTCATCTAGCAATTGCAATTGTGCCAGGCGTGCCACTCGGGTGTTTTTGTCGGTGATGAGATTCTTGAGGGATATTCAGAGTGAAGGGATTTCAACTTTGATTGGTAAGATGGCTTCAGTGCCATAGACAAGAGAGTATGGAGTAGCGCCAGTGGGGGTGCGGTTGTACATACGGTAGGCCCAAAGAGCAGGATGGATATGGAAGTGCCAATCTTGGCCAGTGCTATTGACCATCTTCTTAATGATTTTGATCAATTTTTTGTCTATTTCTTATGCTTCTCCATTACCCTGGGGGTAATAGGGGGTGGATCAATGATGTTGGATATGATACGTGTCACAAAGTAGCTTCATACACTTATTATTGAATGGCTTTCCGTTGTCGATGATGATGTCAGAGGGGATACCATACCTGCAGAGGATCTGGTAGAGGATGAACTTAGAGATCTGAACACCAATGATTTGAGTGAGTGGTATGGCTTCCACCCACTTGGTGAAGTATTCAGTGGTCATGATGATAAAAGTGTGACCATCAAATGATGGAGAGTAGATCTTGCCAATCAAGTCAAAACCCCATTATGAAAATGACCAGGGTGTCGTGATAGGTTGTAGCTCTTGTGTCGAAGCATGAATTAAATTTACATGTTGTTGACATGGAAGACACTTTTTGACATATTCACAAGCATCATGTTCCATTGTAGGCCACTAATACCCTACTCTTAGAATCTATTTGGCTAAGGTCATACCATTAGAATGGGCCCCACAAATATCGCTATGCACTTCTGTTAATACCGTGTAGGCTTCGATTTTTTCTAAACAATGGAGGAGAGTTCCATCATACCCACGTCAATAAAGTGTATCACTGATGATGGTGTAGCGGGTAGTGCGTTGGATAAATGATTTACGTTGGTTTCTTGTGAGATCAATTGGGAGGGTATTGTCATGAATATAGAAGTAAATTTTGTGGTACCAAGGGGATTTAGGACCTACAATAGCACACACCATGTCACTCTCAGGGATATCATATGCTAGGCTTAGGAGTTTCCCGACTAGGAATTGATAATCTGTGCGGTCTTTTGGCATGTCTAGGAGGGAACCAATAGTAGCCATAGCGTCTGTTGCCTTATTCTGGAGTCTCGAGATCTACTCAAATTGGATGAAGGTGAAATATTATTTGAAGTCATCCACCATACATTTGTAAGGCAAAAAATTTTCATGTTTTGTTAGAAACTCATCATTGACCTATTTTATAACCAATTGGGAGTCACCAAAAACTTGCAGATGATTGATGTGCCATTGGATTGCGATTCTAAGGCTTGTGAGAAGGGCTTCATATTCAGTGATGTTGTTGGTGTAGGGAAAAGCTAGTTTGAATGATTTTGGTATGTAATCGTCATGGGGGGTGATAAGCAAGACTCCTTCCCCCGATCCATTATTAGTGTGTGATACTACAAAGAGTCCTTCATCTAAAAATTCAGTTTCTATGGGATAGGCATCTACTAATGGGGCATCTCCCAATTGATCTGCTATTACCTATCTTTTGATTTCTTTTTTGTCCACATATTCTATATCAAATTCACTGAGAAGCATGATCCATTTAGCCATTCAACCAGTTAGGGTTGTTTTAGATAATAGGTACTTGAGGGGGTCTACTTTTGATATCAACTTTATCAGATGGCTAAGCATATAATGACATAATTTTTGTGTACTGAAGACCATAGTGAGACATGCTTTCTCCATTGGTGAATAATTAAGTTCATAACCGACCAGTGTTCGGTTAATGTAATAGATTGCTCGCTCTTTTGAGGATTCATCATGTTGTGCCAACAATGCCCCCAATTCAACTGAAGTGGTAGAGATGTATAGAAAGAGGGGTTTCCCAGGGATAGATGGCATCAAGATTGGTGGGTGGGCTAAGTATTCTTTGATCATATAAAAACCCAACTAAGATTTTTGATTCCATTTGAAGGTAGTGTCTTTCTTTAGAAGGTGAGTGAACGAGTGACATTTATCTGCAAACTGGGCTATAAAACGATGGATGGATTGTAGCTTTCCTTGAAGGCTCCTTAATTGTTTTAGGTTTCTAGGTGGAGGCATATCCATGATAGCTTTTACTTTAGCAAGGTCAACCTCGATACCCCTTTGGGAGACTATGAAGCCCAACAATTTCCCTGATGTGACACCAAACACACACTTTTTCGGATTCAACCTTAGCTTGTACTGCTCCAAGCGCTCGAAGATCTTTTTTAGAATGGAAGGGTGCTCTTATTTGGTTTTGGATTTTCCTAGCAAGTCATTGAAATAATCTTCCATGATAATGTGGATGAGGTCATGGAATATAATAGTCATTGCACGTTGATATGTTGCCCCCTCATTTTTAAGGCCAAAGGGCATGAAATTGTAACAAAAGGTACCCCAAGGTGTTGTAAAGGCGGTTTTGTGTTGATCTTCAAGGGAAATTCAGATCTCGTTGTAGCCAGAGAATCCATCCATAAGGGATAACATCTCGTGTCCTACAGTAATGTCGAACAACATGTTGATGTTAGGCAATGGGAAGTCATCTTTTGGATAGGCTTTGTTAAGATCCCAAAAATCTGTGCAAATTCTGATGTCTCCATTAGGTTTAGCAACAAGTACTATATTGGAAATCCAATTGGAATAATCAATGGGTTTGATAAAGCCAACATCTAGTAATTTTTGCAATTCTTTTTTAACTAATAGTGCTACCTATGGGTGCATCTTTCAGATCTTCTGCTTTACAGGTTTGGCATCTGGACGGACATCCAAATGGTGTACAATAAGATTAGGATCCAAATCGGGCATATCGGAATAAGCCCATGCAAAGTTGATAACCCCCTCTCGGAGAATTTGGATAATGGTGAGATATTCTTCTTCTGATAAATATTTGTTTACATAAGTGATCCTTGGATTTTCTTCTGTCCCCAAATTTACCTCTTGCGTCTCTTCAATGAGAATAGAAGACTGCTTAGATATTTGTGTTCCCACAAGCAGAAGATGAATGTCCCCATCTTCCAGTGCTGTATTGAGGTTTTCACTGTCAGATACACCTTTTTTTTTTACTTTTTCCCAATCAAAAATTTCCTTAGTGAGGTTTTCACTTGATGACTTATTTTGTTTTTGTTTCTTTTTCCTTTTGTGGTTAGGGTGTTCATCTTCCCCCAATCCCATGAGATGTAAGTAGGTATCCTCTGAGGGAAAAGTGTTGATAGGTGCATTACGTTGTAGGTCATGGTCTATAAGTTTAGGATGTTTGATGGATAAGGTTATGGTGCAAACATACAAGCATTCGAACATGGTAGGGAGGTCAACATGATTCAAATCATCATACGTGTGTATGATGGACTCTTCTTTTGGTATATCTTTGAGGGAACCGTCATCAACACTAACATTGTTAGAAGTGCTAGAGGATGTCGCAGGGCCCTTCTGTTTAGTGTCATAACCCAAACCCAAATTTCTTGGTCGGATGTTAGTTTCTTCAATGGGCTAGCATTTTCCTTGTTCTTCTACACCATGGCCTCCGCCTTGGTAATGACACTTTTCAATGAACTTGGACGCACATGGATAAACTTCTTGAAAGTATTCTATAAGGGGACGTGGTGGCTTAGGTTCCTCCCGATAAACCCATTCACTAATATCTTCTTCCATTTGATCCTAAAGGGATCCAAAATCATTGAATGTTGTCGAACCCATATTCTTAGAGGTGAGTCTAAGTGTGTTTTCTTCCACTTTTGGTACTGGCAGAGTTGGTTGTCCATATGTGTGGGGCAAGGGTGGCATGGTTGCCACATTTAGTGTGGTATGCATTTTGTTTTCACCACATCTGTTGTCTATTATCTAGACCTTGGTGATGGTGGAAGTAGGTGTGGATGATGGTGGAGATGAGGTGTTTAGTGTATTTGTGGATGGGTTAGAATTAGATGTTGGGGATGCCCCCATTTCGAATCCTGGGCAATAATGTGAATGCGAAAAGGATGCTTCCAAGCCATGACAATATTCAAAATGTTGGGGATCAACTTGTATGGTAACCTCCATTCCTTGAAATGGGAACTTTAAACATTGATGGTAAGTGGATGGGACGGCTTGCATAGAATGAATCCATGGACGGCCAAGAAAGATGTTGTATGGAAGTTCCAGGTCTAGAACATGACACATAGTGTACTATACAATGGGGCCCACTGAAAAGGGAGGCAAATAATTCCTTCAGAATCTCGCTCTGCATTATCATATGCCTAGGTGGTGATATCTTGACTTCTTAAATCAGCCTAGCTGTATCCAACCTGTTGTATGAATTTTAATGTGCAAATATTTAGGGCCAAACCATTATCTACTAGTGCCCTTTTTACTTTTGACAATTTACACCAACCTCGAGATGGAGGGGGGCGGTTGTAGCTTGAATCAAGGTGCATAATGTCTTTTTGGCTAAAGGCTAACTAATAGGTTGATGAGAGATTTCCTACCAATGCTTGGAATTGGGTGGGGTCAATATCATCAAGCACTTGTGTGCTTTGAAAATCCTTGGTCAAGATGTCTTGATGCATGAGAGATGAGTTAAGCAGATCTAAGATGGATATTTCAACTACAATCTTACCTAGGTGGTCTAGGATGTTATATTGTGAATTGACGAATGGTCGTTGGGTAGATGGAAGAGCTGTTGGGACTATGATGTGGGTTTGCCAAGTGGTAAGAACACATTGTGGATCTTTTCCTTTGACATGTATCATGGATACACGTGGCTCCACTTGTTCTACATATGAGACCACACCTTGATAATTGTATGGCACATTTTTATAGCTAATGTTATTGGTGTTTTTACCTTGACTGTTGTTGTTACTAGATCCAGGATTAGAGTTGGAAGTACTAGGACACTAGTTGTGATGAGGAAAAATATTTTGATATATCTGGAGTTGAGCATTGGACAATGATGCCGTGTTAGCATCTGCATGGATTTCACCTCGATCAATGAGGCCTTGAATGTAGGTTTTTAGGCCTTGACATTTATCTAAGGTATGTCCCTTAATCTTGTGAAATTCACAATATTCGTTGTCTTTAAACCAAGCAGGTTTGCGTTTAGACATATCAAGAGGCTTGGTGATAGGATACGTGATGGGATAATTAGCTTGAAGTAGCTTGTTAAACACCATGCTAAGGGGTTCTCCCAACTGAGTGAATTGTCGTTTGTTTCCCCCTTGGTTATTTTGGTTGGATTGTTGTCATGGTGCCCCTTGGGGGACGGATATGGCATTATGGACTGTCGGTTGTTGCTGAGGAGGGTTGTGTGGTGGTGGCCACCTAAACATGTTTGGTGTTAGTAACACCATCATTGACAACATTTGTATTTCTATTCCAATAACGAGGTTTATCCCCAAAGGACTTCTCTCTATCAGAATTAAAATGTTTGACTTTCCCTTTTGCAACAAGGGCTCATTCCAAGATGAGGCAATTCTCCACAAGTGCTGCAAAGGTGGTGATACAATGGAGTTGGAAGTTATGAGCCATATCTGGGTGGAAATTTTTGATAAATAATGTGACCATGTCTTTTTCTAATGGTGGGAATTTCATCTTGCTAGCCAAGGCACACCATCTTTGCAAGTAGCTTGCAAAGGTATCTCCATCATGTTGTTTTTCTTTCAAGAGATCTAGTGTGTCAATATCCTTCTCTAGTTTAAAAGAGAAGTGGGAGACAAACTGTTCGAATAATTGTGCAAAGCTTTTGATAGATCCTTTTTCAAGGCCCATAAACCAATTAAGGGCAACTCCTTGTAGACTTTTAGGGAAAAGTTAGATAAGATAATTTTCATTATGAATGACCTCTTGGCAATGGGCATAAAATTCTTGAAGGTGGGCTCTACGGTCCCTGGTTTCTTTGTAATTATCGAATTTTTGTATCTCAATTTTTTTGGGAAAATAAATCAAGGAGATGGAGGGATCAAAAGGATAAGGACATATGTCCTCAAAATTGAATGTTTGTTTACCTGCTCTAGTTTGTAGATCCTTTAGTGTTGCTTTTACTTCTTCCAAGTCCTTATTGACGAGTTTTGTGGGAGTTAAAGTGGAGTGATTTTATGGATAGTATTGTGGATATGATGAGGATGGCCCTACCACTGTTGGATCATAGACGGGTTGAGTTGGATACGAGTGTGTTTGTTGATTATAAGTGAATTGATAGTTGGATGATTGATTGTGATGAGTGGGAGCCACTTGTTGTTGATAGTAGGAAGTGAGGGATGGGTCCTGTTGTTCTATAGCATTTTGGTAATATGTGGAGGTAGGGCCTCTTTGTTGATTTGATGATGGTTGTTGGTAATAGGAAGTGTAAGGTTCCCCCTGTTGATAAGTTCATTGTTGTTGAAAGTAGGGTGGATAGGATTGGTATTGTTGCGTAATGGTGGGTTGTTGCATGGCATATGGGGATGGATTCGATGTTTGCTGGTGGGGATGATGTTGAGGTTGCAAAGGATTGGTGTAAGGTGGTGGTTGGGTATGTGTTTGGTTTTGAGCATTCTAATGAGGATTCATATTAAGATGGGATGGAACAGTGTATGTGCTAGAGGGATGATAGAGGTACTTAGTAAGCAGATTATGGTACGTTTGTGTAGGGATATGCACATGTTGTTGTGGGGGTCATTTTTGTGGTTGTTGTTGGGGGGCGACTACGAAAGGGTTATGCAGTGGTGGTTGTGGTTGTGAGATAGGATGCACTACTTGATGTGATGGTTATGTAAGAATGGTGTGTTGTGGATGTTATGGATGCAAGGGTTGGGATGAAGCTAGAGCGGTAGCAGTATGTTTTGGTGGTGCTGGTAGTGTGGTTGGTTGGTGTGGATTATTTGGAGGTTGTCGAAATGTAGGAGGTAGCAGATTGGTAAGCGTAGGTGCGCCCCCAATATTAGGATATGGGGGAGGAAGCGGTGGAGTAGATGGGATGTATGATGGCATGCCATAGGTATGGGGATCATTAGGATTTGGTGGTGGAATAGTAGATGTTGTGGTAGAAAGACAAGGATACTCTTGGACTTGATGGATGATAGTGTTTCCAAATTTTGGGTGGTACCAGTTGTCCATGGGTGCACTCTCGGGGGCATAGGGATTTAATGAAACATTTTAACAAATCTTGCGGATCAACAAATGTTGGGAGGACAAATGGTGAGGTATCAAAGTCTGATGGTGGTTTTAATCCCTTCATGAGTAGGGTGGAAAGGATCTTATCCCCACGTTCATTCAGGAGATGATTTATCATTTGGACATTGGTAGGATTACTAGGATATTCGTCAATGGTGACTTTGAGTTGATTGACCATGTTTTCGTCATTAGGTGGTGTGATATTCTAGATGGTGGTGTTCGATTGGGATGAGACACCATTATGAGGATCATGTGGATTGTTTGCAATTTTATTGGGATCTTGAGGGACATTTGGTTGGGAACCTTGGGTTTGTTGGTCTGCCATTTTCTTTTTTGTTTGTGAACGGGTCTGAACTGGAATGAATGTGCAAAAAAACTAAGTGATTTCAAGATGCAATTTCTAAAGGATGATCTAGGTGATGATTTGGATTGATTGATTCAGATTGGACTAGGATTGTAGGATTGGTTGGATTTTGGAATGATTGATAAGATGATGGATCAATTGATGATGTATCAATTTGATGATTTGGACAAGGATTGGATTTGATTAGATAATTTTGATTGGATGATACCAGATTTGGCTAGATCGGATTGGATTGTTTGGATCAATTGGATAAGTTTTTTTTGGATTGGATGATTGATCAATTGATGATGTATCAATTTGATGATTATGATAAGGATTGGATTTGATTAGATGATTTTGATTGGATGATATTAGATTTGGATAGATTGGATTGGATTGTTTGGATCAATTGGATAAGTTTGATGGATCAATTGATGATGTATCAATTTGATGATTTGGATAAGTATTGGTTAATGGAGGGGATCCTAAAACCTAATTTGGAAATCACCCTCAGTGACTTATAATGTTTTTTGATCGGATTGAACTTGCTAAATCAATGATCACGGCGCCGAACCCACTTTGAGATAAAAGGGGATTGATTTGGGCCAATGATGCTGACTTACAACACAAATCAGCCTCAAGATAGAAATGGATTGATATGTAGGATAATGATCAAACTTAACTTCTTGGTCAATTCGGGAGATAACTCCTCAAACAAGGTTTAAAGGATTTTGTGTTAAGAGATGATGATGAATGCAAATGAAAGATGTCTTGATGGTTTTTTATATGATGGGGGTGTTGTTGAAGTGTTCCTTTTGGAAGAAAAGCAACTCTTTAAGTCACACAGTAAGATGGGTATCCAAAATTGTGAAATGATCAATGGGAACGTGATAAATGGAGGCTTGGAATGGTCAAATGGATGCTTGGATTGGTTAGATGAATGTTTAGGATGATCCAACGGTCAAACGAAGACTCGGGGTGGTTAAACGGAGGTTTGGAATGGTCAAATGGATGAAACTATCCATTCAAGAGAGCGTATCCACCCTTCTACAATCAAAACAGTGGATCAAGAGGGCGTATCCGCCCTTCTATAGGAAAACAGTGGATCAGGGGGGAAAATCCGCCCCTCTACAGGAAAAAAAGTGGATTAGGAGGGCATATCCACCCTTCTGTAGGAAAAATAGTGGATCAAGGGGGAAAATTCGCCCCTCTATAGAAAATAGTGTCTTAGTTTATGGCAAGGACTTGAAAGGACTCAATGAGACTGACTTATCAAGATTTACTAATTTTTCACAGAAAGACACATTAAACAAGCAAAATCCTATGATTAGTGTTAAGGGGTATGGCCAACAAAGGTTTTAATCTAGGATGTACAAGGTTCCTAGGGAGTCCTCGATATACTCTCGGTACGTGAGGCATAACTGTGAAAACCATCCTATCACAAGCATGAGTCGGGAACCTTAGTGAGATACTGAAAGGCTCAGACCAACTCTTCACATCTATCTAGGTATCACCCTAGCTTCAATGTTTCACTAGACACAACGTGACTGGATTGGGGTACAACTTTGGCTCTCCCCCCTTTTTATTCCCCACCGGTATGCATGGTTGGGATCATCCCTTGGAGTGATGAAATACCCAAGAAGGTCCCTCTAAAAAGAAAACACTAATCATTTCCAACTACCCCCTCGGTCCACACAAAGTGCAAGGAGAACGTAAAAACAAATTAATGCCCCCTTAGGGTAACACAAAGAAAAAAAGACACACCACACAACAAGTATTACTCCCCCCTAATTATACTAAGTACATAGATAAAACAACAAGGAAGAACTTAAAAAAATCAGGTAAAATGGTGGCCCTGCAAACAAATGTTAGTTGTTTTCTCCTTATTTTTTTGTTTTTTTTTGAATAACCAAAATTTTTTGCAAAGTATTAGTAATAAATCCAACTACACCCACAAACAAGCAAAGTTAGGGGGTTAGAACTTCAAAACAACAATAAATTGAGACAAAAATAGAGATAAAATGCAAGTTTTTTACCTTTTTGAATGTGTTGTTTAGGGAAAATCCGCCCCTCTGTAGAAAATTGTTAAAAACATTGAAACCAGAGGGAAAATCCGCCCCTCTATAGAAAATTGTTAAAAACGCTGGAATACGAGTGCAAATCCGCCCCTCTATAGAAAAATAGTTAAAAATGTTGAAACTAGAGGGAAAATTCGCCCCTCTGTAGAAAACTGTTAAAAACGCTGGAACACGAGGGAAAATATACCCCTTTCTAGAAAAACTATTAAAAATGCTGATACTAGAGGGAAAATCGACCCCTCTGTAGAAAACTGTTAAAAATGTTGAAACACGAAGGGAAATCAGCCCCTCTGCAGCAGAATGGAGGGAAAGTCTGCCCCTCTACAGTGCACAAGAGGGAAATTCCGCCCCTCCAGAGGGCAAATCCACCTCTCTATGACCTGAACCTGCAAACAACTTAAACAACAACAAACATAAAGCAAAGAGACTCATTTGTGGGTCCCATCAGGCGTGCCAAAAATGTGATCCCTAAAATGTTATGTCCTAATTTGAGATGCTAAATAAACTATTGATGCAATGAAAATAAGTAACACAAAGAGGACACCTCAACGATTAGCCTAAGGAATGATAAACATGAAAGTAAGATGAAACAAATTAATATTGATTATACCTTCATGTTGCTTCTTCCTTGGTTGGCCCTTTGATCTTTGAAGATTTCTGTGCTCTTTGGATGACAAGCTAAATTAAATATGCAAGGTGATATGCAAGATGGGTGAAGACATGGTAATGGTGAGATGCTAAATGCTATGGTAAATGCAAGAGAAGCTCAAATGGAGAATTTTCAAGAGTTTTGATAGAAAAAGATTCATTTTTAAAATGAGAGAAATGAGGGGGTATTTATAGAACAATTTGAATTCTCTAGAAAATTCAACGATTGAGTTTGAGCTAACAAGATCAAGATGGAGGGCTATGGTGAGTTGAAGACTCACAAGCCCTCACATTTTGACATGTGAAATGTGAGATGGCCTAGGGTGGGATGATGGTGAAATGAGGTGGATGAAGGGAAAGTTCCTTGTAGGTACCTTGGGGGATGAGAATATTTCCTCAAAAAGGAACTTCTTGTCCCCAAATGAAAATGAAAGAGACATTCAAGGAATTTTAGAATTCCTCAAAAATCTCCATGGGAAAAGGGAAAGTGGTTGGAGAAATAAATGTGAATAAAAAATTCACATGCTTAGGAGAGTCTATTGGATAAGAGAGGGTTTCCAAAAATTTGGGGATTTGTCAGATGTGAGTGATGTGACAAGTCAAAGGTTTTAGAAGTCCTTGGCACATGTAAAGTGACAAGTCAAGTCTTCTAGAACTTGCATGGGGATAGGGTAAACCTTGGAAGGATAAAAGTGAATTAAAAATTCACATGGGGAAGACAGGAGTCTTGGGTGAGTAAATGTGAAATAAAAATTCACATGGGAAAGAGAGTCAAGGCCAAGAAAATCAAGTGGAAAGGTTGACTGAAAAAGGTATGCTAAATGTGGTTAATGACCTTGATTAAGGTTGTGCAAAAACAAGATTAGGATAATTAATGAGAGATTATGGAGGATGTGACACTAATCTTGATTAAGTGGTGCACATCCTAATTATGGATTGATTAATTTAATCTAGATTAAAAGAGGATTATGGAGAATGTGACAAGGAGAGAGAAAAAGAGGGATTAAAAATTGGTTTAATCCAAATAGGTGAAATGACTAAATTAAATAAGTTGTCCTATTTATTTAATTTAGAGAAGAGAATGTGTAAGGAAAATTATTTAATTATTATATTACATACTTTAGGAACCTTAGGAAGAAAATGAAATAATGATTAAATAAATTATTTAATCACTATTAATGACATAGATGAATAGAGTAGATGATTTTGATCATATGGAAGTGATCAAATTTAGATGTCTTCACTACCAACACACACACAATATATAAAACTACAAAATGATCCATTCCACCGATTACAAATCTTCCATCGATGGAATTGTTGCTCAAACTTTCCCTAGACTCTCAAACCCTTATTTTTCAGGGTTACAAGTAGTTTACTGTAAAGTGACTCAAAACAGACCTTTAACTCAATTAAATCCCCCCAAATCAAATTGGATTGAAAGCCAATTCAATGTTCTATCTAAAACAATTAAATTTTAGGTCTGATGATACTGTATTGGCTATACAAACTAATAAATAACATAAAAACACATTGTAATTGCAAAACAAAGTACTTTTATTCTCAAAATTTCTCTAAAATACAATCTTTGATCTTTTGCAAGCCTTCACAAGGCTCTTAAAAAGGTTTTTACAAAATCTTTCTTGACTGGACCCTCAGTTATTAAGACTTTACAACTTCATGACTCTTCAACTTCCTGATTTTTGCAATTCTGCATTGTTAACAACTATTACAAGATTTTGCACTTTTTCAGTCCTTTGACCATAAACCCACCTAGTGGTGTAATCAACTAATTGAAATATATCAAAGTAGAATTTTTACATGCTTTACATGAGTGGAGATTTCAAATTTTACAAAATTTCCTTATAGAGGCATAAAATGCACAAGGTGCTCCAACACCACTTTCATTGAGGTATTTGTCAACTGATGTAGTACAAGGTCCAAAAAATTCAATCAGTCACAATTTTAGTCTTTATAGAAATCTTTGCAACCTTTAAAAACTTATCTCAACAATTCTTCACAAATTTACCCAATTTCACTTATAGGTCTACTGACCTAGTTTCTTGACCAAATTTACCCAAATACTCACTAAAACCACTAGCCAAATATCTTTTAAGATATCCTTTAAGGTATACACAAACATATCTCCACAATTCATATAACTCTTTTGAAAGAAATAACTCAAATTCATGCTTCTACGCTGTCCCAACTAGGCCAAAAAGGCCAATTTAACAAATTGTCACCTCTCTAAACAAATTACCAACCCCAAATTCCTATGGACAGTCATTAACCAACCTCTAAAACCACCAAATATACAACCTTTAGCCAAGGAACCGCTCATAGAGTGCACTTTTCACAAAAACTTCATTTTTAGCAAATTTAGGGAGGGTTTAATGAAATTCCTATTCCCACGCCCTATATCAGCTTTCCAAAACATCAAACATGCTCCAAATGACCTACACAAGCTTAAAAAACCTTAAAATTTTGCTTCCCAAAGTGTTTACTACACTTTCCTTCTCATAACCACCAATTTTCACTCAAATGCATAATATTATCAACTAGGGCATCATGCCCAAACACTCAACTTTGCCTCCCTTGCTCTTTCAAACCTTCAAAAACCTTGTGAAAGGTCTACACACACTTTGTTAACTGATCTCCAACCTTCTTGAGTGCATTTAAAATGAATTTCAACTTGGATCCATTACTTTCACAGCAAAAACTCAGAAAATTCAATGGGGGAAACAATCAAAACCTCATCAAAACTTATTCCCTGCTCAAACTCATACATCTACATCTAATCCTAACATGTTTGTACTCATTCCATTGAGCCACAGTAGAAACAATAGGTGGAATGAGTCATTTAACTCATTTTATGCCTTCAAACCCTTGGCTGGCTGAACAAACCCGCCTCTAGTAAAAATTGGAGCCAACACATAGATCTAATAATTTCAAAATCTTTTAGCACTTAAAAGTAAAACTAGAACCCAAACTCTCCAAGAAAATCAACCCCAACTATCTTTTCAATTACACGACTCTAGGTTTCTACGTCCTATCTCACAAATCCAAACTAGAACCCATTAAAAAAATACATTTTTAGACACCCTTTATGTCCTTACACAACATATCACAAAAAATCATACAACTCTTTTGGAACAAAACCCTCAAATAGGTGCTTCTACGTTGTCCTAGACCTTCAATTAGGTCACTTTTACAAAGGAACATCCCTTTAAGGTTACTTCCCACCCAAAATTCCTTTGGAAAGTCATGTACCAGGTTGTAAAACCTCAAGATCCACCATTTTTAATTAGAGGAAGACCCACTAACTCACCCAACCATGAAACCCTCAATTTGGCTTATTTTAGGGAGGGTTTATTGGAAACATTCCTTCCCAAACTATTTTCAATATAACAACACTTGAAACACTTTGAAAATTGTGTGCACAAACTTAATTAACCTTCAAAAGTTGTTGCCCCCAAGAGTTTCACCTATCACCACCCTCTAACCACCAAATTTGATTAAAAAACAAAGGAATGTCATCTAGGGCATCACACAAAACCACTTTCAAGGCCTCCCCTACTCGTAAATCTCATTCAAACATCTATTCCTACCATTTTGGACTCATTCCACTGAGTCATAGTATTTACAATAGGTGGAATGAGTCAATTTCTCATTTTAAGCAATAACAACCCTTCAAAATAAGGTTGACCTTATTCATGACAAAAAAGACATAAAACACCTAATGACCTATCACAAAACCAAAATTGCAACTTAGCTAGGTGCCCCTGCACCACATGGCTTCTCCATGCTTCCATTTTTAACCTATCTTACAATCAGGTCATGCCATACTACCACATTTCTTTAAGGAATTCCATCAAAAAAATTCATGTGACCTTTGTCTATGCTAGAAATACTCTTCTAGAGGATGATTGTAAGTATTTTTTATGAAGCATTGAATGAAATATATTTCACTTATTTGAATGTATACATTTTTTAGGAACTGATATTTGTCTCATTATCATGCTATAGGTAAAATTATCTGCCATGCTGAAGAAACGAAAAAGGAATAAACTAATAGATGAAGAGTATGAAACCTTCAAAGAAAAGGAGAGAGAATGGGTGGCAGCATATCATGAAAAGAAGAAATTGGATACGATTGAAGAAAACAAGCCAACTAAAGAAGAACCTCAACCGTCAAAAAGAGAACAGGCATTGGCAGCACAAAAGGCATGAATGGGAAAGCATCATGGTAAGATAGATTTTGATACTGTAGTTGGAGACACACCCTCTGCTGCAAGTGAATACGAAGGGACACCATTAAGCACAAGAGAATATGGAGGGACACCATCTACCACAAGTGAATATGGAGGGACACCATCTATTGCAAGTGAATATGGTTGGATACCATCCACCGCATCTCAAGTTGAGAGTACATCATCACTCGGATTTTATGAAGAAGGTATGCAATCATCCCCATGTGAACCTCAAGGTACCTCACTTTAATATTGATTAAATTCCTAATGTTGAGGAGTATGTACCTAGGAGAACACCACCTAGAATTTTGCGTAGAAAGCCAAAGTATTTGACTAATATTGATGAGGATATTTTGTAGCACATGGAAGGTAAGATTGCAACACACACTTGTAGAAGATATGCTGATTCGATTTGGAAATTGTTTTTTGAAAGGCTAAATGAGACTGCAAGATGTCAACTATTTGTTGAAATGATGTAGGGTATTATATAGGCATGAATTTGCACCCCTAATGTAAATTCCCCTTTTACCCCCTTACATTTAGAAAACCTAAGGTAGAGGCTTAATTCCACTTAAGCCCGTTGCTTGCATCACACTTGGTGCACTATTTGTGTGTTGGTGGAGGCATTTCTATCGGGGATGCCTGCACGGGGCACAAACATCTGTGTGGCACGCTTATGTCGTTGGCAGATTCCTACGGCTGGAGACTATAAAGATGCTACATTTTCAATTGGAAGTTGAAGAGTAACGTCCCTCTTCAGTTGGCTGACCTGAATATGGCCGCTTTCCCTCCTCTCCTCCATATTCTTCACTCTTCCATCTGTTGGTTGTTTTTCTTGTAAACCAGGTTTGTCTCCTAATCTACCTATGGAATTGCCAACTTTCCAATCAAGGGTAGCTCAGAGGACCTGGACCAACTGACGAGGATTGGTTTTAACAATAAACCTCCTACACTTTGGGCTCTGCAAGACTCAAGAGGGTGATCCTAGTAATGAGTTTACAACTTCTGCAACAAAAGTCATAAACAATCATTAAATTCAAAACAATAGATAATCTCACTTAATAGCTCAACATAATGGGATAGAACTGAAATGAATTGGTTGTTCATCAGTCATATCAACCACTTGGAGCGTGAGATATTTATAACACAGTAGTTTCATGGTGAAAGATAATCATTATGTTTTAAAATGGTGGTAGCAAGCCCTAGGTGAAGACAAACAAAACACTGCATCACAAAGAATAGATGCAAACCAGACTAGTGCCATATCCATTGGAGGAGTCAAAATCACCAACACCTAATGGTTCATAGCAGATTTTAATACATAACATATAATATCTTTGATCATACTGCCTTACAATATCACCAATTTGTACCTTAGCTCAATACTTCTTACCCAATCCTTGTACAGAACATATCAATCTGCAATCTCATTTAAGCAGTTTAATTAATTCTTTGAATCAAAGCTAAAACCAAAATTGCACACACCACAACAGTGAGAAGAATAGAACAACCCTTGATTATTTCATTCAAAATTTGAATACATTTGCACATAGGAGAGACATGAGCCTGGATTTATTAGGTAAAATCAAATGCCAGTACTGTTATGAAACACTAAATCCCAATAAACTCAAATCATACAGCAAAAATGACACAAAACCCACTTGCATTACCTCTGTAACTACAGATTTTACAATTTTTATGTAGCTCCACACCAGAATTTCGACTAGCTTACTTGCTAACCTAACTTACTAACTTGCCCACTTTCTATTCTTTACAATGAGAGAAGAAAATAATAAGAAGAGGAGAAGAGATTCCAGAAGAAACCCTAAATCCGAACAGGAACAGCCATCTGGAAACATCTCCACCATTGAACAATGATCTGCAAAATATTCTCTCCATTTCCCTGTAACAAACTTCAATCTGTTTCAAAAACAGCATGTGCCCAATTCGTTCTCCAACAGAAACATGCCATGTGTCCACTCTGTAATCAGCACTTGCAGCTGATTCTGCAGCTGAAAGAAAACCTCTCTTCCCATGAAAAATCATCTTCTTATCTATTGTTTTTTGTTTCTTCTGCTTTGCTGCATTTTATCTGTTTGTTTTTTACTTACTGTTGTTTTACTTTACTCACCATTAGTAAATATTTTACTTACATTAATTTCCATGCAAAAGTATTTGAAATCTCTACCCAGTAGCAAAGTAATTTACACTTTACATTTTACCCCAGCACAGTTAAATGTTTCAATTGATTTTAAAAAATATCTACCCAACCTCCATTTAAATATTTACTTTAATAAAACAATGTCGGGCAATTTTAAAAATTCCCCACATTTAACAATTTGGGTAAAATTAATTTTTAAAATACTCCCCTGAAAGTAAATGGACATTCCATTAAAATTTACCCCCTGTCACTCTGGAATACCCGTGCCACATAATTCTAAATGGGCCCCACCTCCCATTTCTCCCATTTAAAAAACAACAAATTTTAAAAACCAACGGAGGTGCCCATTTAATATTTGTGACAAAACTATAGCAAAACATTTATTTTAAATGTTTTATATGCTAATTTTCCACCTCCCCGCGATCGTGTGATCAGTATTTCGTGAGCATCTAAAGATCACGATATGGCGGGGAAGGGTATAGATCTAGCTGCACAGGCCCCACCATTCAATCCAATCTCATTTAATAAAATTTGCTTTGACCGAGCCTCGGGGAAGACATTAACATTTTATATTTTAACTTACTCCTCTCCCCGCCATCCCGTGATGCGTATTCACCGTGCTCCTTCTGATTATGATTTGGTAGGCAATGGTCACGATTCTACTGTAATTTCATCTTCATTTTTTGATCGTAGGATTCTCTTTGCTTTCATTCATTTATTGCTTTTTCCCTAACATTTTTTTTGTTCGTGTTTTACCCTACTCTACTCATGGTGATAGCTTCCACTATTTGTAGGTCGAGCCATCCTTTATTCCCTAGTGCGAGCTCCCATCTGCTATGTGAGCCTCCTCCACATTGTGAGCCGCGGGCTTCATCTGTTTTCACTGGTTTGTGTTTCCCTTCATTGGTAGGCGAACTTCACCATTGGTCTTCACCTGCTAACCGCGGGCATTCCCCATTCCTGAATGGCGCTTGAGCCCACTAAGACCTGCTGCAGGCCGTGCCTGGCTCCCCTCACACTGTCCCTTGCTTCCTAGCCACCACATCCATTGGTTTACACTTCTGTATTTTCCTGGCCACCATATGTTAGCTACCAAGAGCTGCCTCCTCTTCACCAGGTTCTATGGACGTGTGCATACCCATCTACCAAATGCGAGCCAATTGCATTTACTTGGAAGTTACCTAAGCCTCCTCAAACAATCTATTTTGGTGCGCATTATGTTCCTCACCCCGTGAGCCACCCATATCTAGTTCGAGCCCTAAGAGAAAGAAATTCAAAAATTCAGAGGCCATACATTGTCAATAGAACAAGGAATTCCCTCAAATATTTTAGAAATATCTTCCCTGTTGGCAGAGACCACCCTGCAAGCGTTTGAGCAGGAGGGACGGTATACAATTGTTGGTTGCAGTTGTTTAAAAGTTTCTGCAGCCCCCTTTGCATTCCATTTGTAGATGCGACCTGTCCCTCTTCACGTGGTGGTCTCCTCTATCTGGCGTGAGGGTCCTCCCTTGGTCTCCATCCACTTCATTCCCTATGCACATCCACTCTCTACTGGCACTGGTTTCCTCTTTCCTTTGGTGCGGATACTGCATACTTCATCATGCTCCACTTTGTGCGTATCCAACATCCTTTGTATCTCTGTGCCAAGATATGATTTCTGCCAACAATTTGGATACACTTCCATAGCATGCACAAAATTCCCTGGCATGGGTTCTTTCCCATTATCACGCAGAGAGTTTGGACAAAAAATTCAATCTTTATGCCACGATGGACGTCCACACACCATTCCACCAAACTGTGCCATTTGCATTTGCATTAATAGAATGTGTATGGCCTGTTCTCATGCTTTCATTAGTCATATTTGGCTGAATTCCATCTTACTTCGAGCCTCCAATTCGGTTGGATTGATCCTCCATTGCATAGGGGATCACATGAATTCTCTAGACAATATTCAACTTATCTATTATGTGTCAAGAATGGAAATTCATCCCAACAACCTTAATTGACCTCCACCATGGTCATCTCTTCCTGGCTGTATTAGCCTCCTCAAGGCTCAATGCCTTAATGGATGCATTTTACCATGCTCCTGATTGCTCCTGATTGATCCTCACGCCACAGCAATGCAAAGCATGTCGGGCCCCAAGTGGCCCGACTAAAAATTTTTTTGTTTTCAAACAAGATTCATGTTCAAAAGATTTGACACTGCCTTTTGAATAGCTTAGAAGTTGAAAAACAAACTGGGTCGCCATTAAAAACTGCTTTCTGGCACTTTTGCAAAATGGGAAAAACAGGCCAAGTTGCTTTAGGAATCGATCTTGAAAATTGGGCAAACGACCTCGTGAGACCTCAAAAACTTGCAAGCACATAGTCATTTGACCCAAAAGTATATTGCAATAGACGGATCAGAGAAATGTATCATGAGATGGAAAATATTAATCAGCAAAGTTGCCCAGTTAAACTTTTTTGAAAAAGCAGCTGTTCTAAAACAATTAAAACTCAATCGACTGTCAATTTGTAAACATAGTGAAACAACTCTTGGCGAGCTACCATCAGACACAGTGAAACATTAAGATACCCTGAGCATGTGTGCAAAGAAAATTTACATGAAACATCTTTGATCAAAAGATATTAACGACCAAAGTTGACCAATTAGAAGGGCTGTCAGGAATGCAGATGTGAAACTGAACAAACTGCATTTGGTTTCGATTTGCTAAAAATAGCAAATCAAGTCATTAGGCTTTGCAAACTAACACATGAGATCATTTAGGTATGGAGAACATAGAACAACATTCATTTTGACATAACATTCAACTGGTTGCGAAATCCAAGCTCAAACAGGAGGCTATTTCGCAAACTGACAAATCTGCAAATAGCAGAACAGTGCAAAAACCCTCCAACTTCACTTTTCAAAACCTTGACTAAACTGATCATGGGAAGCTGAAAATTGACACACACACTCACATATTTCAATCAAACATTTCTGCAATTGGGTTTTGCTTGGACAACAACATGCCTCAAGTTCTGACTCTCCAAAGTGGGTCATTCACACTAACCCCTCAAAGGGCACTTCTAAAAGTGCAGAGGCAAAATTCTCAAAATGGGCACCTCAAATTTTGCAAAATTTGAGAGTGCCAACACCATCCATTCTGAAGTTTGGAACAAGTTGACACACTCTCTCCATGCTTTGTGCATCTATCTTCAAGCTTTTTAGCAACATTTTACACTCCATAACAAAAATCCACTACTCCATCGCTCTGAGAGTGTGAGTGCAGGATGAACACCATGACAATAGAGGCTTGAGTTCCTCTCACTTCTCTTCTCCACAAGCCTTGAGCACTTTGGACAGAGGTGGTAAGCTCCTCTTATCTTCTCTATCCCTTTGGTTGAGTAAGCATGTACTGTTTTGTAGTGTCTTTTTTTACGTAGCTTGTATTTCCCTTCTTTATCATTATTTGTATCATTGCAAACTTGGTTGTCCATGAAGGTGGAAACACCAAAATGGGGGTCTAACTAAGCCATGCCCCTAAAAAACCCCCCGACATTTTCCCTCTTTGTTGTGTGTCTAACTGAGCCAGGCCCCTAAACAACCCCCCGACATTTTCCCTCTTTGGAGAGATTTTGGAGGAAGCTCGTGAGGAGATTATTGTGCGAGATCATCTTCGTCACCTTGGTGGTAATATACTTCCTTTATCATATTCGTATTTATATTTCCCTCACCCTAGTCTTCTTCTTCACTTCTCGAAACTACTGAATTAGGCTATTAGTATCCTTTTTGGAGCTTGAGTCTTATATTTCTAATTCTCACGCCGTACAAACGCTAGCATACCATGTTGTCATCCTAGAACTATGCTTCTATCCTCCGATAGAGAGCTACTTGATACATAGAGTTGAATCCAAAGGTTGAATCATCTAGTCTTTTTGCAACTCTCAGGTTTGCAGAGTGATCGGAGGACACATAGTCCTCATCATTTTCATCCCTTCTATCCTAACCTTCCTTAAAACTGAGGTAAGTTAGGGCAGCCTTTCCACTCTTGGGCTTTTGTGACATGGGGCTTGCAATGGTTGGTCCCCCTCTCTTACATTTTTTGTGAACCTGACATGAACCAACGTCTACACATTTGTCGGTGTTCTGAACTTTTTCTCTTATACCCTTGTGTGTTGTGAAAGTTTTTCAGCTTCATAGCCTAGTCTACAACCTCTGGGCATATTGTTAGGAGAATTTTGCAACACCTTCCAATGGAGAAGGTGAAGGTCTCTTCTAGCTTCACTACCAACCTTTTCTCCGGATGTGTTGTTGGTCTATTCGCGCAGGAGCATGTATCACAGGGTGGATCTAGATTCCTTGAAGAAACTGATCGCATCCTTACCCCTCCCGCGTCACCAACCTCCTCATTTGTGGATGAGCATGAGGCCATCTATATCCCTACCAAATATGTTGTTAGTCTTGGTAAAGCATTAGGTACATTAGAAAATCACTTGGAAGGAAACTTGAAGATGGTCAGGGCTACTAAAGTAATCAGTGAAATAAGATACATGGTGGAAAAAGACTAGATAAGTGTAGAGCTCTTGCCTAGTCTCACTAGTCTGGCCAAAGCATGTGCCCCTTTGAACCATAATTGCATGGTAAAAGGTGGCCTCTTTGAAGAATGTAAGAGACAACTAGAGATATCGATGCCTCCTACATCCATATACATGGCTAGCGTGGTCCCTTCGGTCAGTATACCCGCTACTTTCAAGAATCATGAGACTATCAAAGTAAATAGAAACCCTTTGGGATTTCACTTCACCCCTTCTGTTGCCTCTGGTTGTAGAGGATTTGGTGGGATGATAGGTGGAGGCTTTGGTGATGGAAACTTTGGAAGTGGGGGTGGTATTGGCGGAGGTGGTTTTGACATAAGTCATGGTGGTGGCTTTGGGAGTAGTGGTGGATCTAGCGAAGGTCACACTGGTGGTGGTGGCTATGGAGGTAGTCACAATGGAGGTCTAGGTGGTGGATCTAGTGGTGGTTCCAGTGATCCTATGTTTTATAATGACCCTTTTTTGAATAGTCTTCTTTAGAATATGGGGAAGATGTAGGATCAGCTAGCGAACCTTTCCTAGGCCTCGACCTAGCCTATTTTCCAACCCTTCTTTCGACACAACCCATTGTTGGTAGCAATTCTAAACACTCCTTTCCCACAAGGGATGGAGATTCCTAAGTTTGAGAAATATAGTGGTAAAGGGGACTCGCAAACGCACATGTCCTCTTTCAATGCTTTATGTATAGAATTTTTCTATCACATTGCATTGATGGAAAAAATATTTCCCCAATCCCTCAAGGATATAACACTCGAGTGGTATTGTTCCTTGCCTGAAAATTCCATCTTTAAATTCGATCAGCTTGTGAGCTGGTTCCTATGATAGTTCCAAGCCAACGTCGGGCCAAAGATGACCTTCTCTGACCTTTTCCAATGTAAACAAGGGGATAATGAGAAGATTATAGGCTTTATAGCGGGCTACCAGGTGCTCTTTTCATAAATATCATACCGGTTACCTGACTCCAATGTGTAGAAGGTGTTCAAGGGAACTTACAAATGCCTTGGCAAGAAATTTTTTCCCTTATGATGTACCCTTCTTTTGTGCATCTATGTGTAGCTTTACAAGAGTACCAACAAACAGTGGTTCAATTCAAGGGTTCCTCCTCATGCTTTTGTCCTGAAGGGAAGTCTATTGTATCAATCTCTGGAAAGGAAAAATCCATTGTGAATGTAGTAGCTATCGTGGATAACAACAACTTTAGATGTGACCAAAAGTTTCAAAGCTTTAGAATCTTATTCCTCCATCTTGTAAAAGTTGGTGAAAGATAAGATTCTTACCCTGACACCCCCTTAACTAGTTAGGGAATCGTATCCTAATTGGTATGAAGAAAACACATATTGTCAAGTCCATCAAGTTAACGAACATGATACCGAATGCTATATGTGCCTGCATCATGAGATACAGGATCACATCAAGGATGGTACTATCTGTATTGATGAGAACAAACAAAACATGAAAAAATTGGTTGTGAAAGCTAATAGTGAATTGTAGATATCTGCTAACATGATTGTCAATCCCTCTAATTATGTGTCTTACCCTGAAGCGTATCTTAACATGGTTACTATTACTTCCTCTCCTCATCTTATGACCGGTTCACCGGATGTGACATTCACCTCACAAGATGTACCAGCCAATGACAAGCCTTCCTTGCTTTACATTCCTGCTCGCCTCAATGACAACATTGTGACAAGGGTCTTAGTCGACTCCTCGAGTAGAGTGAATTTCATCACGGAGGAGACATTACTCTTGAACTCCCTACAAAGGGAGGAATACAAAAAAAAAAATTCCATCATCCACACACATGATGGAATTTCTCTTAAACCATATGGGTCAATAACATTGTCTATCCTAGTTGGACCTAGGAATGTAGACACAGACCTATTCAGAGTGAAGCTAGGCATACCTTGGCTAGCTTCCATGAATGGGATCACCTCTATAATTCATAAATGCCTTAAGTTTTCTCATGAAGCTGTCATGCACGTAGTGCATGATACTATATATCAGCCTGTGGTATCTCGTGGGGGATACTCATTGGATCATTTTTGGCCCACTCCAGTCAGTCCACACCCACAAAGATTAGGATCTAATTTACAAGAACTATGTGAAGTACAAAATGAAGGGCAAGAGACAACCAAAGTTGACCCTTCTTGTAGAAGAGTAGCTAGCTGCCTCCTCTTGGAAGGGAAAGGAGAAACTCACTCCCTCTGGAGAAAACTCGTCCACTCCCCTCTCTTGGGAGGAGTATTGAATGAACAAAAATGGGCTCTACCCATTGATTCTAATGATGCCTTGGTGAAAACCCAAGATTAGGATATTGAATCTCCCTAACGGGTATCCTAGACCCTGGTACTACCTATATGGCATAAAGAAAGGCTTGCAAAGAGAGTTTTTCCCGTGACCTCTTCCCATTCCACCAAGCGGAAAGAGACCCCCCACTAAGGTGTTGGAGTTGATTCCCCCTGCTATTTCTGAACCTTCTCCTTCTACTCCCATTTAGGAGTCTGTACTTCCACTAGAAACAGACATGGAGGACACTCCCATGGTTGAGCAGGAGCCTTCTATCCCTTCGTAAGCTCCAAATTTTGATTTAAAGATTCATAGGAACCACCTTGTGTGCTAGTGTAAGCATTGGAAAAAGGCTCTTTTTGCTAAGCAAGCCTCTTTATAGAAGAAGGAGGAGGAGATGATCGTTCCTCCTGATGTGTCTTCCTCTCTCCCCCCTTCTGTCTCTATCCAAACTAGTTATGAATCTCTTCCAACTTCCACTACGAGCACACCTATGCCTGGAAAGGTGCAAGTATTCATCGCTTCTTCTACGGAGCCACCCTTGTTGACTTCCATCTCGGATGTATCACCCTTCCCAAATCCCATGGATATGGTTAACACTTTGGTTGTATCCACTGCGGTTCTTTCCTCTTCTCCCTCAACCATCCTTGCTTCATCTATGGGGAGTTCACCTCCCTTGATGAAGAAGAAGGTAGAGCATGGTCCCTCCAGCAATGGAGGACATAAGAAGAGCCCACCTCCTCCAAAAGGTGGCCCCGTACGCTAACTTGTTCTATCCTAGTGATGGAACCAACCCTAGCCTCCCTTCAGTTTGTCACCACTCTTGAGTCTCTTGGTTAGCCTAGCACTAAACCTTGGGTGCAAACTCCTCCATCCATCGAGGTGAAACATGGAACCCCTATTAAGTTTATGTTTAACTTGGTGGATGAAGTTCCAACCTTGTTAGTGATCTTCACAAAGTCGTTGACCTTAGATCCATAAGAGTTGAGTGACAGAGACCTCATAGGTCCCTTTTCCTTGGCGCTTGTTATGGGAGGATTGGAAGCTCCTACCATGAACATTACACCATTGCAAGCTCGTCATCCTTTCTACGATGATCTAGAATGGGAAGCTGATGACCTCTTGGTTGATCACTGTTAGGGGGATACCCTCTTCTTGATATTTAGATTAGATACGTGTGTGTGTTGTGACATGTGTTCCCCCGTGATCATGCTATATGTTCCTGGATGACCGTCGTCATCCCTGTTGGTGTTGCAAACCTTACTCTATATGTATCTTCATTCTTTCGTGTTTGTGATTGACTTTTGATAAATTGGGGATGATGCAAAGCATCGGGAGCATTTCGGCCTCCTTCCATGTTGACCCAATTTTTTAATTTTTACTTTGTCTTTCATGCATTCTTCCTAATCTGGCTGGGGATTGAGGATCTTTCGGCTCTTACCGTGGTTACCTATTATATGTAAATAAAAGTAGATCTAACCCCGCAAAACCAAATCCCCCTGTGGCCTGTGTGAGTGTTCCCTTCTTCTTTTGCTTTCTCTTTAGTGTTCTCTCTTCTTTGTTTGAGTTGTCCCTCTTATGTGTGACAACACTACTTCTACATTACATGGTCTTTACAAAACACATTCATGGCCAACGAATCTTTTCTCAAAGAGCCTTCACATACTTCTTTGATATAATTACATTCTCAACTTGAAACCCTAATGGAACATGTTTCCTTCATTATGGGTTCATAAAGAAAGGACTTGGGAACCTTCCTCCGAAGTGGGAACAACCTTGATCTTCCTCTTGTGCGGGCGCATATCCTTCCTTTTGAATTCCTTGATGAAGTAAACATCTTTTGAAAGGATTCCTTGATGATGAATCGATTTGAGAAAGAATACATTAGCTTTTGAACATTGTGTCCCTTGAGTGGGCCCTCTCCTCTTCACAATGGGTTCCCAAGAGACCCCTTCAAATATTTTCAATAGGTTCTATGGCGTCTAGCTCAGGGGTAGCCTGACTAGACCAGTCTCATTTCTTCGTATCTAGCTTGGGGGCAGCTCGACTAGACCAGTCTCATTTATTTGCATCTAGCTCAGGGGCAGCCCGACTAGATTAGTCTCATTTCTTCACGTCTAGCTCAGGGGTAGCATGACTAGACCAATTTCAAATCATTATGTCTAGCTTGGGGGTAGCCTGACTAGACTTCACCTTCCAAACAACATGTCCCTTGAGTGGACCCTCCTTCCTTTTGAAGGGTTCCTGAGGGAGCCCTTTGGAAGACTTACAACTTAGCGATGGTCTGCGTGACCATCTGTTCACTAGCCTACGCAACCGCTTCCTGATGTGTTATATCTCTGGGTAAACATGTTCCCACCTCTGAAACCGTGGATTCCCCTTTTCTCAGTCTCCTTCATTTGAGAGTTCTCGAAGGATACCTCCCTTGTAGGATCGTGAGCCTGTGAGGCACTTTCATTCTTTAGCTTTGTAGTTCTGCGAAACTATGAAGTCCTTCTTGTACTACCAGGTTTTCTAGACCGTTCTCTGCTTCCTCGTTAGTTCAGGTATGCATCCCTTACCTTGTTACTTCTTAATACTCTACTTTACCAAAGTAATCATCAGTACTCATGCTTGCTAAAGTGGGGGAAAAATGTATAGGAACAAATTTTCACCCCTAATTTAAATTCCCCTTTTACCCCCTTACAATTTAGAAAATTTAAGGTGGAGGCTTAATTCCACTTAAGCCCGCTACTTGCATCACACTTGGCACCCTGTTTGTGTGTCAGTGTAGGTGTTTTTGTTGGGGACACCCGTGTGGCAGGCAAACATCCACGTGACATTATTATGTCCTTGGTAGATTCCTATGGCTAGAGACGTTACATTTTCAATTGGAAGTCGAAGACTAATGTCCCTCTTCAGTTGGCCGACCTGAATATGGTCGTTTTTCATCCTCTCCTTCATATTCTTCACTCTTCCATCCATTCTCAATTTTGGAACAAGTTGACACACTCTCTCCATGCTTTGAGAATCCATCTTCAAGCTTTGTAGCAGCATTTTATACTCCATAACAACAATCCACTACTCCATCACTCCGATAATGCGAGCACAAGATGAACACCACAAAAATAGAGGCTTGAGTTCCTCTCACTTTTGTCCTCCACAAGCCTTGAGTGCTTTGGATGGAGGTGCTAAGCTCCACTTATCTTCTCTATCACTTTGGATGAGTAAGCACGTATTGTTTTGCAGTGTCTTTGTTTACGTAGCTTGTATTTCCCTTTTTTATCATTATTTCTATCATTGCAAACTTGGTTGTCCGTGAAGGTGGAAACACCAAAATAGGGGTCTAATTGAGGTAGGCCCCTAAATAGGCCCCCAACATTTTCACTCTTTTTTGTGTGCAGGTGGAGATATTTTGGAGCAAGCTGGCGAGGAGATTATTGTGCGAGATCATCTTCATCACCTTTGTAGTAATATAATTCCTATATCATATTCATATTTACATTTCCCTCTCCCTAGTCTTCTTCTTCAATTCTTGAAACTACTGAATTAGGCTATTAGTCTCATTTTTAGAGCTCGAGTCTCATCTTTCTAGTTCTCTGGCCATATGGATGCTAGCGCACTTGTGAGGTGCCAGCATGTCACGTTGTCATCCTAGAACTGCACTTTTGTCCTCCGACAAAGAGTTACTTGAGATGTAGAGTTGACTCTGAAGTCAACTTTTCTAGTATTTTTCCAACTCTCGGATTTGTAGAGTGATCGAAGGACACACAGTCCGCATCATTCACATCCCTTCTATCCTAACCTTCCTTAAAACTAAAGTAAGTTGGGGCAGCCTTTGCGCTCTTGGCCTTTTATGACCTGGGGCCTTGTAGTGTTGGGTCGCCCTCTCTTATAGGTATAAAGTATAGAAACATCATGAAGACTCTTGGGTTGAGAACATCGAATGCATCGAGTGAAAATACTATTGTGAAGAATCTAATGGATGCTTATGAGAGTGTGGGTAAGACCTCATGCTCAAAGGATAGTAATGCCACCTAACCTATCATTACATTGAATTTGGTAAGTATTCAAACAAAGAGAGCTCATCTCATTAGAAAGGTGAGTGAAAAAATGAGAATTAGTAAAAAAAAATTATCTAGAGAGTTGTTTAAAGGCAACAAATAATTGAGGGCACCAATTCAAATGAATTTTGGGCATTCTTGGGGAGACTGCCATGAAAATATAATCAAGTTTTTGAAGCATTGAGAACACTAATTGAAGAGTATTGGAATAATAACACAAGGCCATATCTGAATCAAATGGATGTGGTAAGAAGGAGAATCGGTAGTCGGAACCGTGAGCCACATCCAAGTATTTTTTGGATACAACTAAAACCCAATTTTTTTTGTAAATTTCAACAGGATTATCCTCAAATTAGTATTTTTCAAAGATATTTTGAAATTCTTAAACCTTTTTATGTCAAGATAAATCACACACGCACTAATTGTTGTTGTAGACTACATATTGAATTCTCTAACCATTATGATTTTTATCGTTCTATATGTTTAGATTTGCATACTAATGATGTTTTATAGGATTGTGGCATAGAAGCCCCACCAACATCTTCAACAAAGTTCTTATAAAAAAAATAATGTGAAATAGAGGATGGAAAAATACTCTACAAGACAACATGCTTGGATGGTTCATTCGAGTGTTGCGGTGGCTTGTAGTGTATGCCAGTATGTCAACATATGAAAAGAACAGATGAGGTGGGAAAAAAACTAGTAGAGTTCAAGAAGTATAAAATAGTGGAATACGTTACAAAAGATGGGTCTCAAGCAAAAAGGTGTGATTTGGTTATTCAGAAGATTCTAGTGTATCAATTTATGTCCATGTTTCATGACAATATAGTGTCTGAGTATGCAAGGCATACCCATAGAGCTCGATGGCTAGACACGCAATTCAAGCTATGCAAGGACACCTTTCTAGTTGGGATCATATTATCAATGGTTAAGTTTGTAGAGAACTACACTCTATAGCCACAACATGAGGTGTATTCATAGTATTATAAATCCACACAAGTTTTGATATTTGTGCACATAGCATTCATTCATGTAGCTGATAGTACAAAGGACCAAAGGAAGGTATTGAGGGAGCATCACTTTTATATCAGTGATGATCACACACATTCTCTAGAGTTCGTGCAAGGTTTCTTCTAGATGTTCTATAGTGATTTGGCTCAGAGGGGCATAACATACAATCAACATATAATATGGTTGGATAACTGTGCAGCACAGTTCAAGAACTCACGCATATTCTACTAGTTGAGCATGATGCATGTCATTATAGGTGTTCACCATATGTGGAACTTTTGTGAGGTTGGTCATGGAAATCAGGAGCATGATGGTGCATGAGCATGCGTGAAAAGATAATTATCACGAGAAGAGTTAAAGTATAAAGATAGTGCAAAGTTGACAGATTCAAGATCAATCACCGAGTGGTGCAATGCTTTGATGGGTCTAGGTAATGAAGGTACGTTTTTAGTTCATAGATTTTTTTGGTTGATGGATGATAATAACATTGCACCATATGAGTATTTTTGTACACTAATAGGATCAAGTGAGCTACACTCTTTCCATAGCTCAAATGCAAGTTCATGGAGTATCAATACAAGAAGATGGCATTCTTTTTTTCTTCATGTACAATGCAAGCTTGGAATGATTGTGAGCTAGGGGAGTGGGTTGACAAATGGTTGACAAGTTATCTTAACCCACTTCACATGTATCACCCTCTGACGAAATTGGAACTAACACAAATGGAATCATCGGTCGAATTTGACCATGTACCAGATCTAGTTCAACCAGGTAATATATCTACTTGCTTATTTTTTGAAACTCCTATTGTTATCTTACTTTGTAGTGTATTTGTAATGTTGAAGAATTTCAACAGATTTGTTGCACATATCAATGCGAGGCATGTTTATGCAGATGAAGACAATGAATAGAGAACATTCTATTAGTTGTGTCATTGTGTTGAGGCCAAAAAGATGTTGGACGCCCTAGTTATAGATGGAGAAAACATCAAATACCCTATAGGCTCAGTTGTTGTTACTCAAACGTGGCTTGGAAGGTACCCACATAAGAGTGTTAAACATTGGTTTTTTCAGGACTTTGACATGCATCGTAAGATTCTTCATTGGTCAAACCTTTTTGTGGCATCCAATGTTTGTTTGACCAAAATATAGTGGTAGAAATTTGAACAAGACCTTATGGAAGGTCTGTGAGTTTGACCATGAGGCAATACTTGACACAATAAAGAGTAGAGTAGACCTGGATGGTTCATTGAAGTAATTTGTAAGTATGCACATTGGTTTTTATTAATTTATACTTGTATCCACATTAATTTGTTTGATGCCAATGCTATCATATTCTTTTACTTTGCCTATTTGTAAGTAACCTGCTAAAAATTGATTGGTGTCCCCTTGCAAAAAAATGCAGATTTATGAGCCATCCAAGAGAATCTCAGTCAGAAAAGCAATGCAACATCCTTATTTTGATGATCTTGACAAATCTCAATTATGATTTTAAGCCATTACAAAATTGTGTGTGAAGCTTGGTGAGGTAATTTCAAGTTAATTATTTGAAGTTAAGCTTATCATGAGCACCTATGATGTATAAATTGTAAGACCATCTCAAATTTCAAGTTATTCTATTCACGATAGCTGTTGTGTGCAATAGGTGTCTTGGAACTCCTAGTGAAGATGTATGACTAGGAGTGAGTAGGTTGAGAGACTGGCATGCCTATCCTCAATGAAAGCATCAATATTTATGCCTTGTTGTTCCCGAGTTGGAACCAAATGGTGTGGATTTGTTGTCTGTAAGTTTCTTCCATCTATTTTCATTTCATTTCCATTTTGGATGCTCTTTCTTTTTCTTCTTTTACTTTGCGTATTTGTAACTAAACTACTAAAAATTGATTGGTCTCTCCTTGCAAAAAATGTTGATTTATGAGCCATCGAAGAGAATCTCAGCCAAAAAAGCAATGCAACATCCTTATTTTGATGATCTTGACAAATCTCAATTCTAATTTGAATCCATTATAAAAGAGCGTGTGAAGCTTAGCGAGGGAATCAAAAGTTACTCATTTGAATTTAACCTCATCATGAGCACCTATGATGTAGAAATTATAAGAACACCATGTATGCTATGTTTGCAAAGTGATAGGCCTATACTCTCCCCTTTACTAGGTGACCAAAATGCCAGACTCACTCTTGCAGTTTATTGCAATAGCACCTTTAGTAAGCTTGCATCCCTGCTTCGAAATGAGGACACGGCCTAAGTGGGAACAACTAAAGCTAAGCATTCCAACCCATTATAATCAAATGCGAACTATGATGAAAATAAAATTCAATGGTAGTGTGCATTGATAGCCCTCCCCCAATATCCTTGAGATACATAAAGACTTTGTTCTAAATATTGGGAGGCATCCTAAAGGAGTTTATCATTTTCTGCACCAAATTGAAGTCCTTACTAAGAAATTTAAGTTTACTAGCCAAGGTGAGTCAGTTGCCAAACATTATAATATTTATAGTGCAAGGGGAGGGAAGAATCTACCCCCAAGCTACTCACCATATAACTACCAGGGATTTTTGGCCAATAGTGGAGAAATATACTTTGGTTAAGACCTAGAAAGATAAAAAAATGGGCGCCTTCTAGGGGGTGACAGGGTTGTGTGAGCTGGCATAGTTCCAAGCTGTGAGTTGTGATATTATTAATGACCCTTGACATTAGAAGAGTCTGATTGATCTATTTGCTATTGTTCAATACTAGTGGAAATCAAAGGGATCGGACTAGATCCTAGAACATAAACTTGATGTTTAGATCATAGGGTGAAACAACTATTTTACTACTTTCTTTTGTGTTTTCAATCATTGTTTATAAGATCATCCATCAAAACACTCAATTCACTGACTCAAAAAAAACAAAACCAGGAAAACTTTCAGAATGGTGAAATTTCCAGTTTAGCACATAAACTTCCTATTTTGGCATGTTTATCCCATCTTTCAGTGTATAATCTTTCTATTTTAGTGCATTCCACTGACATTCTAGTGCATATAGGGTTTGTTCTAGCATATTTACCCCATATTTCAGCGTATATACAACCTGTTTTAGTGCATTCACCTGATACTCAAACAAAGAGAAAAATGACTTAAAGAATCCTTAGAGATAGAGGAGAATGAGATGTCATTGAGGAATTGTTTTATTAGTTTGATTATTATTTGAATTACTTGATATAATGTTTCATTGGTGTGTGTATAGGTTTTATTTTCCTATTCACGTTATTTACATACACACAGATGGATTTGTTCCAAAAGAGTTTTATGAGCTTTTAAGATATGTTTTGGTATGCCTTAATGGGTGTCTGATTAAATAATTGGTTAAGGGTTTTGAGACTGGAGTTGTGAGATAGGTCCAAGAAACTAGGTCTACAGGCCTACAAGGCAAATAGTGAAGTTGTGAAGGGAATCACACTACTTAGGGTTTTGGAGATTGAAGGCTTGTTGAAATCAGTTAAATTTGTGATTGGTAATTGAAGGCCTCCCTGCTCTACATCACTTCTCTCTCGTTGCAATTTTGGGTGGATTATTACTTTCAAAGTATTGGGAATGCTTCGCCTATTTTCTAGTTGAAAGTTTCCATTCTAGAAGGCTCGTCTCTTGATATATTTTATGTTCATTCTTAATCAATTATCAAGTTAATAATCAGTGCATTTATTTATAGTTAATCCTTTTTTTTCAATTTGTGCAATTTTCGAATTTGTAACTCTACTAGTATTCCTAGAAATATTGAAGTTGTTTAGCATTGAATAATAAATATTTTTAGCATCAATCAATTAATATTCAAGACAAACCATGAAGGACATCAATGATAGGCTCAACAACCAACCATTTAATATGCACGTTATGATAATCTACTAGAGGCTCAAAAACAAACCCTTTAATGTGCACCTTCTGATCATCTAGGTATAGAAATTTTCATCACTCTAACCTTCTCCACTTCACTGGATTCCTGCAATATATTTATTACAATTTTCTCAATATCCTCAACATATACAGCCTTCAGAATTGCCAATGCTAATAATGTCGACATCAATGACAACCACATATCATAAATGCAACCACAACATCCAACAATCTACCCCTTTGGCATTGATGGCAACACATGATGTGAAGAAAAGAATACCATCAACCCAACTAGATTTCCTTCCAACAATATCCCCTTTACACATTGCACTTCTCCCCCTTTGTTCTACAAAGGTTTTTTCACATTACACTTCTCCCCCTTTGACATCAATGGAAAAGGTACACAAGCTCTGAACCACATATTTAGCACATCTGACTACTCCCCCTAAGTAGTAGCCACCACAACATCAATCTAGAATAAGATAAGGCTATGAATTCACAGACTGATACAAAGACCTACATCACTTGGTTTTGATTAGGAGGGGAAATCACCCCTAACTTTCCTCTAAGGTACTAAAAATTATCCTTGGGAAATGGCTTGGTAAAGATATCTACAATTCTCTCCTTGGTAGGTTCATACTCCAGTCTAACTTCTTTTTCACTTACTTTATCTCTCAAGAAGTGATATTTGATGGATATATGCTTTGTCTTTGAATGCAACACTGGATTCTTAGAAATTTTTATGGCACTTGAGTTATCACATAATATAACAATAGGTTCTTCATACTCAATTCTGAAATCTCTCAGCATTTATATCATCCACAATACTTGAGTACAACTATTTGTAGCCACAATGTATTCTACTTCAACAGTAGATAAGGAAACTGAATTCTTCTTTTTACTTAGCCAAGATACCAGCTTCTTCCCTAAGAAGAACACACCACCACTTGTACTTTTCCTATCATTAACATCACCTACCAAATCAACATCTATAGAGGCATTTAAAGTAAGATCATCATCCTTTGGATACCATAATCCAAAGTCAACTGTTCCTTTTAAGTATTTGAAAATCCTTTTTATTGCAGTCACATGTGATTCTTTTGGATCTGCTTGAAATCTAGCATCCATGCATACAACATTCATTATATCTAGCCTAGTTCGAGTCAAGTATAGTAATCCACCAATCATTGACCTATAACTTGTTTGATTTTCTTTAGGAGAATCATCCTTCTATGTGAGTTTGCATCTAGTTACCATAGATGTACCAACTAGCTTTGAGTCCTCCATGCCAAATTTTTTTAGTGACTCTTTTACATATTTGGAATGAGATATGAAAATTCCATTTTCTAACTGAGTGATTTGCAATCCTAAAAACAATTTCAGTTCTACTATCATTGACATCTCTAATTCACTTTTCATTTCATCAAAAAACTTCATGCATAAGTCATCATCACCTTCAAAAATAATATCATTAACAAAGACTTCAATTATTAGCTCTTTATCCTGATCCAACTTGAAATATAGATTGTTGTCAGCAGTACCCTTACTGTATCCAAGCTTCAACAAGTATTTATTCAATCTAGCATACCAAGCTCTAGGAGCTTGCTTAAGTCCATATAGAGCTTTCTTTAATCGACATACCATGTTCTCTTTGTCAGTCAATTGAAATCCATCCACTTGTTCAACATAGACTTCTTCTTCTAAATCACCATTAAGGAATGCTGACTTTACATCCATCTGATAGACTTTGTAATTCTTGAAAGCGGCATAAGCAAGAATCAATATTACAGCTTCAATTCTAGCAACATGGGAAAAATTTTCTTCAAAATCAATACCTGCCATCTGTGAGTATCCTTTGCAAACCAGTCTTTCTTTGTTTCTAATCAATTCACCTTGTTCATTCAGCTTATTCTGAAACACCCATTTGGTTCTAATTACATTTTTATTTTGAGGTCTAGGGACAAGATCCCATATATCATTTTTCTCGATCTACATTAGTTCTTCTTTTATGGCTTCCATCCAATATTCATCTTTGCATGCTTCGCTAATATTGCTTGGCTCAGTTTGGAAATTAGACAATATTCTTCCAAGATTCTTCTTCTAGTTTGCACACCTTTGTTCTTATCTCCTATAATCTGACTATCAGAATGATTTTGCCTCACATACCTTGGAACTTTAGGACTTTCTCTAACTTCTGGTTCATGTGCTCTTTCTTCTGCACTTCTGCTAGTTTCTACTTCTTGAATCCCTTGGTTCACCAAAACAATGTGAAGTTCATTATGTATTTGAACATTCTTTCCATTGTTAGTATTATCATGATGATCATCTGAATCATATCCACTACACTTGGATGGTCTCTCAATATCTTCATCAACTTTGAAATTTTCACTTTCAACCATTTTCTTCAACCTTTTATTAAAGCACCTATAGGATTTTCTCTTAGTAGAGTAACCTAGAAAGATTCCTTCATCACTTCTAGAATCAAAATTTCTTATATCATCATCTCTCTTGATGTAACATTTGCTTCCAAATTTTTTGAAGTACTTGACAATAGGCTTATAGCCAAACCATAGCTCAAAAGGGGTCTTACCATAATTATTGTTGACATTTACCCAGTTGATAGTACACACAATAGTGCTTACAACTTGTCTCCAGTAGAAATGAGGAACATTTGCTTCAAACATCATGCTTCTAGCAGTGTCTAGAACGGTTTTGTTCTTTCTTTCAACAACTCCATTTTGTTGAGGGGTCCGGGGGGTAGATAGCCGTCTCTGAATTCCATGCTCTCATAGAAAGAATTAAATTCTCAGGAAGTGAATTCACCACCTTTGTCTAACCTTAAGAATTTGATCTTTAGACATGTCTCATTCTCTGCCATAGCTTTGAAGCTTTTGAACTTTTCTAGTGCTTCATGTTTTTCTCTCGAGAAAGCAACCCATATCATCCTAGAGTAATCATCAATAAGAAACATAAAGTAACTTTCTCCTTGAAGACTTATGATTCTAGAGGGACCACATAGATTAGTATGTACCAATTCCAATATTTCATTAGAGTTATGTTGTTTTCTCTGAAAAGAATTTCTAGTTTTCTTTCCCATCTAACATTCCTTGCACATAGTGTTAGTAGGCTTCACCAACTTAGGAAGATCTTTGACTGCTTGAGAGGAACTTATTTTGACAATTTTATCAAATTTCACATGACACAACCTCTTATGCCATTACCAACTTACACCAACTTGAGCAATTAAACAACTTTCACTAGTAGCACTTAAGTGAAAAATGTTACCTCTTGTTTTTGTACCTGAAGCAATCACATTTCCAGAACTTCCCCATATCTTGCACTTACCATCCTTGAACTGAAGATTTTATCCCTTGTCTACCATTTTTCCAACACTCAACAAGTTATTCTTTAAGCCTTCTACATAGACAACATCATCAGTATTATGTTTAACACCAAAAGAGATGATGCCTTTCCCACAAATCACACTAAAAGTGTTGTCTCCAAATCCTACAACACCACCATCATAATTTTCCAATCTTACAAAATTTATTTTGTCACCAGTCATATGATGTGAGCAACCACTATCAATTACCCACTCATCATTTTCTTCAATTTTTTCTGTAAGAGCTTTCTCAACATTCACATTACTAGCAGATTCAATGGACACTTGACCATTTTCTTTGATAGCAATGAATACCCATCCATCTTCATTTCCATTTTCTTTATCAGATTCATCATCAGTAACACCTTCTTCAACATAATAACATTTCTTTTGAAATCTAGTCTTCTCAGGTTTGTACTTAGAAACTCTTTCAAGACACCTTGATGCAAAATGAGCTATTTTACTACAAGAGGAACATTTAATAGGAAACTTTCCTTTGTACTTACCTTGTCCTCTGGCTTCTCTTTTCACAATCAATGCTTCTAGCTCTTCTAGCTCTCTATCTTCATGTTCAATCTGTTTCATCTCATCTTCGTATTTGAATGTCTTCTTGGAAATTTCTCTTGGAACATATTTATGCTTTCTTTTCCTAGATACAATAGCTTTGAATGTAGATTCTATCTTAGGAGAGGATTCACCAAATTCACTTAACTCAAAGGTAGCAAGTTTTGCAAATAGCATGTCTCTTGTCACCTTTTTTACTGTCCTAAGTTCATCAATAGCATGAGCTTTTGTTTTGTAGGAGGGAGGCACAGATCTAAGTATTTTAGCCACAATCTCATCTTCTTCCAAGACTCCACTGACACATCTAATTCTCATCACCAATTCATTTATCTTTTGTGAGTAAGAAAAAACGTTTTCATCTTCACTTATCTTCATGTTCTCCCATTTTCCTTTTAGACTTTGTAGCTTAGCAACTTTCACTAGTGCATTTTGTTCATATGATGTTTCCATCTTTTTCCATATCTCATGTGCAGTCTTCAGACCTATCACATTTTTCATTTCTAAATCTATCAAAGCACTCACCAATGCTTCAATAGCTCTGGTATTTGTCTCAACTTCTTTGATTTCATTGCTAGTAGATGGACCATTCTGAGGAATAGTATATGCATTCTTTGTAATCTTCCAGAAATGCTTACCAATGCACCTCAAGTGACATTGCATTCTGACTTTCCACAGAGAGTAGTTTGTACCATCGAATCTAGGACTATCCTTCTTGTAAGATGCCATTTGGGATCACCTCAAGCTATTAAGATTTTCTTTAGAGGAACCTAGACTGATACCAATTGTTGGCCTTGCCATTACACCAAAAGATTGACCTGTCAATGCCCAATACAAGCATTAGTTAATATCCACGGGAGGTGGTTAAACCATGTCATGAACATGAAGGGAGATGCTAGCATTTAGTCCAACGCAAAATAGCCATATAGGCTTAAGATAATGCCATATAGGCATGCAATGTGAAATATATCCAATACAAAATATGTACAAAAATGCCATATAGGCATACAACAAAGGGCTTTGGAATCAAAAATCATTGCTCTCCATGCTCTCGAAATAAACTCTTTCCCTTTGCTTGTTGATCGAATGATGATACTTCTATCACTCATTTATGCTATGGTTGAGGACTGCTCCTGCTCCTCCTCCTAGGGTTTAGTTCTTGGTCAAGTCTTATCTGTTACAATAAGAAGTAAAGATATTAATATATAGAAATTACATTAAAAAAAATGATATATTTAACAAATTAATAACTTACCACCATCTGATGATCACTCTCCATGAGGGAAATATTCAAATTCCCATTCTGAGGCATGCTGAAGCCCCATATAAACCATCCAAATAGAAATTAAACTACGAACCAATAATGGTTTTATTTTTCACTAACTAACATCTATAACAATGAATGCAAATTGAAATTTAGTAATTTTCCTCATACCTCCCCTATCATATCCATCAAGGATTGTATAGAGGATGAAACACCGATCTCCATTTCCCTCTAAACATTCAGAGGTTTTTTCGCTTGCAACAACAAAAAATAAAACAAAAAATTATTCAATCACGAAAACTAAAATAGCAATCCACGTCATGACTTATAATGTATGAGATAATGAAAAAAAAATTGAGTACTTATTAAAATATATATTTCTAACTATCATGCTTACTATTTTCCCTATCCATGTCTTGTTCGAAAGCACGTGTTTTTAGGCTTTTACCCATAGTAGCAAGCTAGTGGGCCGTTTGATAAAATGATTTTGTAGACATGTACGCTAACTATGGTGGCATAGAGAATGAAGTGAGCTATTTGAAAAAATCCCTTAAAGAACTGGGGTCTCATGGTGATGGAATGCAATTACAAACAAATGCACGTCATGGCATTCCATCACCATAAGACCACATTTATTTTAGGCATTTTTTCAAATAGGTCATCACCTTCTCTATGGTATTATTGCTTACTATTATTCTTTGGTAGAAATTTTTCCAACCATCCATAGTTTGTTGGAAAGCACCTATTTTAGGCTTTTAGCCATAGCAACAAGGAAGTGAGTAGTTTGATAAAATTATTTGGTACACATGTATGGAAAATGTGGTATCATAGAAAGGTGGTGAGATCTTTGAAGAAATTCCTTGAAGAAATGTGGTCTCATGGTGATGGAATGGCATTCCATCACCATGAGACCACATTTCTTCAAGGCATTTTTTCAAACTATTCACTGCCTTGTTTATGCTATTGCTTACTTTTATACTTTGATAGATTTTATCCAAGCATCCATAGTTTGTTGGAAAGCACCTTTTTTAAGATTTTAGCCATAGCAGCAAGGAAATTAACACTTTGATAAAATTATTTGGTAGACATGTATGGAAAATGTGGTAGCATAGAAAAGGCGGTGAGCTATTTGAAAAAGTGCCTCAAATAAATTGGGTCTCATGGTGATGTACATCACCACGAGACCACATTTCTTTGAGGAATTTTTTCAATTAACTCATTTCCTTGTCTATGCTATTGCTTACTACTATTCTTTCATATATTCCTTCCAAGCATCCATAGCATAGACAAGGTAGTGAACTTTTTGAAAAGATGCCTCAATAAAAAGTGGTCTCATGGAATGCCATGACAAGAAAATGAAATTGGAAGCTAGTCCTACTTATTACTTATGCTATGTGAAGTAATTGCAATACTGCTTATTTTGACTTTCTAAACAACTATATTGCAGTTGAAATTTTGTCATCTATCAACATCTAGTTATTAGTTATGGAATGTGAAGTAATTCTTTGAGTTTGAAAGATGTGTAATGCAATGTAATAAATGATATGAATATAAAATACACACGTCTATTACTTCTACAATTCATTAGTTAAAATATTTATTTTATTACTTGCATGTAGGTTTTGTATAAATCCACTGGCACTCTAGGAGGTGTTCCCACAAAACCTCCAATATTAGCTTATTCAACATCCAAAATCACATATTAGAATACCATTCATAAAAAAATTCTATTAACATGTAATAAATTCATAATTGTTTATTAGTTACATACCTCAATGATAGATGCAGTGGAGTAATAAGTGGGTGTAGGGTCGGTGTATCTAGTATTAGCAATGTGACCTTGTAATTTTATTAAAATAATAAAACTAAATTAGATAATCTTGCATTTCAAAATTGAAATTTAATAAATTAAATTCAATGAACATGTTAACTTTTACTTGAGTATCAATGCTATAGGCCTCATGCAAAATGTTAGTTGCCCTCGCCATCTCCATAGTTATAGACAGATCCTATGTAGCAGCCTCTTGAGTGTCAGTGGGGTCATATGAACAAGTCGCCTCGCAAGATTGACACAAATGGGATCGAAGCCCACCACTCAAAGACTCCCTTAGATGGCGTTGTAGAATAGGGTTGGCATGCTGGATGACACTCTGGGTTAAAGTGATGATGGCATGCAAAGTCTCTACATCAGAACTCTTCTTTGCAATGGAAGGTGTAATGATGTGCTCATGAGATAGCCTAGAGAGAGGTCATCTCCCTAGCCACGTAGGATCCGGTTGTGCATCAGGTCTATCTTGAGCCGACCCCCCACCTTTCCCCTAGAATTCCCTCATATCAAAATAATTTGGTATTTTTTCGAGATGAACTCACAATATAGTTTCCTAAGGAAATACTTTAGGACTTCATAATTGTTGCATGGTGGGTAATCAAAAACCATGTACCCCCTATCCCAAGAAAATTTCCTAATCTATTGGTGGTGACACCAATGAATAGGAAACCTCTTCACATTGAGGCTAAGATTTGCATTTGTGCCTGGGTCAATGAATAATGAGCACAAATCTAATTTTGTATTTTTTAGATCTTTTACATCTTTGTATGATAATTAATCTCGATAATAATCCCTAGCCACTTGCCTCCTATCTTGCCAACTAGTTAATTGTTTGTTGATTGAATCTACATGTTTTAAAATTTCTTTTAGTGAAGTTTCCAAGGTCATTCTTTTCACGGTTGAATTGTTTGGATTGTTCAACCTCCTGATTAAATCCCTAATTTATTTTTTATTATTCTCAATTTCACTCATTAAGTTTTGCTAAGTGCCAAGAGGATGTTGAGGGATTGGTGGAGGAGATTGAGGTTGTGGTTGATTAACTTGAGGATTTTATTGTTGTTGTTGTTCTTGATTTGCATGTTGAGGACTTTGAGGAGGGTTTGCAGGTTGATTGAAATCTCCTACAAATTCAAAAAATAAATATATAAAAACAACCTAAAACTAACAAATTCAAAACAAAAAACAAACAATCCTTACCTCTTACACCTCCTCGTTGACGTGGCAGAATCCTTGCGATGAAACAACAACAGTTGATGAAGAATTTTGAAAAAACCTCCTCCCTAAATGCGAGTACAAAAAATTGGTGTTTTGGTTGCATGTAAGAAAAAAAAACACAATCACAAGTTAAAATGAATTTGATTTTTTTTTCTTTTAATAGGTCATAACTCAAGCGTGTTATAACACAATCACATTATGGGCTTATTGTGGTCAAGGCTCAGGATTGGCACACCAAGCCATGACACGAGCACACTATAATGAGTTTGGGTTATAACACACTTGTGTTATGAGCTTTCAAAATGTTTTTAAAAAGTTGGCCACAAATTGGCTACCCATCTTTTTTCACCCACCCATAGGGTTTGGGAGATTGAGAGAGAGGGTGAGGGGGAGAGAGAGGTGATAGAGATATAATTAGAGATTGAAGGAGGAAGGTAGAGATATTGATAGATAGAGGAGGGAGGGAGAGAGAGGTATAGAGAGGGATAGGTTAGATAGAGAGAGAAGTAGAGAGGGAAGGTGGGTGGGAAAAAGGGGGAGATAGATAATATTAGAGAGGGAAAGAGGGAGGGAGGGAGGGAGGGAGAGAGGGGTGAGATAGAGAGAAGAGGGAGGGAGAGAGATAATTGTGCTTGATAGAGATTAAAGAGGGGAGGAGAGAGTGAGAGAGAGAAATATGGGAGAGAGGGAGAGAGAGGGAAAGAGGGAGAGGTAGAGATTGAGAGGGAGATAGAGAGAGTTATATAGGGAAGGAGTGACAGAGAGTAGAGAAGAAATGAGAGAGAGGAGGATGATTGGGAGATTGAGAGAGGGAGAGAGAGGAAAGGATGGAGGGAGATGTAGAGATTGAGAAAGAGATAGAGATAAGTATATATAAAAAGGAGAGAGAGATGGGGAGGAGGAGGGAGTAGTAGAGAGATATATGTGATAGAGAGGAGGATAGGAGGAGAGAGAGGATAGGAGAAAGATATGAGAGAGAGGGGAGGAAGGAGAGAGAGCAGAGGAGGAAGGAGATATTAAGAGAGATGAGGGAGGAGATAGAGGAGGTAGAGAGGATAGGTTAGATAGAGAAAGAGGGAAATAGGGTGATACATATATAGAGAGAGAGAAAGATAGAAATAACGCTAAATAGGGAGGAGGAGGAGAGAGATAGGTGAGATAAAGAGAAGCATATAGGAAGGAGAGGGAGAGGAGGAAGGTGGGGAGATTGAGAGAGAGGGGAGAGAGGGGAGGAGAGGGAGAGATAGAGAATTATATAGGGAATGAGAGATAGAGAAGGAGATGTAGAGGAGGGACAAATAGGTCGAGACAGAGAGAGAGAGAGAGAGAGAGAGAGAGAGAGAGAGAGAGAGAGAGAGAGAGAGAGAGGGAGGGAGAGAGATGGAATGAGGAAGGGATAGGTAAAGATAAGTATATCAGGAATGAGAAATAGAGAGGGGTGAGGAGGGTGGAGAAGTAGAGAGAGGGAGAGGTAGGGAGGGAGAGAGGTGATATATAGAGAGAGGAGGGAGGGAGAGAGATAGAGAGAAGTAGAGAGGGAAGGAGGGAGGGATAGAGGGAGAGAGAAGTTAAATAAAGAGAAAGAGAGAGAGGGGGGGAAGGAGGAAGGTGGAGAGATTGAGAGAGAGGAGGGAGGGTGAGAGATGGGAAAAGATGGATAGGTTAGAGAGAGAGAAGTAGAGAGGGAAGGTGGGTGCGAGAAAGGGAGAGAGAGAGAGAGGCAAGAGAGATAAATTTAGAGAGGGAAGGAGGGAGGTGTTGTGTAGTTTCACAACATGGCCCATTTTTCTCTTTGGAAAAATATGGACCCCCCTTTTTTTTTCCTCTTGTTCCTCTTTTCTTTTTCTTGTTTTGGCATTGTTTTGTGGCTTGGTTGCTTCTGACTCTCTCTTGGTCCTATTGGCCTTTTATTTTTGGCTTATTTTTTATTTCCCAGAATTGATTTTCGGTCCTTTTATGAAGTTTGATATTTTTAACGGAAACCAAAATCTCAGAGTCTTTTGATTGTATCGAAGTGATTATATCTTCAATTAATTTTAATTCCACTAAGTAAGTCAACAAGCGAAAGTGTTAATCCCAGTGATATATTTTATTCTTGTATCCGAATCTGATAATTTTACTTGAAACTCAGAAACCGGAGGGTTTGATTTGAAGTGCTTTAATTTTTCTTGAAGCTCGGTTTTTGGTCTTTTCTTTCATTCCAGTCTTTGTTCTCTTTGAAGCTAGGAAGTAATTTACCAGAATCTGGTATTTTTTTCAAAAGTTGATACCAGAAAGCATTAATCCCGGTGATCATAGATTGATCATGTATCTTTAATGGTCCATGCCTAATCGATTATCGAAGTGACACAAGTGTGCCATGTATGATCACCATGTCATCTTTTCCCTCTAGTAGTGAGAATGCATAGAAATCCAGGTGTTCATAATTTGAACCCTAATCCATAATCATTACACCTTTATTTGATAAATTTAATGCACTGTAATAGGTTACTAATGAAGGTGGAAAACTACGCATGTATTTGGCACCACATTAAGCATAGAGTTGCTTTTGTAACACTCTACTTCACATCATTCTGCAACTTTGCAAAGAACATTAAAAGAACGAAATAATTTTGGAATGTAAGGAAAGGTAAATTTTGAGAAACCAAAGAAAAACATAGTTACCAAGGGTTTTGGAGTCCCATTTCAAGAGATTATCATTATCAGCCAGAACCAGGTATGTTTTGAATAATTGATTTTGCACTAGTTATTTTTATATTCAAAGATCTTGAAAGATGTTTTTCCTTTAAAATGTTTGAAATTGAAATAATGTTTATTCTCTGATTTTGAATTTAACCCAAAAATGAATGAAAGTTTTTATGAAATTGTAAGAAATTTATGGTTATATTTAACCCTAACTCGCACATAAGGGACATATTTGAAAAGTATAGAAAATACCAGTAAAAATGAGTACTTTTGACACAAGAGCATAAGATGAATTCAAGTATTGCAATTCACAAGCTATACCAATCAATTTGTTAGTGACAAAAAATTATATGGGGTGGTCTTCTAATATTGAAATTCACACTCAAATATGGCAAGAGAATGCTTCTCAATGTATTGGAAAAGTTATAGAAGGTTATTTTCCTTAGTAGGGTTTCCACCAACAATAGAGGCCCTTGAATTGGTTGCACAATGTATGAATTATTATGACCCTGATAAAAGAATCGTTGAGAAGGAAGGAAGAATTAGTGCTGATCTCACACTCAAAGGAATTACATACACATTTGGGTTTCCTATTTTCACTTAGATGTACAACATTGATATGAAGACTATAGCTAGGACTTATCAAAATGTTGAAGCTCACAATAGAGAGATTATGAGTACCCAATGGTGCCATGAGAAAATTACACCATAGAAAAAAGTACTCCAAAGGTCTATGTTCAACAAAGAAATTTAAGATATTATTACTCTACTAAACAGGATGGCTAGTTTAAGAGATGCTAGTAAATTTGAGCCCTACATGTTCATGATAATATCCAGATTGATGGAAAGTCTCATGCAAATGCACTGGGGAAAGTTGATTAGTGACAGATTATGTGAATAGATAAAGGAATTTCCCAAAACTAGGTGTTTTTATTTGTCTTCATATGTGATTTATTCCTGCACCATCAGAGCAAGCAAACAAGGGTTGAAAAGGGTTGGTATTCTGGGCAAGGAGGTTGGAAATAGTTTGATATATGTGTACACATCTAAAAATGGTCAAGGTTAACCAAACCTATTAATTAATTAAATATGAATTATTTAATTAATATTCTTAACTCATCTACATATAAATAAATTTAATTATTTATTTATATTGTTCATTTTCCAATTCTTCTAGTTTAATTAAATAAATAAAGTTTATTTAATTAATTGCTACCTTCCTCTTAATTAATTAAATAGATTTCACAATTTATTTATATTAATTATCACAAGTTTAAATTCTAAATTTAAATGATATTCTTCATTTCACATTTAATTAAATATTTTCAATATTTAATTAAAACACTTTCTAAAATTCTTCACTCTTCTCACATAATTAAATATTTTCAATATTTAATTAAAAGATTTTTCTCTTCTCCATAATTAAATATTTTCAAATATTTAATTATGAGGCTTTTCATTTCCCATACATATTTAAATATTTATTTATTTAAATTATGGAGACATCTTTCATTTTTTCTCTTCATTTTCCATCTGTCTCTAAAACTTCCATCTTCTTTTCGAATTCTTGATCTCTCACCGTTCATTTCAACAGGTTTGAACTCAACCATTGATCTTGGCCAATTGAATTCTAGCCTTCAAAAATCTATAAATACAACCCTCTTGTGGGTTTGAAAGGATCTCGATCTCTAGATTTTCATACGTAGTTATTATAGTCGCATTTCAGTTTTAGCAAGCATTTTTAATATCATAGCATTTCAATTTCATAGTTTAAAGCATACTAGCAATGCACATGCATTTTTATTAATCTCATTCTCTCAAGCTTCCATTCTAGAAGCTTGTTGTTTAAAACAACTGAGAGCAAGCATCTTGAAATGAATCCTTGGAGATAGAGGACAATGGGACGAATTTGAAAGAGCTGCTTGTGTTTTAGAGTTTGCATTTTGCTTTCTTTAATTTAGTTTCTTTAATCTAATGTTTCATTGGTGTATTAGTTTAGATTCATTTAGATTCACACATTCTAACATACACATTTCTGGTGCCCACCGTGGGGCCAAGCCCCACATTTAATATTTCTTTTTGCAGATTTTTCTGGTAGGTGACGGACAAAAATCATGTTTTGGTGCATACGAGTCTCGGTTCAGCGCATACGAGGACTGTTTCAGTGCATTTATGAGATCTTTCGACGCATATTTTAACTGTTTTGGTGCATCCATGACCTGTTTCGGTGCATACATGACCTATTTTGGCACATAGATGACCTGTCTCGACACATACAGTTGTAAAAATTTTAAATTCTGATTCCGACGCAATCCACGGACAAGATTTTTTAAATTTTATTTTTAACAGAATGAAGCAATCCTAGGGTAGACATTTAATATGAATTAACCAATCCTAGGATAGTCACCAAACATAAATTTTCTTTTGGTTAAAATGAATCCCATGTTTTTAGTGAAGCAACATCTTCACTTAGTATAGAGAATTTGTCAATTTGGGGATTTAAAATTGAACTATTATTGTTTGCTGTGATTGTGGGTAATAGGTTTATGCTCTCCCCTTAACTGGGTGATCAGAACACCATAATTACCTTTTATTTTTTTGTAATTTAATGCTTTATTACATCCTTTAGAAGGCCTGCTCCTGTGGGAAAAATAACTCACCCAAGAGGAACGACCTAAGTGGGAACACCTAAAGCCAAGGTTTCCAACCCACTTTAATCAAAAGCAAGTTGTTGATGAAAATCCAACTTGACAGTAGTGCGCAGGACAACCATCCCCAAAACCTTTGTTCTAAAGTTTGGGTGGTCTCTCAAGGGAGTATATCTATTTGCCACACTGAACGAATATCCTTACTAAAAACCATAGTGTAGAAAGCCAGCCGTGTCAGTATCCAAACATCATCTTAAACACAGTGCAAGGGGAGGGAAGAATCTACCCCCAAGACACTTACCATATAGTTGCTACAGATTGTTTTCTCAAGGGATTCGGTATCCACTTTCGTCACTTTGAGTACGCACCTGGAAAAGACAAAAACACGGGCGCCCTCTAGGGGGTGATAAGGCTATGTGAGTCAATGCGATTTTAAGCTGTGGGCTGTGATTACTATGATGACTTATTTGAAAAATTAAGAGTGAGTCTGACTAAAGTGCTTATCTTGTTTAAAACCTATGGAAATCTCAAGAACATACACTCTTTCTTTAGATTTTATGATTAACAAAACAACTGCCTACTTCTATGCTGTGTTTTTCACATTTAAATCAGATTAAGATCATCCAAAACAATTTTTTTTATCAAAATGTCAAAACATGTCGGTCTCAGGAGTAATTTAGCACATCCCGGGTCTATTTCAACGCATCTGTGCTCTATTTTAGTGCATCTGTGCTTTGTTTCGGCGCATCTGTGCTCTGTTTTACTACATCTGTGCTTTGTTTTAGCACATCTTTGCTCTGTTTCAGCGCATCTGTGCTCTGTTTCAGCACGTCTGTGCTCTGTTTCGATGCATCTATGCTCTGTTTTGGCGCATTCAGTCTTTATTTTGGCACATCTATTTTCCAAGCCTAGGTGATTTTCTGACTTTCAGAAAATCAAGTCTTATCGATCTAGTCTTTCCCATGCTCAGAGTTTGGAAGTCTACAACTTTTGCTAACAAGTCCTTAGAAAGAAAGATTAGAAAGCCCAAGAAGTCTCTCTATTATAAGAAACTATTGAAGAATAGGAAATTTCTATATCAAAGTCAAAAGGTCTTGCTTGAACACAAAACCTTTATTCATCAATATTAGGACTATGTTAGAGTTTTCACTGACGATTATGCTGTAGAACCCTTATACTAAAGAGCTTTCTTTCAAAGAAGAGCCCTTTCTCAAAGGCATAATCACAGTCAGCGTATTCATTCCTCTTATATTCCCCAACTTGCAATCACATACGCTACTCGTCCAAATCAAATTCTGCAATAGAGAACTCAAACGCTTTAGGCATCCATTAAATTCATCTTTCTACAAAGCTAAGATCAAACTTCACAAAGTGCAAAATCATATTTATTTTTGATCTTTGGTTTAATTCCCACAAACAGGATTTTCATCCTTTCAATCATGGAATCACGAGCTAAAGATTAAAAATCTTTTAAGTCATAGAATCTTCATTCTATCTTGACTTTCATATCCATCACCGCTGCACTATTTCATTTCTTTGATCAAAGTTAGTAGAATTTGAGTAAAGCTTATTCCTATTACCACGAGATCTCAAAAGCACCTAGAAAAAGATGAAAGTACAGTGAACAACATGGGTGACAATAGTGAGAGGGAGGAAAACCTTTTTAACAATTCAAATACTGAAGAGTTAATGGAAGAAAAGCTCCAAGAAACGGAATAGGATCCCCAATTCCATACTCTTATGGAAAGGATTTTAGAACGAAATAAGGAAAGATATTTCCTTTCATTAGCTAATCAAGGAGCTAAGTTACCTGCTGATTTTGACATAGAAGGGCTTAAGGAGGATCCTAAAATTCCTCTCAATGATTTTGGTGCCCTTACTCAATAGATAAAGGAATCACAAGGACAAATAAAAGAAATGAAAGGGGGTACAACAAAGAAGTATGTTTTGGATGAAATATGTCCTTATCCATTCGATAGGAGTCTTCGAATGATTCCTTTTCCAAAACATTGTGAAATCCCTAAGTTTGATAGGTATAAAGGGAAAACTGACCCCATTGAGCATGTAAGGGATTTCCGAAATATGAGCTTATAATTTGCTCATAACGATACCTACTTAATGTGGTTGTTTCCACAAAGTCTGGGTGGACAATCCATGGAGTGGCTTTCAAAGATCACTCCCCCCATCAAATTTTTTGAGGATTTAATAAACAAATTTATATCACAACACTCCTACAACATTCAACACCAGATAACCATGCTTGATCTTTGTAAAGTAAAACAAAAAGTAGGGGAATCTTTCACTACATTTTTGCAAAGGTGGAGAAGGGTGTTTGTGAAATACTCTCGTCCTATTCCTGAAAAGGAAAAGATTCAAATCTTCATCGATAGTCTTAATCAAGAAATGAGTTACAGACTAAACCTTCACTGTCCTCAATCATTTGAAAAATTGATTGAAAATGCAATTACTATTGAAGGTGCATTGATCAAGCGTGGAGTTCTAAAAATTGATAAAAAGGGTTCAAATTTGTACAACAACAACAACCATAATAATAAAAATGACAAGTCACGATTTTGGACTCAAAATAAAAATATTGTGAATGATGGGGTCGTAGGTGCTAACAACGTGAATACAAAGCCCGCCGTCCTTAATGTGTCAAGTGTTCAACGTAACAATAATACTGGAAATTCTGGTACCCAAGGCAATTTTTCCAATCAAGGAAACACAACTAACAATCGTGGAAATAATTTTGGCAATAATCAAAATTCAAATGCACCCAGATCATCATATTTTTTGAATCGACGAAGTTTCACTCCCTTGGGCCAATCTTTGGAATCCATTCTCAAAGAATTATTGAATCAAAATGCTATTACATTTCCACCACAAAGAGACTATGTGCCTCAAGTTAAACCACCATCATGGAATGACTCACATTTCTGTGATTATCATAGGTGCAAAGGTCATAAAATGAAAAATTGCCAAGGGTTAAAGAATATTGTTCAAGATTTAATTGATAATCATACCATCACAGTTGAGGGACATAATGTCAATAATGACCATCAAGCATTCAAGAATCCGCTCCGTAATTATCACAAAGGGGAATCCTCGAGTGACAAGGGAAATAATGTTTATAACATCCACGACATTATTATCAATCATATCTATACTGACGATCCTCAAATCAACGCTATCTGAATTAAAGGTAAGCAAGAATATCGAGAGGTCAATGTTACGACAAGGGGACAAGCCAAGATCATTGTCAAAGGAAGCTCATCTAAAGTAGCAATTCCCCCTCCAAGTCAATACAATTTGGTTGATGAACTGCGAAAAACATCAGCCCAAATTTCTATCTTGGAACTTTTAAAGTTATCACCTGCACATAAGGACATTCTAGAAAAGGCCCTTGTTGGTACATTTGTATCTCCTGATCTAGATATCGATAAATTTCAAGCCATGGTGGGATGCTTTTCCTCCTACATATGTTTATCTTTTTCTAAAAAAGATGATTCATCCATAACCCATCCGCATAATTCATCACTCTATTTAGAAGTCATGGTTCACAAAGCCCGCATTAGATGTGTTCTCATAGATGGGGGAGCTGGATTAAACATTTGTACTTTAAAATTAGTCCTAGCTTTAGGATATTCAGCAAACTCTATAGATCCACGTAGGAAAATTACAATCAAGGCATATGATGATGAAGAAAGAACTTCAAAAGGTCTCATCATGTTACCAATCAGAGTGGGACCTGTTGTGAAGAATACCTTTTGTTAGGTTCTTGATCAGGATCTAACCTATAACATACTATTGGGTCATCCATGGATCCATGACATGCAAGTTGTTCCATCTACTTATCGTCAATGTTTGAAGTTTCCATACAATGGACAGGAAGTAACAATACCCGCTGATCACATTAGCAGTCAAACTTGTTCTAACCTAAGAGCAACTCAGGACACATTCATCCCACATAATAGAGAGGCTTTGGCCATCTCTACCTACAAAAACAAAGAATAAGCACAAGAAATGATAAGCAATTTTGGCACCAAGTTAAAATTGAAAGATAATGGGGTGGGATAATATTCTTTATCTCTCTCTAATCTACCCCTATCTCCAAGATCCCATGGTCAACCATCAACATCTACACAAAAGGCTGTAGTAGCTTTAGCCTCGACTTCAGCTCCCATTACCAAATTCAATGGGATATTTATCAAAGAAACTGAAGTAGAAGATAGGGCTATTCTTGATTGGCTCTATAAAGATGAAGAGGAATTCATACAACATATTAAGTTACCCACAAAACAATATGGAAAGGGTTATGCTATCATGCAACAAATGGGTTATGAAGGAAATGGCCCTATAGGTAAAAGGAAAGAGGGTATTGTTGAACCTGTCCAATTATAAACAATGCACCCAAAGGATAATACTGGGTTAGGATATGGTGAAGATACTAAGGAAGAAGTAGCGCAAATATCATCAAATGAGGAGTTAGCTGAAACTATTCTACGAATTCAAGAAAACAATTCTGACACTGACTCCAATGAATATGAATGGGACACCATCTTTGATGATCAATTCTAGAGGGATAAAAAGGTGGATGTCATACACAAATTCTCACCGGCAGTCTTACAAGGAGAAAGCTCAAGGTCTCCATTTGATGACATTCTGCAAAGCAACCATGACTCAAGTGAGACCAATTCGATTCAAAGTGAGATAGATCATTTTGAGGAAGATATCATCTTAGACTTCTCCCATAATAATGTTGACAATAACATCATGATCCTGACGGCCAACGACCTTACTCATCCTAATGATCCATTACCTTTGGTACATCCCGAACTCATTGATTGGGAACAAATATCACCCATTGATATTCCAACTTTTCCAAACGACGAAACCATAATAAACTTTCTTTGTTCATCCCATCCCAAAACAAGTTCCACCGGGGAATTACAAGATTAGAGTTTTTGATAGGAAAGTGCCAAGTTTCTTAGCTATGAAATAAATAATATAAAAGAAATATCTAATGGTGAAAACCTAACAAAGGCAATATTAGATCAAGAAAAGAGAGAAATAAAAAGCGTATCCAATGGTGAAAACCTTTCAAAGGCACTAGAGGATGGGAAACTTGACACTCTTCTGGAGCATTATCAGGAAAGGTCTTCCATTCTAATCAAACCAACAGAGGCACTCAATATAGGTACTACAGAATAGCCCAAAGTTTTGCAATTGGCTGCATTTCTAACAGACAAAGAAGTACCTAGATTTATAGAATTTCTCAAAGATAATCAAATTAGTTTTGCATGGTCCTATGTAGATATGCCTGGATTAGATCCAAATCTCATCATGCATCCTCTATCTATTACACCAGGGGAAAAACCTGTAAAATAGAAACTCAGAAAAATGCATCCACATGTTGCATTATTGGTTAAAGAGGAATTAAAAAAGCTTTTAGATTTTGGGTTCATCCTTTCCATGGACTATGCAGAATGGATCTCCAATATCGTGCCTATTTTAAAGCCAGACAAAAGGATTAGAATTTGTACAGATTTTAGGGATTTGAACAAAGCATGTCCTAAAGATGACTTTCCCTTACCAAACATAGATATGATTGTTGATTTAACCACTGGACATGCAATGTACTCATTAATGGATGGATTTTCAGGATACAACCAGATCAAGATTGCACTAGAAGATCAAGATAAAACAACATTCACATGTCCTTGGGGTACCTATTGTTGGAACGTAATGTCTTTTGGATTGAAAAACGCAGGAGCTACATACCAACATGCAATGACAACGATTTTTCATGATATGATGCATACATTCATGGAAGATTATGTTGATGAACTCCTCGCAAAATCTAATACTAGAGAAGGACACCTAGATATCTTATCAAAAATCTTCAAGAGAATGGAAAAATTCAAAGTAAGACTTAACCCTAAGAAATGCATTTTTGGAGTGAAATCTGGAAAATTATTAGGATACATTATATCAGAAAAGGGAATTGAAGTGGATCTGGCTAAGGTACAAGAAATTCTTGATATGCCACCACTAAGGAACATTAGTCAACTACACTCTTTGTAGGGACGGTTACAATCTATTCAAAGATTCATTGCTTAACTGGCGGACAAAAGTTTACCATTTACACATCTCTTACACAAGAATGTTCCATTCAAGTGGGAGTACAAATGTGAAGCAACATTTGGTTAGATAAAGCAGTATCTCATGAATCCACCAATATTGATTCCACCGGTACAAGGTGCACCTCTTATATTATATATTGCTGCCACAAAAGTATCTTTACGAGCACTATTGGCACAAGAAGACAACTCAGAAAAACAACGAGCTATTTATTACATTAGTCGAACCCTAACAAGTCATGAGCTAAATTATACCTTCATTGAAAAAGCTTGTTTAGTAGTGGTGTTCACTTCTCAAAAGTTATGACACTACATGTTAACTCATACAGTAAAGCTGCTGGCTAAGATTGACCCACTCAAATATCTTTTAAGTAAAGCAACCTTAACTGGCAGGTTGGCTAAATGGGTTATGATCCTAAGCAAGTTTGATATTCATTATGTGGATGGAAAAGCTATAAAGGGACAAGTAATTGCAGATCAATTAGCGGAAGCATCAATACCAGCAAAACACCCAATACACATCGATTTTCTTGATGCCGATGTGTTTACAGCAGTTATCCAGCAGTCATGGTCACTCTACTTTGATGGTTCTTACACTCAACATGGTTCAGGAGCAGGAATTCTTTTTATTACACCTCAAGGACATACAATCCCAAAATCTTATCAGATAATGTTTCCTTGCACAAACAACATAGCTGAGTATGAGGCGTTGATAATCGGCATAAGAATTGCAGTAGACTGGAAAATCATAGAGCTCCAAGTTTTTGGTTATTCACAACTTGTTATAAACCAAATCAATGATGAATATCACAATAAAGATGACAAGTTGATACCTTACAAAATAATGGTGGAAGATCTCAAGAAATACTTTGTTAATATCAAGTTCATACAGATTCTGTGCATTGATAATAAAGTAGCAGACGCTATGGCTACAATTGCCTCTCTACTCCAGTTGACAAAGAATAAAAAATGGTATGATTTCCTAGTGGAACAATTGTTTTCTCTCGCCCATGACAATCTTGAAATTCAAATCATTTACCATCTGATGAGTTTCGACTCTTCCTTATACTACCAAATTTACACTTACCTAAGAGATACTACTTTACCCTTAGGTTTGTCTAGGAATCAGAAAAGAAATTTTATTCGTCAATCATCCCGCTACACCTTAATTGCTGATGCCTTATACCGGCGTGGTCTGGATGTTACTCTCCTTAGATTTCTTGAACGCGATGAATCGGAAAAGGCCTTACAAGAAGTACATGGTGGAATTTGTGGGACACATTCAAGTGGACTAACCTTAGCAAAGAAACTTGTAAGATTAGGGTACTATTGGCCAACCATGGAGAAAGAATCATTCACCTTTGTGAAGAAATGCATAAAATGTCAGATTCATGGGAATCTCATTCACGCTCCTGCTCAGGAATTACAACCCTTCACCACAACATCGCCTTTCGCTCAGTGGGGATTGGACTTGGTTGGCAAAATACATCCATCATCTTCAAATGGACATAAATTTATCATTACAGCCACTGAGTATTTCACTAAGTGGATTGAAGTTGTTCCTTTGACAACTGTTACAGGCAAACAAATCTCTTCATTCATCTTGAATTATATCATTTGCAAATATGGCATTCCTAAATCCATTATCACAGACAATGGTAGACCCTTTAAAAATCAGGATGTTGAGGAACTATGTGAAATATTTTGCATCCAACATCGGTTCTCTACACCTTATTATCTACAAGGAAATGGTCAAGCCGAAGCTTCAAACAAAACAATTCTAAAGATTTTGAAGAAAACAGTGAATGAAGCAGGTCGTGATTGGCATGTCCAATTGAATCCAACATTATGGGCCTATAGAACAAGCATTTGCACACCAACAAGAGCTACTCCTTATGCTTTAGTCTATGGAGTAGAAGCTATTCTACCTTTGGAAGTTGAGATTCCTTCACTTCGAGTATCACTCAAAGGGTTAATCAATGATGAAGACTACAGAGTATCAAGGTTGCAAGAGCTAGAACTGCTTGATGAATGACGTCAAATTGTAGGTAATCATTTAAAGGGATATCAACAGATTATGTCCCGCAGCTACAATCATAGAGTCAAACCATGAAATTTTCAAGTAGGTGACTTGGTTCTCAGAGAAAACCCTCAAAATCAACAAGATCGGGAAAAGAAAGGCAAGTTCAAACCTAATTGGTTGGGCCCGTTCATTATCGTTGCAACATAGAGATCGAGGGCATATCAGTTGTCAACAACAAAAGGGGACCTGTTTGAAGATCCAACCAACAACATTCACTTGAAGAAGTTTTATGCTTGAGAAAATATCAAAAACAATATAAAAAGTCCTGAAAAAAAAAAAAAAAAACCGTCGCCTTGATGAAAACCTGGCAAATAGGCATCTTGGTAATAGCAAAAAAACCATAAAAATAGGAAAAGTGCAATAAAAATGAATGGTGAAAACCTGGAAAACAAGCATTGTTTGTGATTTCGTTTGGCTCTCTCATCTATTAGGATTCATCTTGCATATCCATCTTTTTGTCAGCATCATCATCGCATTCGCATCGCATCATCTCCTTGGAACAACAAGGATCTCATCATGGCTTGATGATTTGAGGGTTATCCTTAGCAGTAGTTATGTCTAGCAAGAGTTGGAGTACAAGGCCACTAGGGGGTAGTTCGCTTCTTGGAGCTTTTCTAGCAGGTAGTCATTAGCATGTGTCTAAAATAAGAGTATCAAAAGAAACAATCTTGTTCAATTAAAATGAGCTTACATGACTATTTTGACAGATGATTTAAAACAAATTGGATGATCTTAATCTGAATAAAATGAATGACAAACTTAACACAAATCAGTTGCAATTGTTGTTTTGATATTTGATGACACCATATCTTTGGAGTGGTTCAATGATGTACTGAACTAGAATCACAAGGAAGAAGTATGATTTCTCTTTGCTTGCTGTCTGAAAGCTAATCATTAGTATTGTGAAAATTGGTCGTAGGACATGCTCTACAACATATCATTGATGACATTTCAGAATTTACATAGGAAAATGGTTAACTTTTGTCTATTTATGCAAGCAATACTCAGGTCATCTTGGTAAAATTATACCTCGATGCTTGTATTAACTTGCTACATCAAATATTATGAAAGCAGTACTCAGGTCATCATTGCTACTAACATACCCTTTGATGCTTGTACTAACTTTCAACATATCAAAAGGCTCAATGATGACAACTAAACACAACAGGAAATGGCAACAAGGAGAATGGTTCATTATTTCATTTAGGATTGCATAATTCATTATTACTTTTTAGGACTGCATAATTCATTTGCATTTTCGAGGGCCTTTTTAAAAAGATTTTTGAGGGTTGACCATGTTCTTGAATATCTTTTTCAGACAATAGTTGAGTATGACTGGACATTTTGTTACATCTCATTTTCCATTATCATTATCATATCACTTGCATACTTACATCATCATTTCATTTTATTATCACATTCATTATCATCTCATTTTATTCATCATGATCATTATCCATCATTACATATGCATGGTCATTATTTTAATCATTCAATAACATATACATTTGCATATTTCACACACATTCATAAACAAAATTGTATCCATCATTTAGGTCATCATGATCATTTGCATCATATATCATAAGTTCACTACATAAGTGCATTTCCATTACATCATTATTATCATTCATTTTACATCATAAATCATGTCACGTTCATATCCTTCATTACACATTACATCATCATAGATCATATTCTCTCATTCCATCTAAAGCATTTACATCCTGCATCATACATTCATTACATACATCATGAAGAAAATATCATTTAGATCATATCATCATTGCATCATCATACACGACATAGCATATAGAAGTAAAAACATGTGCATAAATCATCCATAACACGTGCATAATCAAATCACCACTAAATATCATAGATCTCATCAAAACAAATGTCCAGGAATACAAGGATATGAAATGTTTTAAAAAGATATATCGAATACAATGGCATAAATGTGTACAAAAATGCTCATCACTGAGGGGCATCTGGCCATGGAACATGACTGTTGCTACCTTTGGAGGTAGTAGGTCTCGATGGATCTCTACTCCCAGAAGCTCTGATCTCTCGTCTGACTGACCGACCTACACTCTTGGTCGCACTCCTAGAGTGACTACGTGAATGAGTCTGAGTCTGAGTACCTGACTGTGTAAAATCTATCTGTCGCTCAGGTGGCATTGCCTCAAAATACCTCATCCTATAGTACTCGGCCTCTCGAGCAGTCTCTAGCCCCTCTACTACAACCTCTCTAATAGAGGTGCTCTCAATTGATCTCAGTAGTCTCTCGGCTACCCCCTCAGCTTGTATGCATCGCTCTCTAAAGCTATCTCTCTCGGCTGCAAACTGAGCTATTTGTCGGTCAGGAGGTAGTGGTTGTGCGATATGTGCCTGCACTGACTAATGGTCACCTATGCCTGTGCTAACTGACTCTAAAGATTGTGAACCTCAGCCTGCAAAGCATCCACCTGTCCCTGTGATGGAGCCCTGATAGTAATTCGTGGAGCGGAAGAACTAGCCTGACCTACCACTTGGGATGTTCGTGGCCTCGTACTGAAGGGCACATCAAGGAAAAATCTGTCTCCCACCACCTCCATCATCCCCATCACTGTCTCCGGAGTCATTTGAATCTGTCTCCTCATCCTATGATTCCTCCTCATCCACATCCATGGCCACCCCACCCATATCTACAGCCTGCTCTGCCGATACCTGTCCCTGACCCTGTGGCTGTTGTCGCCCTGCTTGAATAACTGGACCTCCCATCAATGGGGTAGGCTCCTCTAGACTGGTAAACCTAGGAAAGGGATGTGTGTAGAAGTATACAGCATAGTCATCTGTCATCCCTACATCTATGACCTTTGGCCATATAGTCCAATCCTCTGGTTGTAACTCAAAATACTCCTCTTTGGCTGCCTCAATGGTCAAAATAGGACCCCACTCTGGTATATCCTCCCAGTGCCTGGCATAGTGTGCCGCCCTTTGTGGCATCATCTGTACCCATCCAAACTGCCTCAGAACCCTACGGCACATAAATCTCTCAATGATAAATGGGGTGCGTCCAATCAAGTATCTGGACCTTGTCACCTATGACAGCTCTATGTAATCTACATGCCATGGATCACAATCTACATATGGTCTCCAGATAACCATATCCAAGTCATCTAATATGCACCACCAATACTCCAACATGCCTAGCTTGGGCTGGACAAGAGGTCCGCTGTATGCATAGGCATATGGGAACCCCAGGGGACGATCCCTCCAAACAATGGGACGCGTGATGGCAAACTGCTCCCATGCAAAAATCTGAAGAAGAGTGACTCCGTAGGAGAGACTCTTCCCATCTGTGTATACGACTTGATGAAGATCATGGTATAGATGGGCAAGCATGCATGAGCCCCATGCATATTTGGTCTTGTGGAGAAGCATATCCTCCAAAATCCTCCCCCAACCAACTGATAGTCCCTTTTCCCTACAATCAGGACAAAGGAAACCATCGATCATACTTGCTAGAACTGACGATAGTGGGGCATATCCCGATATCATATCCTTCCAGGCAATCTCATACCCACTGGCATGGGGACCCTGGAAAACTTGCCTCAAAGCATCGGTCCCTCCAATATCCTTATGATCATAGATCACTAGCTCTCCAACCACAGGAATACCCAGAATCCTATAAACATCCTTAGGAGTCACCATGATCTCTCCTGTCGGTAAGTAAAATGTGTTATGCTCACTATGCCATCTCTCAGCCAATGCAGTCAACAATGCCCTGTTGACTCGATATTGTGGCATTGCCAGCAACGGACCTAACCCACACTGATGAATGATCCCTAAATCATCCTGGGACAACTGTGGAATCATCTCCCACGTCCAAGGGAATTTCTTCCTAAACTAGAGGAGGTTAAATTCCTCTTTTACAATCATACCAAGCACATCAAGATTCAATCAATCAGCAAGGATTATCAAAAGTAAACATCAAGCAAATCATGTAAAATCAACTAAATCATATCAAAATCATCAATCTATCCATCTCTTTGTTTTTTTTCTTATCGCAAGGAAAGCATATCTATCAAGCCTTTCAATCAGGAAAGGAAATCTATCAAGCCTTTCAATCAGGAAAGAAAATTTATCAACCTTTCGATCAGGAAAGAAAATCAATCATCTCTACTATTTGTTTTCAAGCACGAAGACAAATTTCTCATATCTCATCTTGATGTTTTCAAAAGCATAAAATCAGTTGTCTAATTTAGCAACAATCATCAAACACATGTCAATTTTTCTTCAAAAATTGAAATTCAGCAAAAATCCCTGTATGCGCTAAAATAGGTCATCAATGCGCTAAATCATGTTTGCACAACTTTACTCCCTAGATGCGCTAAAACAGGTCATCAATGCGCTAAATCATGTATGCACTGTTTTATCTAACCTATGCGCTAAAATAGTTATCCAATGCGCTAAAATAGCATCTAACCCGGCCCCGGCTAGCTGGATGTGCTAAAACAATGATCCTATGCACTAATTTACAACCCTATGCTTGACTGTTTTCAACCTATGCACGAGTTTGTATGCACTAACCTATTTCATCGATGCGCTAAAGTTTGACTCGTATGCACTAAAATAAAAAAAATTAAAATTAAAAATTACGAAAAGCCATCAATAATTTCATTCAAAATTAAAAAAAGAGGATTGGATTCACTCACCGGACGTCCATATGTTGCTAGTCTTTGATATCGGTGAGCTCGCTCGAATCTGTGGTGCTCATAATGGATCTACATTGCTAATATCTCTCTTAGAGCTCCAAAATTCTCAAATGTTACTGTTCAAATGAAAGTGACTTCTCACCTTTTTCACCTTTTAAAGGGGTAAAAATGACATTTTTACTACGCAAAGTGTTATTTCGAGAGATAAATCACCAAATTTTCTTTGAAATCATTTGAAAATATTCCAAATCAGCCTCATAACCATTCTCATCACACGATTTATCTCTCGAGGGGGCATATAGCATCATCAGTTAAATTTTTCAAAATCAGGGGCAAATTCTTTGAAGCAATGCATTAAACACATCACTTCAAAGAGGGGAAAAATGTATACATTTAAAAATGGTCAAGGTTAACCAAACCTGTTAATTAATTAAATATGAATTATTTAATTAATATTCTTAACTCATCTACATATAAATAAATTTAATTATTTATTTATATTGTTCATTTTCCAATTCTTCTAGTTTAATTAAATAAATAAAGTTTATTTAATTAATTGCTACCTTCCTCTTAATTAATTAAATAGATTTCACAATTTATTTATATTAATTATCACAAGTTTAAATTCTAAATTTAAATGATATTCTTCATTTCACATTTAATTAAATATTTTCAATATTTAATTAAAACACTTTATGAAATTCTTCACTCTTCTCACATAATTAAATATTTTCAATATTTAATTAAAATATTTTTCTCTTCTCCATAATTAAATATTTTCAAATATTTAATTATGAGGCTTTTCATTTCCCATACATATTTAAATATTTATTTATTTAAATTATGGAGACATCTTTCATTTTGTCTCTTCATTTTCCATCTGTCTCTAAAACTTCCATCTTCTTTTCAAATTCTCAATCTCTCACCATTCATTTCAACAGGTTTGAACTCAACCGTTGATCTTGGCCAATTGAATTTCAGCCTTCAAAAATCTATAAATACAACCCTCTTGTGGGTTGGAAAGGATCTTGATTTCTAGATTTTCATATGTAGTTATTATAGTCGCATTTCAGTTTTAACAAGCATTTTTAATATCAAATAATTTAAATTTCATAGTTTAAAGCATATTAGCAATGCACATGCATTTTTATTAATCTCATTCTCTCAAGCTACCATTATACAAGCTTGCTATTTAAAACAACTGAGAGCAAGCATCTTGAAACGAATCCTTGGAGATAGAGGACAATGGGACGAATTTGAAGGAGTTGCTTGTGTTTTAGAGTTTGCATTTTGCTTTCTTTAATCTAATGTTTCATTGGTGTATTAGTTTAGATTCATTTTGATTCGCACATTCTAACATACACAATATGCTCACTTACCCCAAATCAATATCCATGGGTATAAAGAGAATTACACGAGAGTTAATGATGTGTTCTCCATGAAGCTAGTTAGAATGATGGAAGGTGATAAAGCAAAAAGATTGTTCCTGGAAGCACAAAGTGTTATTAGACTGATGGGAGGCTGGTGTATTGAATTCCCTACATTCTCCTACATAAGGATGGAAGGATTTGATGGAAATCCATTTATGCTACCCATGTACCCAACATATAAGATTGTTTTATTAGAATTGGTGAGATAGTTGAAGCCATGTCATTCCCTTTATGACAAAGCCCACAAGAAGGCCTCCTTCAGGTTTCCTATAGTATTAGGGAATTATAAATGCAATAAAATAAGGTTGTCTGAATTGTGTGAGGAAGAATTGAGAATGTATAATTTTGAATTTTTTCCAATCCAGAGAATGTACTATGATCCTGAAGGGAATATTGCCAAGACTATTGCTGGTAATTGTGCTCATGTCCAACATTTAGAAGATTATTGGCTTAATTGTGAGGATGATCACAAAGTAAGATTAAGAAAATATGAAACATTGTTTTTAGAGTCTGGCAAGATTCTAATGTTTCATGATATCCCAGATTAGCTAGAAAAGGATGATGAAAAAGTGTTGAATAAGGCCTATAACAAAAATAGGGTGTATGATGAACCTATTCCAAAACTAGATTATGAGGGTGAAGAAATGATGTCAATTGAAGAGTTCTCTACACTAGTTTTGTTGCATACTCAACACTGGATTTATGATTTTTGTAAAGCTTTGAGGGAAAGCGGAATCAAACCCACATTCTAGAAGATAAGAAGATAAAATAAAGAAATTAAGCTGCATTTGAGAGTGGGGAATCTACTAGAAAGAAAAATAGAACTAGTAAAGTGGCTCCTAGTATAATAATTGAAGAGAAAATTCTTAAGGTTTTAAAACCTGAAATTCCAATGAAACCATCTATTAAATGGAGGGATGTAGAATCAAATAAGGATAAAAAAAAAGTATAAACAAAAGGTGCACCCTCCTCTACAACAAAACCAAGAAATAGTGTGGTTATTGAAGAAGAAGCAGGAGTAACATAAAATGTTGGTACACAAACAAGGTTTGGATCTCATAGAGTTGTAGCACTATTTACTTCTCCTCCATCAGTTAACTTGACTAATATGAAACAAGCACTAGGAGGAACTCCTATGGCCTTAGATAAAATTTTTGAGATAGATGAGGCCAAAATTAAAGAAAAATTTGATAAATGGGGTGTCGTGTGGGAGAAAGTAAAAGAAAAGAAGTCTAAATATAAACCCATTGTACAACTAGTGATGGAATAAATTACCGATACAAGGTATACCCCTATAAATATTGAAGAAGAAGAATTCATACAAGGAACACTCGCCTCAGAAGCAGGGAACCCTGATATTCTTGAGATGGAGACACAAGGGACTGTAGAACATAATCTAATTGATGAAACAATTGTTGAAGATACTTTTGATTCTCAGCCTTCACTTGGGAACGTATTGAATGATAATGAACAATCATAGGTTTTTGAGAAATCAGATAAAGATTTGGCTGAAACTAAAGTTGAAAAGGAAACTACACAGATTTAGGGTGAAGAATTTGAAAATAAAGAAAACCCTAGTGTAGCAGATAATGAAGAAGGCAATCCACATGAAATTAATATTGAACATCTGGATTATTGGAGAATATAAGTCTCCAAATAGAAGAGACAGTGTTAAATCTTAATAATCCCGATGCTATTCCATAAATTTCTAAAGAGGTTCCTATTTCAAAAGAAACAACAAATAAAGATGAAGAAATAAGGGAAGAAATTCTTGAATCAAGTGAACATTAGGAATAGATAAATGTTACAAAGGTAGAGTTAGATAATGATGCACCTAACTGGTTGATCGGGGAGTTAGCTTCCCAAATGAAAGTGGAAGTATTGCCTCTAGATCTTAGCAGTTTTGTACACAAAACAAATAATCTAAAGCCTAGGCATAGAGCTAAAAAAAATCATGTCATACAAAAGAATGCAGATGGTGAAAGAACCATCCATATAGCTACTCCAATGGTTGACAAAGACAAACATGAAATAATTCCTAAGGAGTATAGGATAAAAAGTATTAGTCTTGGACACTCATCCTAGAAGCAAGAGTTGGATGAAATAAAAGTGAATTTAGATGCCACTGTTGCTAGAGTACATAAATACAAAAATAAGAAAAGAGAATTGAAAGAAAGGGTTGCTATCTTAGAAAATTTTATAAAATCTTTGACTCTATCAGGTCAAGCACAAGCAAAATTTCCCCAACATCCAGTATTAATGTCACAAAAGCAGGTGGATGCAATTGCAATGGTTCACCACAAAATGAATGTTTGTGAAGAATGGATTGAGTATTGGGTAAAACAAGGAGAAGATTTCATTATGGATGCGACAGAAAAATATAAGGAATCATACAACAGGTCTAAAAAACCTAAAAGCTTTGAGAGTGAATACAAGGTTCATCAAGAACAAATTAATATGGAGAAGCAAAATTTTGAAATTATCATACACACTAATGTCCAAGATTTAATGCAAGAAAATGTAATGTCAGATCAAGAAGCTCTATTACCAGAAAAATGGAAGAAAAAATTTAAGTGGGAATGTGACATGTTAGTGCAATGTGCTGAAGGATTTGAAGAAATCACGACAAAAAGTAAAGGATTGATTCGATGAATATCAAGGTTTTATTGAATTGTTAGAATGCGAAAGGTGTGATCCTCAAACTTTAGGATAGGATTGAAAGAATAAACATAGATCATGTTCAGTTATTAACCCGGGAGGTTATTGATGAGATCATGCAGTGTAGGAACACTATAGATAAATATGTTGCAGACACAGTATGGATAAATGATATAATACTTCGGGTATCAAAAGAATATACCAAGCTTAAATTCAATTGGAAGGCTATATAGGGAATTTTAAAAGATCATATGCATCAAGTATTGGGAGCTTTTTGAGAGTATCTAGAAAAGAAAGACAAAGAAAAGAGTTGAAGCCCGAGTCTTGAGTGATAAAGGACACCGAATATTGGAGGTGTTTTGATAACATTTTTTTTGTAAATTCGTAGGTTGATCCTGGTCCCGATGGTGTATCTTTTCTGGTATTCAGAATAATGCTAATAGCCTTGGTTTATGCAGAGTATTGCTTATAGGAGTAAGAAGTGAAGAGTGTTTCTACTAACAAAGTCAAACCTTTCACTTCATCTGGAATGTTCTAAATGACAATTGGCATCTGCCATGTCCTACCTTTTGATTCATTGTTTTTGATTCTCTGAAGGACTTTAAGTTTAAAATTTTGAGGCCTTGTCTCTATAAAAGGCTATTTGTTGCTTTATTTTCATTTAAGTTCAAAATTTGTGGATGTCAGAAGAGACAAAACTTCTTTAATTTTTGTTCTTTTTTCCTATTTTTTGAATCATTCTAGACTAAAAATTTGTATGCACGTAGACATTGATTAATATCAAAGCCAACTTGATAGCTACCTATCTCATGAATCTTTTGTAGCTGGTTTTGTTAGTTTCGCTGAACAAGCCTATATACTGCGTCATTTAAGGGTGTATACAACTACTCGGTTTGCAAACTGAACCCTCTCTCTAAAAGTTCACACCATTTTGTATGTAGCTATAAAGCAATCTGGTGAAGTATGAAGTAGTTTTCTTTGATTTAATTAATTCTTTGGGGCATGTGTGGAAAATAACCAGGAGAACCTTTTAATTTTAGTATTTTTATGCTTTATTTTAGAATAGATGCTTAAATTCTTTGAAAATGTTCCAAAAATAGATGAGTGGATGGAAATTTATTGAAAATATTTCATTTTAGATGAAATTGCTGAATGCTTAAAGCTAAATCTACTTGAGTGATAGAAAATGAAATTGTTGATATTCATGAAGTATTATTTTAAATCTTTTGATTTCATTTTGTTATTTTTTATGAATGAATTGGAAATCTTTTGCAAATATATTATGATCCTTGATAAAATCAAAATTATCAAACATATTCCCTTTGATATTACCAAAAAATTCACATCATACCCTGAAGCGAACCTAGTACGATCATGACCTAATTACTAGAGACTTGGGATTGATTTGAGTTAATCTTTTTGTTCTGTTTAGGCAAATTTCCCCTTCAAGATTTTCTTGTTCCATATCTTTCAAGAAGAATAGGATTCCTCACATTCTGTCTGTGGATTTTTTTATTCGACACTATTGATGCGAGTGAAATCGTTGTCAATAGGAACTGGTGCTAGAAGGAGGGCCTTTTTGTTGTCTTTTGATTTTGTTAGTCTTTAAGCTGGATTTTCATAGTCACTAGATCTCAATCTAGTGACCCTCGTGTGACTCTAGTCAAACTTAGTGGTCAAACCTCATCTAGACCTCAAAAATTTGGAAGTGTAAGTGTGATTCCACAAAATCCAACTATTGTGACACCACAACCTTCCATAGTGATGGAATTATTTAACATAGAGTCACAAATCCAATTTGCAGTATACAATGATTTACCTAAAAATCTTGATAAGTTGTGTCACAAATATTATCTTTACAAAGATGCAGAAGAACATATCAGTATCTTTAAGGATACGTTTTTTAGAGAAAGGATTCAACATGAGGATGGCATATGAAGATTCTTCCCATACACATTAAATGATGAAGTTTATCAATGGTATATCAACCTACCTCACAATTCTATTAGATCTTGGCAAAATATGGAAAGCCAATTTTTCACCAGATTTAGGACACCTATAGATCCTACTTTGTTATATCATCACTTTTTCTCAAATTAAGAGGTTCGAAGGAGAACCTATAACTTCTTTTAATGATAGGTTTTAAAAAGCTTATTCTAGGTTGCAAGCACCTTATTTAGTACATAATTTTTTAGCCATCATGGTTTATTATATAGCAGTAGATCCTTTAACTGTTATGTTTGTGAAGCGAAAGGAAAATCCTCCTGCTACTTTACCCAAAGCCTATGCTGAAGCATTCAATGTGAATTTAGAAATGAAACACCTTGGAAACGGATCATCCAGAAATGGTGGAAATGGATTAAATAATTACCCTACCTCAAGTTCAAATGGAGTTCCTTTGATTCATCCTATAACTCCTAATGTTTATCCCTCAGTGGTCCAGCACAAGACATTTCCTAAAAATACTTTCTTTCAGTTAAGAAATAGTCAAGCTTTAGTCCCTCACCCTGGTCTAGCTATTACGAAGTTGCATCCTAATGGAAATTCATTTTTCTCATAGACTCTAGAAAATCAAATTGTTAAAATTTTAGAGGAAAAGGAAGAAAAAAGAAATAACAACTCAACTCAAAAGATTAATCACAGAGGTTACACAATTAAGAAATCAAAACTTTTATGCTCAAAGTAACAATCAGAATTCACAAAATTGGATGTATAATACTCCTAGATAGCCTAGACCTTGGAATACATGACTAAATAATGGAGGAGTATCCATGCCTTTAGATAATCATGATCCTCAAGATGAAACATCCACATCAAAGGTGAATTTAGTTGATCTTGCAATGAATAATTGGTATAGAATCCATAACACAAATGCCCATGCTGAAGTAGACTATTCACAGTTCAAAATCACTTCAGATATTTTTCTAGCTACTACACATTATAATGAACAATTTTATTCTCATCCTCCTAAGGGAAATGAATTAGTCCTAGTGGGATATGATTCTTCTTTAGTCCTTGAAAGCTATGAATGTTTTAAATTACCTACTGTCTTTACAAGTTATACTCATGAGTGCGAGGGAGATAATTCAGCCATGACTCTAGAAACATACACATTCCCTTATCAAGATGAAAATGAACCTCATGAAGAAATTAACGAAATTCACGCTTTTCAACAGTATCAAAAATTACATACTCATAATTTGAGAAGTAACACAAATAGTGGAAATAGAGTCAATGGGTCATTAACAACGTCGATTTTTCCAAATAACTTTACTACTCCACCTGATGACAAATCAAGTAATAACCCAGGGTTGCCCAAAGTGACCTCTCATCATAATTTGTCAAATGCTTTAAAAAATGAAAAGACAGATTTCGTTGATTAAGACAATTTGACTACCTATTTAGCAGAAGAAATTGAAAAGGTAAAGACCAGTCTTTCTTTATCAAAATTACTCAAAACACCTATAATTAAGAAAGATTTCCATAATTCTCTAGAATATTTTTCAAAAGAAGGTAAGCTCAAAGATACTCAATCAAGAGATATTCAGGCTAAAACAAAAGATTAAAATGTTGTTCCTATAGCGGATGCACAAGTAGCCTTTTACAAAGGAAAAATAGAGTCTCCACTATTTATGCTTACTTTGAGAATATTTGGTAAAAATATTCATAATTATTTAGTGGATTCTAGAGCTTCTACTAATGTGATGCCTTTGTCTACATGACAAACATTAGGATTAACTCTGGAAAGTTCTTTAAAGAAGGTTACTCAGCTTGATAAAATAGAAGTAAATGTAGTTGGAGAGTTGACTAACATTCATATGCAATTAGTTTTGGATCATAGAATTCAACATTATATAGATATTCAAGTCGATGAGATACCTAAAACTTATGGTATGTTATTGAGTAGGGATTGGTCTAAGGTCTTGAATGGATACATGGCTAGTGACTTCTCACATATGTGGTTACCATGGAAGGGAGTTCCTAATCAAATCAGGATTGAAAGGGAACCGTGCATGAAGTATATGATCAATGAATATAACCAGAAGAATGAAGTTCTATACATTGATATAGAACCAGGAGTTTACAAAGTACAAAATTTAGGAGTCAAAATCAAAGAAATATTTACATGTGATACTAAAAGAACCAATTATTTAACTCCTGGAACAAATGTTTTAATTGAATCAAATTGTGATTCTTCTAAAGAATAAAATAGTACCTATGATAGATTTCAGAAGAATATTCTTGTAGAAGCTCGGAAGAGTGACAAATTTAAATTTTCACTAAATTTTTTATTATTGTATGGTTGGTGTAGGTTACATGATGCTGCACACTCAAAAAATAGTTGTATGATGTGTCTGGAGATAATTCAAAAAATAAAAAATTAGTATTTTCCATAACACATTAATGTCAAAGGACTCGAATCAGAAACATGCATAGACAAAATTCATGTCACATAGACCAAAAGGACTAATCGACCATCATCGAAGAATGGTAAGTTACAAGTTCTAACTGGTCAAGCTTGGATTCTTAAATTCGATGGATCTAAATCAAAGAAAGGAATCAGAGTTGGAGTCAAACTCATCGATCCGCAAGGTAAACCTTTTCTTGCTATATATCAGTTACAATTTCAATGTACTAAAACTGTGGCAAAATATGAAGGCCTTATACATGGCTTGATCCTTGAAATTAAAAAGAAAGTTAGAATCCTTAAGGTATTTGGTGATTCAGAATTGGTAGTGAGACAAGTTCGAAAGAAATACATTTGTCACTACAAGAGTTTATACAATTACCGACACAGAGTATGGGATTTGATAGAAAGTTTCGATGCATTCAATATTACTCATATCCTGAGAATATTTAACAAAAGATTTGACGCATTGGCTACTGCTACCAGTACTCTAGAACCTTTAGATTATTTTGATTTGAAACAATTTATAGATCAATTAGTACAGTTACCTTTGGTTCCTGATAATGTTACCAATTTTCAAGTGTTCGAAGATGACCAACATATATTGTATTTCATCACTAATTCTGGTATTTTAGAAACACAAATAATCACAGAAATAGATCGCCCTGATGACAAAATTCAAGATGAAGAATTAACTCAAGCAAGAGATAGTAATATTCCAAAAGGAATAATTGAGTTAGAAATGATATTTGACATTGATCAGATAATCAGATAGAAAGATTTTCCTCAAAGCGATGGAGGGCAATCTAAATTATACAATTTACACACTAAAGAAGATCCTAAGAATGTGCTAATTAGAAAGGTTTTTACTGGAGAAGAAAAGAGAAATATTGCTCAGGAACTTAAATATTATTGGAAGGTTATAGCTTGGACATATGAAGATTTGAAGACATATGATACTTCCATTATTACTCATACGATACCATTAAAGCCTAATGCAAATCCCTTCCAGTAGAAACAAAGGCCAGTAAATGCACTCTAAGAACCATTAATTCAAAAGGAAGTCCTAAAGATTTTATCAACTGAAATAATCTTTCCTATCAGACATTCTACTTGTTTGGAAAATTTGGTTCCTATGAGAAAGAAGAATGGAGATATTAGGGTGTGTGTATATTTTCAAAATCTCAATAAGGCCTCTGAGAAAGATAATTATCCCTTACCCTCATTGGAAGAAGTGCTACAAATAGTTAATGGTTTGTATATGATGTCCTTTTTGGATGGATTCTCTGGATATAATCAAGTAATGGTAGCAAGGGTAGATTAGATGAAGACAACATTTAACACAAAGTGGGGAACTTTTTCTTATCGAAGAATTCCATTCAGATTGAGAAATGTTGGAGCTACATTTCAAAGAGCAATGGATTATGCTTTTCACAAAATGATAGGCAAGTGTATTATTATTTACATGGATGAATTCATAGTATTTTCAAAACATAGGAGAGATCACGTTCGATATCTTAGAGCAATATTGCAAAAGTGTGAAACTTACGAAGTTTCACTGAATCCTAAAAAGTGTATTTTCGGGGTAACCAAAGGTAAGCTATTAGGGCATATTATTTATGAACGAGGTATTTTGATAGACCCTAATAGAGTAAGCACTTTTCTCAAGTTACAACCCTCAAGAAGCAAGAAAGAATTGAAGTCCTATTTTGGAAAAAATAATTTTGTTTGGAAGTTTATCACCGGATTCGCAGAAATAGTAAAACCCCTCAATGATATGTTGAAGAAAGATGCCAAAATAGAATGGACAAATGAAGCTAAAATATCCTCTGAAAATATAAAGACTGCTATCACAGAGGCTTTGGTACTTGTAAGTCTGAATTATATGAAACCTTTTTATATTTACTCTTTTGCCTCTGGTCATACTTGTGTAGCAGTATTAACACAGAAGGGCAAGAACAAAGAATAAAATCAGATTTCTTTTATGAGCGCTCCATTCAAAGAAGCGGAGTTGAGATATACACATGTTGAAAAAAAAGCCTTTGCTTTGGTTAAAGTACACAAATTCAAACATTATGTCCTCAATAGTATGGGTAAGGCTATTGTTTTGGATGCTACAGTCAAAATGTTATTAACACGGAGTGATCTCAAAGAAAAAAGAGCCAAGTGGGTTACTATCTTACAATAATTTGATATAGAAATCATATCCATGAAATTAGTCAGAGGACAAGCCTGTCAAGTCTATTGCAGAAATAGATCCACAAATTTCAAGTCAACAATATATGTTGGATGTGAAGGATCAAGATGGCTGGTATGAATATGTATGGAATTATTTGGTTAGCCATACTTGTCCTAATCATATGCAAATAAATCAAAGAAGATCCCTTAAGATAAATTCACAAAGCTATATGATCAAAGGAGGTGCTCTATTCAAAAGAAATCATGAAGGAGTCTATTTGAGATGTTTGAATAGAACAAAAGAAAAAAAGGTGTTGCAAGAATTACATGATAGATTTGGAACAACTCATGGAGCACCATTAGCTACTGCACACCTCATTTTAAGAGTTGGTTACTACTGGCCAATGATTTTTAAAGATACATTTGAACATTGAAACATTTTCATACATGTCAAACTACATCAGAAAAAGGAAAATTCAATGCTCAACCATTACAACAAGTGATGGAAATGCATCCCTTTTCACAATGGGGTCTCGATTTTATTGGAACTATCAATCCTCCATCATCTGCCAGACATAGATTCATATTAACTACTACTGATTACTGTACCAGGTGGACAAAAGCTTATCCCAGTAAACAATGCACTACAGAGGTGGTAATAAAATTTTTGGAAGAAAATCTTATTACCAGGTTTGGAACACCTTACGCACTAGTATGTGACAATGGCCCTGCCTTTTCTTCATTAAAATTTTCCAATTGGGCATTTGAATATGGTATAACATTGAAATTTTCATCTAACTATTATCTACAGGGAAATGGATTAGCTGAATCATCAAATAAGAATTTGTTGGATATAATAAAAAATTTGATTGAAAAGAATCCTAAGGAATGGCATGCTTTATTAAAATTCACCCTTTAGGTAGATCGCACTAGGATGAAAGATGCATTAGGGAATTCCCCTTACCGCTTAGTTTATGGAGTTGATCATATAATGCCAATAAATTTGAAGATCCCTACTTGGTAGTTTTCCCAAGAGTATATAGTATTAGATGACCAAATTGAGGTTTGGTTATTACAATTGATTCATTTAGATGAAATGTGTACTTGAGCTATAGATCATTTTTCTAGGCATCAATTTGTAGTTAAAAGATGGTTTGATAAAAGTGCTAGATTAAAGACTTAAAATATCTGATTTGGTCTTGTATTGCACTAAGGCTCATGAAAGAAAAGGTGATCATGGTAAGTTTCATAAGATGTGGATAGGCCCATATCAAGTTTCTGAGATTCTGGGTGATAACACAAATAAATGTCTTTATCTGGTGAAGATATCCCATTACCTGTTAATGGGTAGTTCCTAAAGCATTATTTCTAGTCATAAAGAAATAATTTTCTTGTAATTAGTTATTGTGGGTTTTGTAAATAGTTTTCTTGCTTTGTTTTTATTTCTTTTGGGTGTTGTGTTGTTCTAATTTTCAATGATTAGCAACTTTTGAAGGTGAACAAGTTAATAGAACATCAATTCAAGAAATTTGATCTATTCTTTGACCGGAGGTAGTTTTCTAATTATGGGTTATTGGAAAATTGTTTCAATCTTTGTACTCTAGTTAGCATAAATTATTCAATGGATATTAAGTTACAAATGCACACATTTAAATAATTATATTGAAATTTGGGATATCAGTTGTTTGCATTAATTGAAAAATTAAAAGACTACCTTTGCTACAATTGTAATTCCCAACCTAATAGCGGGCTTCATTTCTTGCAAGTTGAAAAAGAGATATTATTGAAATATTAAAAGTGAAAATGAGCTATCATTGCTATATCTAAAAAAAATAAAGAAAGAAAATCAACTCTTTAGGCTATCCAAATAACTCTACTAGGGCTATAGACGCCTGGCTGGTAGTAGAGCTATGTTTGGGGGGATTATAGAGATAACCTTGTTAGGGCTATGGAAACTTTACTGGAAACAAGGCTCTATCCTTGGTTGGCTTAAAAGGAATTGTCATATTATGTAGATTAATGCAAACAATTGTTATTTTTAAATTGTTCTAGCGGAAATAACCAATTGCACACATGTGAGTTCAGTGATACTTAATTTTGTATGCTAGCTAAATTATAATTTGAATGTGGAATAAGAATTTAGTGATTTATAATTAGAAGACTAAAAAATGTTGATGTGTTGATGTTAGGTCTAGAATTGACTTTCTATTATTTTGTTTAGTTTTGTTGGTTGCTAGTTGTTGTGCAGTTTCACAACATGCCCCATTTTTCTCTTATGAAAAATGTGGACCCCCCATTGTTTCCTCTTGTTCCTCTTTGATTTTCCTTGTTTCGGGATTGTTTTGTGGCTTAGTTGCTTCCGGCTCTCTCTTTGTCTTGTTGGCCATTTATTCCTGGCTTATATTTTATTTCCTAGATTTGGTTTTCGGTCCTTTTATGAAGTTTGATATTTTTAATGGAAACCAAAATCTTAGAGTCTTGTTATTGTATCTTCAATTAATTTTAATTTCACCCAGTAAGTCACCGATTGAAAGTGTTAATCCTAGTGATATTTTTTATTCTTGTATCGGAATCTAATAATTTTATTTGTAATTCGGAAGCTGGAGGGTTTGTTTTGAAGTGCTTTAATTTTTCTTGAAGCCCAGTTTTCGATATTTTCTTTCATTCCAGTCTTTGTTCTCTCTGAAGCTAGGAAGTAATTTATCAGACTTCGATATTTCCTTCAAAAGTTGATACCAAAAAGCATTAATCTCGATGATCATAGATTGATCACGTATCTTTAATGATCCATGCCTAATCGATGATCAAAGTCACACCAGTGTGCCATGTATGATCATCGCATTGTCTTTTCCCTCTAGTAGTGAGCCTACACAAAAATCTAGGTGTTCATAATTTGAACCCTAATTCGTAATGATTGCACCTTTATTTGAGAAATTTAATGCATTGTAATAGGTTATTAATGAAGGTGGCGAACTACTCATGTACTTTGCACCACATTAAGCATAGAGTTGCTTTTGTAACACCCTACTTCGTGTCATTCTGCAACTTTGCAAAGGACATTAAAAGAGAGAAATAATTCTAGCACGCATGGAAAGGTAAATTTTGAGAAACCAATGAAAAACACAGTTACCAAGGGTTTTGGAGTCCCATTTCAAGAGATTATCATTATCGACTAGAACCAGGTATGTTTTGAATAATTGATTTTGCACCAGATGTTTTTATATTCAAAGATCTTGAAAGATGTTTTTCCCTTAAAATGTTCAAAATTGAAATAATGTTTATTCTCTGATTTTGAATTTAACCAACAAATGAATGAAATTTTTGTGAAATTGTAAGAAATTTCTAGTTAAATTTAACCCTATCTCACACACAAAGTACATATTTGAAAATTGCAGAAAATACCAGTAAAAATGAGTACTTATGATGCAAGAGCAGAAGAAAAATTCAAGTATTTAAATTAACAAGCCATACCAATCAATATGGTAGTGACATACACGCATATGGGGTGGCCTTCTGATATTGAAATCTGCACTCGGATATAGCAAGAGAATGCTTCTCAATGTATTGGAAGTGTTATAGAAAGTGGGTTTTTTTCCACAGTAGGGTTTCCACTAGTAATGGAGGCCCCTGAATTGGTTGCACAGTGTATGAATTATTATGACCCTAATAAAAGAATCATTGAGAGGGAAGGAATAGTTTATGTTGATCTCACACTAAAAATAATTACATACACATTTGCGCTTCTTGTTTTCACTCAGATGTACAACAGTGATATGAAGACTATAGCCAAGACTTATCAAAATGCTGAAGCTCACAATAGATAGATTATGAGTACCCAATGGTGCCACGAGCGAATTACACCATAGAAAAAAGTACTCTAAAGGTCTATGTTCAACCAATAAATTCAAGATATTATTACTGTACTAAGCAGGATGGCTGGTTTAAGAGATGCTAGTAAATTTGAACCTTGGATGTTCATGATAATATCTAGATTGATGGAAAGTCTCATGCAAATGCACTGAAGAAAGCTGATTAGTGATAGATTATGTGAATAGATAAAGGCATTTCCCAAAACTAGGTGTTTTTATTTCTCTTCATATGTGATTTATTCCTACACCATGAGATCAAGCAAACAAGGGTTGAAAAGGGTTGGTACTCTAGGTAGGGAGGTTGGAAATAGTTTGATATATGCTCACTTACCCCAATTTGCTATCTATGGGTATAAAGAGAATTAAATGAGAGTTAATGATGTGTTCTCCATGAAGCTGGTCAGAATGATGGAAGGTGATAAAGCCAAAAGATTGTCCCTCGAAGCACAAAGTGTTATTAGACTGATGGGAGGTTGCTATATTCAGTTCCCTACATTCTCCTACATCAAGATGGAAGGATTTGATGGACATCCATTTATGTTGCCTAGGTACCCAACATATAATATTGTTTTATTATAATTGGTGAGACAGTTGAAGCCATGTCATGCCCTTTATGACAAAGCTCGCAAGAAGGCCTCCTTTAGGTTTCTTATAGTATTAGGGAATTACAAATGCAATGCAATAAGGTTGTATGACTTGTGTGAGGAAGAATTGAGAACGTATAATTTTGAGTTTTTTCCACTCTAGAGAATGTAATATGATCCTAAATAGAATATTTCCAAGACTATTGCTGGTAATCATGCTCATGTTGAGCATTTAGAAGATTAATGGCTTAATTGTGAGGATGAGCACAAAGTAAGATTAAGAAAATATGAAAGATTGCTTTTAGAGTCTGCCTAGATTCTAATGTTTCATGATGTCCTAGATTAGTTGAAAAAGGATGATGGAGAAGTGTTGAATAAGGCCTATAATGAAAATAGGGTGTATGATGAGCCTATTCCATACCTAAATTATGAGGGTGGAGAAATGATGTCAATTGATGAGTTCTCTGCACCGGTTTTGTTGCATACTCAACACTGGATTAATTATTTTTGTTAAAGCTTTGAGGGAAAGAGGAATTGAACCCACGTTCTCAGAAGATAAGAATAGAAAACAAATAAATGAAGCTTCATTTGAGAGTGGGGAATCTACTAGAAAGAAAAGGAGAACTACTAAAGTGGCTCCTAGTATAAGAATTGAAGAGAAAACTCCAGAGGTTTTAAAACCTGAAATTCTGATGAAACCATTTTTTAAACGAAGGGATGTAGAATAAAATAAGGATAAAAAAGAAGTAAAAACTAAAGGTGTATCCTCCTCTACAACAAAACCAAGAAATAGTGTGGTTATTGAAGAAGAAGCAAGAGTAATAGAAAATGTTGGTAGACAAAAAAAGGTCTGCATCTCATAGAGTTACAACACTATTTACTTCTCCTCCATCAATTAACATGTCTAATGTGAAACAAGCACTGGGAGGAACTACTATGGCCTTGGATGAAATTTCTGAGACAAATGAGACCAGAATTAAAGAACAAATGGATAAATGGGGTGCCATGTGGCAGAAAGTAAAATAAAAGAAGTCCAAAGTTAAACCCATGGTACAACTAGCAGTGGAAGAAATTCTTGATACAGTGTTTGCCCCTATAAATATTGAAGAAGAAGAATTCATACAAGGAATGCTCACCTCAAAAGCAGGCAACCTTGATATTATTGAGATGGAGACATAGGGGACTGTAGAGCAAGATCCTACTAATGAAACAATTGTTGAAGATACTTTTGATTCTCATCCTTCACCTGGGAATGTATTGAATGATAATGAACAATTAAAAGTTTTTGAGAAATCAGATAAGGATTTGGCTAAAAATGAAGTTGAAAAGGAAACTACACAACTTTAGGGTGAAGTTGAAAATAAAGAAAACCCTAGTGTAGTAGATAATGAAGAAGGTAATCCTCAAGAAATTAATATTGAAAATCTGGATAGACAGGAGAATATAAGTCTCCAAAGAGAAGAGACAGTGTCAAATCCTAATAATCCCGACTCTATGCCAGAAATTGCTAAAGAGGTTCCTATTTCAAAAGAAACAACAAATAAAGATAAAGAAATAAGAGAAGAAATTCATGAATCAAGTGAACATCGGGAACAAAGGAATGTTAAAGAGGTAAAGTTATATAATGATGCACCTGATTGGTTGATCAGGGAGTTAGCTTCCCCAATGGAAGATGAAGTATTGCCTCTAGATCTTAGCAGTTTTCTATAGGAATCAAATACTCCAAAGCCTAGGCACAGAGATAAACAAAGCATTTCATAAAAAATAATGTAGATGGTGATAGAACCGTCCATATAGCTACTCCAATAGCTGATAAAGACAAACATGAAATAATGCTTGAGTATACGATAACAAGTATCAATCTTGGACACTCATCCTGGAAGCAAGAGTTGGATGAAATAAAAGTGAATTTAGATTTCACTGTTGCTAGAGTACAAAAATACAAAAATAAGAAAAGAGAATTGAAAGAAAGGGTTGCTACCTTAGAAAATTTTATAAAATCTTTGACTCTATTAGGTCAAGCACAAGTAGAATTTCCCCAACATCCAGTATTAATGTCACAACAGCAGGTGGATGCAATTGTAGTGGTTCACCACAAAATGAATGTGTTTGAAGAATGGATTGGGTAATGGGTAAAATAGGGAGAAGAGTTCATTATGGATGCGATAGAGAAATATAAGGAAGCATACAACAGGTCTGAAAAATCTAAAGGCTTTGAGAGTGAATGCAGGGTTCATCAAGAACAAATTAATATGGATAAGTAAAATTTTGAAATTCTCATACACACTGATGTCCAAGATTTAATGCAAGAAAATGTAATGTCAGAGCAAGAATCTCTATTACAAGAAAAATGGAAGAAACAATTAAAGTGGGAAGGTGACATGTTAATGCAATGTGCTAAAGGATTTGAAGAAGTCACCATGAAAAGTAAAGGATTAATTGATTAATATCAAGGTTTTATTGAATTGTTAGCACGTTAAAGGTGTGATCCTCAAACTTCAGGACAAGAGGGTAAGGAAGCAAGAGCTTTCAAGGAATGGATTGAAAGAATAAACATAGATCATATTCAGTTATTAACCTGGGAGGTTATTGATGACATCATACATTGCAGGAACACTATAGATAAATATGTAGTAGACAGAGTAAGAAGAAATGATATAATACTTCTGGTATCAGAAAAATATACCAGGCTTAAATTCACTTGGAAGGCTATAGAGGGAATTTTAAAAGATCATATGCATCAAGTTTTGGGAGCTTTTCGAGAGTATCAATAAAAGAAAGATAGAGAAAAGAGTCTAAGCCCGAGTCTTGAGTGATAAAGGATACTAGATATCAGAGGTGTTGTGATAACATTTGTTTTGTAATTTTGTAGGTTGATCCCAATCCCGATGGATGTATCTTATCTGGTATTCAGAAGAATGCTGATAGCCTTGGTTTATTTGGAGTATTGCATATCGGAGTAAGGAGTGAAGAGTGTTGCTGCTGATGAAGTCAAACCTTTGACTTCATCTCAAATGTTCTAAATGATAGCTGGCGTCTACCACAAGCTACCTTTTGATTCATTGTTTCTGATTCTATGAAGGACTTTAAATTTAAAATTTTGAGGCCTTGTCTCTATAAAAGGCCATTTGTTGCTTTATTTTCATTTAAGTTCAAAATTTGTGGATGTAGGAAGAGCCAAAAATTCTTTAACTTTTGTTCTTTTTTCCTGTTTTCTAAATCATTGTGGACTAAATTCTTGTATGCACATAGACATTGATTAAAACAAGAACCAATTTGATAGCTACCTATCTCATGAATCTTTTGTAGCTGGTTTTGTTAGTTATGTTGAACAATTCTATATACTGTGTCATTTAGGGGTGTATATAGAAACTACTCAATCTCCAAATTGAACCCTCTGTTTAAAATCTTGCACCATTTTGTATGTAGCTATGAATTAATTTGGTGAAGTATGAAGCAGTTTGCTCTTATTTAATTAATTCTTTGGGGCATGCATGGAGAATAACCAAGAGAACCTTTTAATTTTAGTATTTTTATGCTTTATTTTGGAATAGATGCTTAAATTATTTGAAAATATTCCAAAAATAGATGAGTTGATGGAAATTTATTGAAAATATTTTGTTTTACATGAAATTTTTGAATGCTTAAAGCTAAATCTACTTGAGTGATAGCAAATGAAATTGTTGATATTCATGAAATATTATTTTAAATCTTTCAATTTCATGATATTATTTTTATAAATGAATTGTAAATCTTTTGCAAATATCTTATGATCCTTGATAAAATCAAAATTAATTAACATATTCCCTTTGAGATTAACAACAAATTCACATCATACCTTGAAGTGAACCTAGTATGATCATGACCTGTTTATCAGAGACTTGGGATTGAACTAAGTTAATTTTTTTGTTCTGTTTACGCAGATTTCCCCTTCAAGATTTTCTTGTTCCATATCTTTCAAGAAGAATAGGCTTATTCATGGTCTATCTGTGGAGTTTTTTATTCGACACTATTGATGCGAGTGAAATCGTTGTCAACAGGAGGGATGGAGGGAGAGAGAGAGGTTAGATAGATAGAAGTATAGAGAGAAGAATAGAGTGTGAGAGAGAGTCCTAGAGCATAAGGGATAAAAAATGAGTGAGATAGAGAGAGAAATATGATACAAATTATTGAAATATTACTAAAATTTGACCTCCTGATTACTGAAATTTGACATGGTAATTACTTAAATTTTACTAAGTCTGAAATTTGTGAGATCTTCCAAAAACTAAAATTTGCATTATAACTCTTAGAGATCCGAAACCACTCTTAAACATCTTGAAACTATATACATGAAATATAACTTAAAGTATAAGAAAGTATATAAATGTATATAGTTTCCCTGAAAGATAACAAGAAGAAAGAGAAGAAAAAGAGAAGAAAAAATTCAATGTACAAAACGTGAGTGCGTTATAATGCGCTCATGTTATGGTGATGCTTTTTTGAAATTCAAACCATAACACGAGCACATTAGAACACACTCATGTTTTGGCTTGGTAATGACCAAGCTTAGGCTTGGTCATTCCCAACCCATAATGTGAGTACGTTTTAGTAAAATGTGCTCACGTTTTCACTATTTTGGGATGAAAAAGTGAATTGGCCACTTTTTGGCCCCCCATCTTTTTGCACCCACCCATATGTGGTAGAATTTTTTTATTTTTTTTTAGTTTAACAACATATGGTGAAGTGACACCACTAACTAATCAAATGAAATTTAGTAATAAAAGGAATCCCTGAGAACAAAAATATACTTTGAATATGTACAAACCCTAGACCAAGAGTCACCCTTAATTCCATTAAAGTCAATAATACTTTCCATAGAAGCAATATAGCACATCTTAAGTGAGCAAGACATAAGAGAACAAGAAGGAGAAGAAAATAACATAGTAACCCTAGGGACACAACTCTTCAACACAAATTTAGGAGATACAAACAATGACTGTGAAGAAGAAGACATGAATACCTATAGGAAGCTACCGATTTTTATAAATGACACCAATGAGGCCGTAGAACACATCTTTATTCTAAAATCAATGTAGTAGAGACAAAAAATAACTAGGGAAAAAACTAAATTATTTGATTTTATTGGTTCTTTACAAAGTGATGCTCATAAATGGTACCACAAAACTTATCCAGAAAATGACAAGGAATGGGATATAGTAAAATAATTTTTTTAGAAAATTTAGAAAATCCAAAATTACCCACCAAAGGGGTAAGCAAACATAGAGAACTTACACAAAATGAATATAAAACTATAACTGGATTTGATAAGATATTTAAAGAAATAAGTAGGAGGTTGGAAGAACCATTACTTGAAAAGCATAAAATCAAATGTTTCATATCCAGAGTGACACAAGAAATTAGAATGACTCTAGATGGAAGAATTTTTAATACATATCTGAAACTAGTCATTTTGGATTGGCAGATAGAAAACCAATCTTGGAGGAAACTTAAGAAGGAAAAAGAAAACAAAGAAATGAGAAAACTAAGATTAGAGGTTGAGAAAATAAGAATCTGATAGGAAAATATAGAAAAAAAAGATACCTTTCCACAAAGATTTAATATTTGGTGTACCTATTATGGGTAGGAAATTCACTTCAGAAATTAATGCTCAAAGGAAATATGAGAACATAAAGAAAATTCACTAAGGGTATATCTAAGGACACTACCTCAAAATATGAACTCAGTTTATTGTGGAACTTGTAGAGAGTGGGACGATCACACAATAGAAGACTGTCCATCACAACTATTTAAAATAAGAGAGGATCCAAGCCTCAAAAACCATAATGATAAAAGAGGCTTGGAATATGAAAAAGTTTCGGTGGAGATACCACTCTACCTATAGGACCATGGGGTATATAGTGCCAAAATGATAAAAATAGAGGAACATAAACACCCTACAAAAAATTAAAAAAATAGGGACCATATAATGATAGAGGCCAATTTAGAGGAGATAGAGGTTGAGGTCTAGAGGAAGAAAAAGTTGAACATATGCCACCTTATTTAGTTGTAGTAAGAAAGGAAACTTTAAAACATAATTTTGGGGTGATAAGAAAAATCCATGTAGATTTTGCAGAAGCACTCAACATGATATTAAATTGTGACAAAGACCAAACTTAATATAAGAATGTGACACCAAAATCCAAAAGTGATGAACTATAGAACCTGAATCCATGTAGAGGAGCAAGACTCTTAAGGAAAATACCAAAGGAATAAAATGAAACAAATAAGAGATGTAGAAAAGTAGAATGGATTGATATTGACAATACTAATATTAGTAGCACTGAAGAAGGATATAAAACATATATGAGTTGAAATACAATCACATAAATGGATAATAGTGGTAAGGACAAGAACAATGATACTTGTGAGAGTAGAAATTGATAAAGGGAAATAAAATGTGATAGGCATGAGAACATATATAGAAGGAATGAAAGGGCACAAAAATAATAAAGGGAGTCATAAAAAATCATAAGAGAAAAATTCCCTCAATTGTAGAGCACTCACTCTCTATGTTCAGATCAAACCAATTAGTCATCCTTCATGAACAATATTTTTTCATGAACTTCTTGTAAATTTGTGGCCCCCCTTTTAGTAGATTTCATGTTTTGATGTTCTTTCCTAGGTTTTTTCATGATATTATCAATCATTCACATCCAACACTTTAGAATTTTTTATTTTTAGGATAAATATTTTGAACATTCTAGAGGATTGTTGGTTGAAGGAAAAAGGAACATGATACATTTTTTATTTTATTTTTAGGATAAATATTTTGAACATTCTACAGGATTGTTGGTTGAAGGAAAAAGGAGCATGATAAAACAAATTAGAACTATTTGATATTTTCTAAGATCAACATCTCACACATCATATTGAAGTTGTTAGTATGACAACTGAATTCCTCTACTCAATTGCCCAATATTGATATATTAAAAAAATAAGCCCTTTCATTCACACAAAATAAAGGCCAATGAATATTGATATTTACTTAGACACATGTAAATATTATACATCTCTAAAATATTTTTCATCTAACAATAAAATAATATTACACCACTGGTCAATGTTTGTATGATGTCATTAACGGATCCATCCACTCTTTAGCTCCATATAAAGAAAGTGCACAATAAGAGAACTTCAAAATCATTTGATATTTATCAAATTAATGATTTATGCATCATATTGAAGTTATTAGGCTAACAAATCAATGTTATGCACCATTGATTCATGCATCTACATTAGTATTTTGGTGCACCCTTCATTATTTTGAAGCTTATGTAATTAAAAGGAAATAATCATTATATTAAAAAGACAAATGACACCCCTACACATCTATAAAATATTGTAACTTTGATAACCCCATACTAGTGGACCATTTGGTTGAGGATTTTAGGTTCTAGTTGCTTTTGTGAGGGTCTTCTTTATTTCCATGAGTTAATAAGATAAAGAAAAAGAGGAAGGGGAATGTACTCACAAGACACATAATAATCCCATGTATCTCTACATTTCATAGAAATAATACAATTATATTTTGTCATTGGTAAAATAAGTATAAAGGTTGTACTTGGTATCTATCCCTCTACCTGATTCAATCATCCACAAAATATTTGTATTTGATGGCCTTTTCATTCCAAAGGAAAGATTGATCATCCTATATGAATAAAGTGATGCACATTGGTACAACACACCCATTTTTTATTTAAGTAGGTTTTGTATATGAAGGATTCAAATTTAAATGAATAGTTGTAAGAAGGAACATCTTGTTGAATTTATAGTGCCATGGTGTAATTCCCCAAGCCACATGCCTAGGGAAAAACCAATATAACAACCTTTTTTGGAAAAACATAGCAACAACTAAGATATGACAACATATCACACTTGCAAAACATAATGAACACAAGTGCCATGTGAAACACAAAGAAAAAAGGGAATTAACCACATGAAATATCTCATCATTGGGTGATCCCACAATACTGGTTTAGAATTTTTGGCCAAACTGGACATTGAACTGATTTTTTTAAACTAAATCTTCACTTTCGAGCACCTATAGTGGCTAAACCATGAGGAACTCGAAGATGACGCAAACTAGTGATTTGTGACATTTTGTCTGTAGATTCTAAATATATTTTTTTCATTTTTTTTGGAATTATATTGCACTTCTTTTTCCATCTCCTTCGAAAAATAGTTTTTAATAGTAAACACCATTTTTAAAGAGTGATGCCACTGGCTAACACATAAATTTTTTTCTATGAAGGATAAAATTCTATTTTTTAAAAATTTAGATTCATAACTACAATATCTAGTGCATGGAATTGGTTTCATAGCATTTCATTAAATATTTTTTTCTTAATTAAGTTTCAAAGTTAGACCAGTTACAATTTAGAGATGATTTACTAGCTAAAACATAATTTTTTTTGTATGTATCAATTTTATTTTTTTTGTTGGATCAAGGACATCAATATCTAATGAAAAGATATTTTTTATATTTTTTTGACAATTTTCTATTTTTCCACATGTGCATAATAGAGAGCTTGATTTTCAGTGAAAAACCTACATTCACAAAAAAAATAAAAAAATAATAATAATCAAATTAAAAATATTTAAAATTATACTTTTTGGGAAGCTTATAATAAGGACTACATACATACAAAAATAAAATTTAAATGAATTCATTTGATCCCCCAAAAGGTAAATCAAAAGTGGTTTTTTATCAGCATTTTGATAGGTGTAAAGGAGACTCCATTATAGGAATGGTTTAAAACTAGAGGGGTTCTATCCAAGGGGGTTTGATTTAAGGTGGTTTGATCAAGACCTCTTCAATTGGAATCCTTTAAATGGAACTTTTCAAGGCTTAAATCATTATATTTTCTAAGAATATGTGATTTCAGCAAAAATTAGGATGTCCCAAAAAGTGTCAACTACTATTGTGGGATCACCCGATTTCTACAAGAAGGTTGGCACCAATAAAAGACTTACCAATTGTGGGTAAAATCCACCATGATGAACCTACAAGTGGAGAAAATTATACCCAAATGGCAATCGAGTACTAACACACAATTGCATTCTCTCACAAACCATCATAAGGATAGGACGAGGGAAGCATCAAAATCAAATACACACCAAGAAAATCTTAAGAACTTGACCAAATACCACAAAAACCCACATATATGGAGGAAAAATTAGGAGCTAGCACCCCTCAACTAGACAACTCAATTTTTGGTTTCCAGAACAAGGAGTAGGATGCAGGTAATAACACCAAATAAAAAAATCTAAATACAAGGGGAAAAAATTTAGAAGAGGTTCTATATAGTGAGGTGCAATCCCTCCACCAAACTAAATGGCAAGTCACTTACAAAAAATAAAACACTTATGAAGATAACACAAGTTCCATAACTCCCTAAATCTGACACTTGTTGACAAAGAAACATGGGAACACTCTCTAGGCCAAGAAAGATAACTTTTATAAATAACGTTCCCTTGAGAAATATCTAAAAGAACAAACAAATGCAAAAATAATCAAAGATAACACACTAGAAGAATCTAGCACCCAAACATGACACTAGCATGAGTACACATCTATCCAAGTCTAGCATTAGAGTCCTAGTTTATTGTAAGTGTCCTAGTTGGTTCCAAAGTCCAAGATATATGTTGTAGTACTTCATAGAATTGTAGTCCTAGTTCTAGTGCTAGTCACTTGACCATTGAGGAAACCCATGCTCAGTTTTTGTCCCCAAGATTGGAACAATTAACAAAACCACAAGGAAGGCACCACAACACAAAAATGACTCCAAAAAATAAAATTAATGGTGAACCAATAATTTCTTAGACACCTAATTTCACCTCACACCAACTCATGAAGGAGATAAGTCCCAAGGAATGGGGAAACCTCCAAGGACTCAAACACAAGACAAATGGAACAATGAGTCAAGGATAAAGTTCCCTACACCTCCCAACCCCACCAAGACCACTCAAAGAACCACAAAGAACCCCTCAATTTGAGGCAAAATACATCAAGGAGAACACAAGAAATAGATATTTCAATCATCAAATTTAAATTATTTCTAACACAAGAGTTTCATTTTAATCCCAAATGAAAATGTCCTATATGTTAATTTTATGAACATAACTAGAATGATAAATTACATATGAAATAACTTAGCCATTTAACACCAATATTGAGAAAGAATGCATATGAATATACATCCTTGACTACTTATTTTGGGGGGTTTACAACCCATACAATAGGATAATTCATAATTGAATATTACAATTTACAAAGAGGGCTCAAGGTTATGAATTATACATTTTATTTATAATATAAAAATGAGAAAACTAAAGGCAAGGAGAGAACCTCCACTTTTGCATTGACCAAATCTCCTCCAAATGAAGCATCTAATAACTCCAATCCATAATGGTAGTATCCATGCCACCCAACCACATGGAACCCTTATGTCCACCCCACCATGCTAGGAGATAGTCACTTGGTCATAAAAACATCACCGATGTAAAACAAGGAGCATTGATTACAAACATGCCAATCGATAAATACACAACATCAAATAAGATAAAAATCAAGGCATACATTCCAACAAACATGATCTAAATCAAATGCATATGGGCCAACAAGTATGATAGACATTCGATGCAAAACATATGAAAAAAAGATTATTAGATTGCAAATACACATGCTCAAGGGGATAACATCACTATCCAATAAAAAATTATATAGCACAAACATAATCACACGCAACCATGGTTTCTTATCAAAGAAACATACTCATATGTGATCAAGTCTCTTCCTATCACTACATGGTTAGAGTTGAGTCTCTCATTGAACACAAAGTACAACAACATCAAGGATGAGTAACCCATAAGATTCAGGGAAGGAGTGTCATCACAAAGATCAAAGAGATGGCTAAGTGGAGTTGGGTATGAATCAAATTATCCATGCAAGGAACCCAACTAGAAATTCCTAGTTCTCCCAAAGTGGGCATGCCTTGTATGCTCATACCAAGCCTATACAAGGGCTTTGACTATACCCTACACCTCAAATCCTAGGGTTATCACATCAATTCACTATTTGGGTGTGGTAGAATTTCAAAATAAAATTGAAAAAAAACATGGTCTCAAATAAATAAAGAAGGAGACTTGTTTTCCCAGATTAAAATTTATCATAAATCGCTAACAATTTGATTTTTTTTAAATGAGTTTACATTAACAAAATCACAATTTTTTCGCAAACTCCATTGATGAATACTTAAAGTTTAAAATTTTGATTTTTCAAAATTCCAAACATACCCTTTGGTTTCAAATATGCACAACACCATACTTTTCACATAAAATTTATATTTAAGAGATTTTAGAAAAAAAAATCATAATAAGTGCAAAAAATGAAGTTTTTAAAAAAATTTAAAAACAATAAAATCACTCAAATAAAATGCATGGAATTGATTAAAAATAGAGGCCATGTGCTTCCTTAAGGGTATGCATGGTAAAAATCCAACAAATAATTAAAAAAACATGAAGAAAATGAAGAAAACTACCTCGAATTTGATCTTACAAAATGAAAATTAAAATTTGCACTAAATTTGAGGAACAAATCAATATACAATCCAAGCATACCTTCACTCTTCCATTTGCAATTAAATCTCCCCAACCAAGCTATCCAACAACAAGAAACTCCAAGCAAATCCACTCATTTTCCAATTTTTGAGAAGAGAGGGTTTTGAGAGAGTTTTCAAAAATCAATGAAAGAAATAAAAAGGCCAAGTCTTTTATTTTTATATCATTTTTCATTTCTATTTTTCATTTTCACTTTATTTAGTTATATTTACTTTTTGTTTATTTCTATATTTTCTTTCTTATTTCTCATTTCACAAAATGTAAATTAAAATTGATTTAAAATTTCTAATTGATTTATTTTCAAAGGAAATCTAAATAACACAATTTAAGTCATTTTTCAAGCAATTCAAATAATTTAATCATTTTTTTATGTCAAAGAATATTTTTTGAATATAAATTTTAATTAATTGTAATGATTTAAATATCATTTTGAATGCTTATCATATTGTAATTTTTTCTTTCTTTTCTTTCTCAATTTATTGATTCCCAATGCATGAAACACTTTTCACACTCAAGATTTAATACTTAAATAATATTGCATGTAAATCGGAAATGAACAACCATAACATATATAGAGTCCAAAATCACCACCAGCTTAGATCTAGAACCAGAAGGGAAAACATTGCTCATCTCACACTCAATCGAGTGCAATAGAGGTTACCAAACAAAATAGTCCAAAGTGGCATATTTGATTAGCCAACATTGATGGATAACTTAGAATTGCACATTAGGTGGATGAATAACCTTGTACCTATAACCACTCAATGCACATGTAAAGCGTACTTGCTCAATATATGATAGTTGAATCATAGCATAATCACCCAAAGGCATACACCATATTATAACATATAAATTAGTGTGAATCTACATGGCATAAATTGTGATAACATTTATTCACAACAATCATACTAATATGCATATAGATGAACTAAATCATTATGATAACCCAAGTATATAAATATAACACAAACATCTCAAGGAGTGCCACATAAGCTAAATATATTAATTCCTCACAAAGAACTTGGTACACTACCAAACATGAACCTCAATATGTACCAAACACCAAAAATTGACATGTTGAAAAAACTCATCTCGAAACATGCAGGTGGTCCAAACACACCATTCAATGCAAGAGAAGCCACAACTAAAACTCACAATATAAATGGTGAAGTTGAAACACCAATAAACACCCAAAGAAATAAGCACAAGCATGACCTATGCATCCCCTAATACATTTTTGGAAAATGATGCTAAGATCTAGCCATCTCTAGGCCACAAATAGGAGGGCATTACAAATGTTCATTAATTTCCAAATGAGGGTTGAAAGGTTTAATTGTATCAAATTGAGTCATCAGTAAAGATACAGTTATGTAGCAATTATACATGAAAAAGTGATAAACACTCCTTTTTCTCTACATAATGGTCTTGATCCCTCTTTTTTAGCTTTTTTGTACACTTATTTTGTATATAAATAAGATATCCGTGCTTAATGCTTGGGTAGAATGTACCAAGTATTATCATTCTATGTGATCTTTATAGACTTAATATTCTTATATATTTCCTAATTTTAATAGCCTTTAATTATTTGATTTCAAATAGTGTTTCATAGATATGTAACTACAAAATATTGGTTAATAATTTAAGGACTAACGATCTATCTTTTCTGTAACGCCCCGCCATGCAACCCTAGAGGAAGTTGCAATTAACTACTTAAATAGACAAAAAAAAATTTGTTCAAGTACAATTAACATGCAAGTTCACTACCCAATGCCAACAACCTCTAAGGTTATGAGACAAAGGTTATTTAGAACCTCCACAAAAACCATGAACTTAAACCATGTCATTTTATTACTTAAGAAATTAAACACATACATTCCAAATAAGATAAATTACATCAAGCATAAGAGATAACTTTCAAATTCATCTAACAATAATTTAAACAATAAGATTACATCTCTCATTCCCCGAATGAGGTAAGTCCAATGAGCACGATTATAATTACAACTTTCCACCTTGATAACATATGAGGGGTAATAATTACAAGATTAACTAAAATGAATAAAGCATGACATGAAACTAGATCCCATGAGCTCTCCAACTAGAAATCTCATCCACACGAACAAGAAGAAAGCCCAATGGAGTAAGGTGCACGCCACCCAACCAAGTGGAGCCCAAAGGCCCACCCCTCGTGCTAGGAGATAGTAACAAGGATTCCAAGACAAGGCCCTCTACCTCTAGACACAGGTTGACTCATACTGATACAACCAAACACAAGTACAACTCTAGCATGGTCACATTGTTTCCAGATATAAAATAGATCAAGTATGTTAAGAGAACAATACACACATAATAAAATACCAACTATTGTCCTAGAAAAAGTGTCATCGCACAACTCGACATGGGATTACCTCTGGGAATATTCATAGGCTCTGGCCCCCACTAAGGGTTATCTTATTGGCCTCAACCAAATCTTGGCCCCCATACTCACTCATGCATAATCAAATACCTTTCGTACAGACAAGATAGATGACCTTGCCATTCCAGGCCTACCCACTCATCCCAAGTCTAAACGAGCCCTTGTGTCTGTGAGTGAGGCAAAATTATCTTGATTAGTGAGAATTTATTCCTAATCTTCTAAGTATTGTTTTAGTTATCACTTGATTAACCACCTCTGAAGGTTATCTAGTTTACCTCTTTGGGCTCTGACACCTAAGGGAATCCACTCTTCTACTTGACAACATACCAAACAAAACCAATCACCAAGGGTGCCAAAGTGCATACAAACAAGATATCACGACCACTCCTTTTTCAAGAGGTGACATAAGACAAAAACCTCTCCAACACTGAAGGTAACAACCATAACAAATCCACTCCTTACAAGGAGTCACAATCACATAATCCACTCCTTCCACAGGAGGCACAAAACATCCCCGTTCATGGAAATCGGGTATAACATTGACATAACTTCATGCACTACCCAAGGGAATTAAAAAATCATTGACCTCACAAAACGACAACCCCCAACCACTAGGGTTCCTCTGGAAGACTTAAAAATTAAAGAGACTTAACCCATTTCCCCAAACATGAACACAAAGGAAATAATCACGTAAGGCAATTGCGAGGAAATAACTAAATTTTGCATATATTAAATCCATTTCCCTTAATCAAATTTAGTATTATAATGCCTCAATAAAACTTAATTTAACAATGTCTTGTTAAGACAAAGGATGAAATTTAAACCAACATTTAATTTCCTAATTGCCTTTAAATAATAAAATAATCATTTACTTCTATAATTCAGAACATATCGTTTTAAAATAAATAACTATTTGTCCTTGCAAACTAAAACATTTTAAAAGAAATCAATTAATTTCACTATTAAACACATTACTTATAAATCCAATATTTGCCTTTTCAAATATATTATTTTAAACTAAAATCAATAATTTTCTTAAGAACACAATATTATAAATTCCTCAATCGCAATTAAATCATGCAATTATTTTACTCATTCCTTTAACATATATATATTTAAATATATATATATATATATTAACATCATGTACACAACTATATAAATATATATAAAATAATATACATACATATATAGACATAATATAAGCTCATGCTATATGTATACATATACATAAATTACATATATAATTTATATATATTTATTTTATTAATAATATATCTTAATATTTTAATATTATACACATATAATATAAAATATTGAATATATATATATATATATATATTAATATTTTAATATTATGTATATACATATAATATTAAACATTTAAAATATATTTTTATTTTTATTCCTTTTAAAAAAAAAGAGTTTTAAAAAGTCAAACCGCGCATATTTTCTTAGGGTTGGGGCGGTGACAGCTTACACAGTTAGCCCAAGCTTGGGGTGGCGACTTACCCAGCCAACCCCAAAGCTTGGGGCGACTGTCTATAAGCACAGTCGATGCCCTTATGGGGAGGTGCTTGTGTTTACACACAACCATCCCTCCTGGGCGACGACAACAGGCGGTAGAAGGAGAATGGGGAGCACACTGGGTGCGGCTCCCCCCACTCGCCTCCCATGGGGGTGCGATGGGGGTGAGCCCCCAATGACCTCCCCCAACATTTTTTATTTATTTATTTACAAATAAAAATGCAAGAAAAATAAACCCTCTATGGATTTTTTTTAATAAATTTTTTTGAATGAAATCCGACTGCAGATTTTAAAATCCGCGAACCTCCAGAGGGGTATTTTTTAAATTTTTGATAGCATAACCCCCACATATGAAATATATATATATATATATATATATGTGCATATATATATATATATATATATATATATGTGCATATATATATATATATATGTGCATATATATATATATATATGTGCATATATATATATATATATATATATATGTACATATATATATGAATTTAAATATCCCCATTGAGATTGTAAAATAAATTGAACAAATCATACTGAAAATGAACATTTATAGTCAAGAACATTTTTTATTTATTTTTTTTTGAGAAATTTAATTTTCAAATACAATTTTCAAATTTTGAAAATAAGATTTAAGATGGGTTTTGCTTGCAATTCAACTAAGCTTGTATAAATTCCACAGCATATAAATTGTGAAACCTTTCAAATGAAAAATAATTTAATAGCAAGAAAACCTATTTTCCAAAAGCTTGAAAGGTTGTCAATGGAGCTCTGAATCCTTTCTCTGATTCCAGCTCCTCCAAGAAATCCAACTTGTTTCTCCAAATCCAAAACCACACTAGAATCCTTCCTCCCTTTTTTTTTTTCAATTTTTCATGCTTATAGCAAAATTCTATGAAAATCAAATTATCTCATTTTCAACCACCATCATAAATTTTTGAAAACAAAAAACAAAAAATATCTCCAATTTTCAATTTTGCATTGAAATTTTCAAACAAATGCAAATTAAAACATTTTTCCAATTTTCCAATTTCAACAAAATATCTATTACTTTCAAAATGAATATCTTAATTCAATTCAATGCAATTAATTTACTTAATCAATAAAATAATCTAATCCAAGATTAAATAACATTTCTAACATTATAACCCGATTAATTTAATGAACAACTTCAATACATAAAGCCATTTAATTACCCTTTTCAACTTGCAATTAAATAAAATCAAGGCAATCTAAACAATATTAAAATAACTGAATCAGACTACAACCCGACGACACACTATGACTAGGGTGATGACTTGGCATGGAAAACCTAGCTACTATCTCCCAATCAAATACAGTTGGGCAATGGACACGCTCAAACCTGTGAAGCCAGGTGGAGTTGATGTCCTGTACTTGTCAACCTGCGAACAAAGAGTATGTCCACATGCATATATATGTCATAATTAAAACACACTGTGAAGAGGAAATCATGGAATCGTAGGGCGCTCGGAAGTGAGTGGTGAAATCCTGTCCCCTTCACCAATACAGTATTACTAACTGACGAATCTAACATCATTAATATGATCAAAAGCATAAACATCATTAATTCAGTTATCCACTAAGCTGATCCAAAACATGCCATACTGATAACATCTGATTAAAATACCAGCACATCAAAATATAACATTCACATCGCTTTACAGATAGCGATCTAACAGTAACTGAGTTCCAAAGCCAAAGTACAAACAAAAAAAAGGCATAACCAAACAAAACATTATTTGATCAAAAGAGAAAAACAGAGGGGTATTACATCCTCCCCCCTAGGGCCAGGCTTACTCCTGGAAGCCTACAATTACCCCTAGTGCAAACTCCATACAATCACACATAACCAAGGGTTCCACAACTGAACCACTTCATACCTCAACATAAAACAACAGCAACCCATGCCATATACAACTCAACCAAGTACACTGACAATCCAAAAACAACATAACCAAGGATTAGCATACATAATACACATATGTACCAATACACATCACTGTAAATCATCACAAGACTACACAAGGGTCCATCTGGACACTGGAAAGTGGCATAATAATTCATGATAGAAGAATCCATGAACCATGAAAAAATAACCACCTCAAATAAATCAATCACCAAAGCAGTGGCTTGATGGTGTTAGGTCATGCATAGAGTGAGACCATCCAAACAAGACCACAATGACCTATCTCTTGTTGTATAAGGTGATCAGCCTCCAAGAGATATTCATCACACAAAGGTGAGTAGTGGGTCCTAGCTGCAAAACAGCCTCCCATACCCCCATCTTCAACGTTTCCTACGTCTACTTCCTCATACGCACTCACCAAGTCTGTCTCATACGTCCTTGGAGAGGAATCACAATACAACACATAGTCGGCATTGAAAACAACAATGATAACTAGATTAGCCACTAAGTTCATAGAGAAGAGAAAATTAAAGTTCCATTTCAACAATAAAGAAATAAATACGCGTAATTTCAACACTGAATCAAATTTATAACCAATAGGGTTTAAGAAAATAAGATCACAAGTTGTGGCTAAACCTTCACAATCAAATATAACAAAGTATAGGCCCTCACAATCAACTAAAAAAAAAATCATCAATAACCAAAAGAAAGTTCACAATCTTTAAAATTGCACTGTACAACACTGTGTGACTAGATTCTAGCCACGAAAAGAGGAAGGATGAAACAAAGTCCGGATAGAATGATAACAACACTCATGTGATGTAGAGTGAGTCCATCACATGAGTAGGCTAACAAAGACAACCTCAGAGGAACATTCAATTCCATAACCCATGGGATACGTATCAAAACTTTCCAACCATAACCTTTTATCAGGTTTCTTTCATGCTACTCTTTTCCACACTAGAATCCTTCCTCCCTTTTTTTAATTTTCTTTCAATTTTTCATGCTTATAGCAAAATTCTATGAAAAGAAAAATATCTCATTTTCAACCACCATCATAAACTTTTGAAAACAAAAAACATAAAATATCTCCAATTTTCAATTTTGCATTGAAATTTTCAAACAAATGCAAATTAAAACATTTTTCCAATTTTCCAATTTCAACAAAATATCTATTAATTTCAAAATGAATATCATAATTCAATTCAATGCAATTAATTTAATTAATCAATAAAATAATCTAATCCAAGATTAAACTCTTTTATTAATTAAATTAAATTAATTAATTAATTAAGTAACATTTCTAACATTATAACCTGATTAATTTAATCAACAACTTAAATACATACAACCATTTAATTAGCCTTTTCAATTTGCAATTAAATAAAATCAAGGCAATCTAAACAATATTAAAACAACTGAACCAGAATACAACCCGATGACACACTATGACTAGGGTGATGACTTGGCATGGAAAACCTAGCTACTATCTCCCAATCAAATTCCATTGGGCAATGGACATGCTCAAAATTGTGAAGCCAGGTGGAGACAATGTCATGTACCTATCAACTTGCGAACAAAGAGTATGTCCACATGCATATATATGTCATAATTAAAACACACCATGAAGAGGAAATCACGAAATCGCAGGGCGCTCACAAGCGAGTGGTGCAATCCCGTCCCCTTCACCAATACAATATTACTAACTGACGAATCTAACATCATTAATATGATCAAAAGCATAAACATCATTAATTCAATTATCCACTAAGCTGATCCAAAACATGCCATACTGATAAAATTTGATTAAAATACTAGCACATCAAAATATAACATTCACATCGCTTTACAGATAGCAATCTAATAGTAACTGAGTTCCAAAGCCAAAGTACAAATAGAAAATAATGCATAACCAAACAAAACACTGTTCGATCAAAAGAGCAAAACGGAGGGGTATTACATTTTCCCTCTTCTAGTTAGTCAGCTCCCCCTAATTTCATTGCTTCATGTGATGAGTTGGGTCAATGAAAGGGAGACAATTCTTCATTTGTATAGCAACTTACTACCATAAATATAGCACATCAAGAAGTGGTGACTAAATTCAACACAAGATTTAGTAAAACTTGGGAAAGGATCTACTCCTTCACACAACCTCCATTTGAGATGAGATTTATGTTTTATCTTTGTAGCATCGTAAATTTTTGACCTTGACAATTTCACACTAGGTTTAGCTCCCCCTTATGTGCCTCGACCTAATTATTCTCATAATTTTCCCGTTCTATTGTCATTTTTAGTAAATCAGGATATAGTTGGAAATTAATTGTCATTATTTATTTAACAATAACAAAAGCTAAAAAATAGGTTTGGTCTATGGTGCCATTGTCCATGACCAACCTATTTTGGCCCAATTTTGAATATATTATTGTTAGCTTTTTTATGTTTGTAAAATCAAATTCATTTGTCATTTTTTCACAATTAATTTTGCAAGAAATGAAGAAATGCATATAAATGTAAGTCTTTTCACCATTTGAAAACCAAGGAAATTTGAATATAAATTAAGTATCCTAAAAAGTAGTCAAGAGTAGTCAAGAGTAGTCAAGAGTAGTCAAGAGCATAATTTGTAACATTTTTCATTAGTCAAGATTCATGAACTAGTAATGCATCAAGTTTATGAGTAAGACTTCATATTTTATGTTCATTTATTTTGTGAGTACTAACATTTACAAGAATTTCCTATCAATAAGAAAATATTCCTTGTATGAGATGTGTATCATGAATTTAGTCCATCAAGGAGATCAAATCTAAGTGGTAAGTTACATCACTTGCCATTTATCAGTTTTTAATCCATTTGCCTCTACCTAACAAAAGGTAAACACTCTTTGCATCATCATTTCCATTATGAAGGTGAAAACACCAAAATGAGGTTTGAACTAGGTAAGCCCCTATATAGAACAAATCTTTCTCCCATATCTTATTTGTAGGTCATAGATCTAAAGTTGATTTGGGAGAAGATTGAATACCTACTAGCAAGATCAAGCATTCAAGTCTCCTACTTCAACAAAATATGGCAAGAAGAATTATTCATCAACATACGAAGTTTTGAAGTTGAGTCCAAGAGGGAAGAACCTATAGACTATAACCTAGTAAGACCTATTCATAGATTTCAAAAAGAACCATTCTTTAGTATAGGGTGCCACCACCCTAGAATAGACAGTTTCAATCCCAATTTGCATGCCAGGTTCCTCAGTCTCTACACTCTAGTTTTTATCATGAATTTTTGTGTTACAGTTCTTTTTTTTTTAAATCACATAAGTTTTTGGTAGATCCATAGTTTACCTCATTTAAATTTGCACAATCAAATTAATTCAATTCCTAATCAATCAAATCAACCTCAAAAATAGGACCAAAACCTTGATCTACCATTTTGTCTCTTCCAATGAGTGTAGTGTTGTGTGGTCTCACAACACACCCCAAGATTGTAAGGCTTGGGGATCCAACAATTTTTTTTATAACTCTTATGGTATGAGCTAGCTATTTGGGAGATCATCAGAAGTAAAAAGTAAATGAAATATTTAATCAAAGATTACTTTGTAATGTAAGTGTTCTAGGTATCGAATACCAAGAATCGAGAATGATTGAAAGGTGGAAAAGGTAATGAAAATATGAGAAAAATATTCTAGTCTGATATTTGAAGTCTGGTAAGATGGAAGTCTAGTAAAAATGAAGTCTGGGGAAAGTTCATGGGTAAAGTTGAATACCAGGTATTGGGTTGCAATGTAAAGTGGGATTTTTGAGATTTTGTGATTATCTAATGGGTCCGATAGTCTGATAATCTGGTATATGTAGAAGATAATCATGCAAGGATTTATAATGTGCTTAGAAAGCGTGTTATTTATGAAAAATTTATGTTATAACATTTGAATAATGGTTTTATTTACATGAGATGTTTATAATTTTTTTTTTTGTTTTAAGGGATTTAATGAGTGGAATTTGTGATTGCAAGAAATGCAGATTGTGATGCAAATTTTAGGTATGGACGGTCAGGAAAACTTGAATCATGGATAAAATCATTTCTAGATCAGGTTGTGTGCTTTGGGAGGTTATAATGTAGAAGGCTTTGAGTTCACCAAAATGTTGGAAATCCCTATATTGTACATGCGGTGGAAACAAATGTCAATCTCTAGGGAAGCCCATTCCCGAGAGTAGTAAACTCGAAGCAGAACCGAGTGTTAGAACTGAGTGATAACATAATCATTCTAAACGTATGGGAATTTCCTACACGCTATCTTGATTCAAGTTATTATCTTGATGATAATAGAAGATTAAAACATGAAGAGCTTCAATGAGCAATTGGAGTTGATCTTTGTTGACTTCAATTGTAATTTTATGGTCAATCACTACATTCCACATGCATTGATATGATTGGTCCCTTGGATTCTCTCTAATGTATTTGTTTTATCCTATATGTGTCTTGTGTTTCATAAAAGGCTAGAGGATATCTTTTTTTAAGTTAAGTTTAGAATTTGTGGATGTTAGAAGAGCCAAAAATTCTCTAAGTTTTGTTCTTTTTTCCTATTTTTTGAATCATTCCTGTCTAAAAACTTGTATGCACATATACGTTGATTAATATCAGAGCTTATTTGATAGCTACCTATCTCATGAATATTTTGTAGCCGGTTTTGTTAGGTCAGTCGAACAAGAATGTATGCTGTATCAATTAAGGGTGCATGCAGAACCTACTCGATATCCAAACTAAAACCCCTCTCTTTAAAATCTCACACCATTTTATATGTAGTTGTGAAGCAATCTAATGAAGTATAAAGTGGTTTTATTTGATTTAATTAATTCTTTGGGGCATGCGTGGAGAATAACTAAGCGAAATTTTAATTTTTAGTATTTTTATGCTTTATTTTAGAGTAGATGTTTAAATTTTTGAAAATGTTTCAAAAAAGAGATGAATGGATGGAAATTTATTGAAAATCTTTCGTTACTTATGAAATTTTGGAATGCTTAAAGCTAAATCTACTTAAGTGAGAGCAAATGAGATTTTTAATGTTCATGAAATATTATTTCAAATCTTTTGATTTCATGATATTTGTTCTTAAGATCCAAATTGAGAAATAAGTGTCTAATATATGTAATTCTAAACAAAATATTCACTTTGAGATTAACAACAAAATCACATCATACCCTGGAGCAAACCTAGTATGATCATGACCTGATTACCGAAGACATGGGATTGAACTGAGTCAATATTTTATTCTGATTAAGGTAGATTTCACCTTTAGATTTTCATGTTCTATATCTTTCAAGAAGGATAGGCTCTTTTTAGTTTGTTTGTGAATATTTTATTCAAACTTTTGTTGTGAGTGAAATCATCGTCAATAGGAATTGGCGCTAGAAGGAGGGCATATTTTGATTTTTTTACCTAGTCCTAGGTTTAAGAAGAAAGCTTGTAAAGTGAAATTGAATGCAAGCTGGTATTTCAGTATAGAAGTTGAGAAAAATTGGAAAAAATTTAACCAGAGACTGCATCCTTTGAGTTTTCTCACCTTTGGTACAATCACCGAGTGTAGAATTCATGATACAACTGATCACGGTGAACTTGATTGCGATTTTTTTTTAACCAGGGTATGTGTTGGCCATGTGTAAAGTGATTTCGCTAGTAGAAGAAGTCCTAACTGCTAGTAGAAAAAAATCGTTAGCGAGAAATGCATGCAACCCTAGTAGAACTAGAAATATTAAAAAATTAGCCAATATATCAAAACAGCTGGATAACTACAATTATTATAATGAAAATCATAACACGTTGTAAGAAAATAAATGAAAATGTTGAGATTTAGAAACATCGCATCATAAATGAGGAAAAGGAGTAGGAAAATCAAGCGAGAGATGCGTATATTTTACCCCAAGAAGAAATTTTAGAAGATAAAAAAGGAAATTTTCCTGTTTTTATGCAAGATACAGAGTATCACTTTTTTACTTTTTCTCTCTTTGATAATAGTATAAATTGTGATATATCTTGGTCTAACAAAGTGCAAAGTGAATACATGACCAAAATCATGAATATTTTTGGAGGAGAAAGTCAAATAATGGATGTAGCTATTCATGGAAATGAATAGAGTACAAAGACATATCATGAATTAGGGTTGGAAGAAGGTAGAGTATGGTCGCATCAGATGAAGTGTCTGCAATCGACCTTTAATGAGGTCATTTTCATACATATGAGCCAATTCATTAGTAAGTAAACCTTTGAATTTATGATTATTAAATGCAGAAAATTTAAAATAATTCATTATTGCAGTAGAATTGATAAGATTTTTTTGAATGAATTTAAAGATAAGCCTATTGTAATTCGTACCAAAATGACAATGGAAAAAGTCATAGAAATGAGAATTAGTTGTTTTGCTAGGGTTAACCCCTTTGTAGATTAGAATTTTGGTTAGTTAGGGTTAGTTTTTTGTTTAGGGTTTGTTTTGTTTTGTTTTATTTTATTTTCTTTTCTTTTGTTTTTTTTTTCCTTTTTTGTTTGGCCTCTGAATTTGCAAATTTTGCTTAACTTATCTTGCATGCATGAGAGTTAATCCGAACATTTGTAAAATTATACAGTGAAATGAAAAATGATAAAACCATACATAGTAAATACACACTTTAAGATGTACTAAGAGCTATATATGTATATGTGTGTATATCATGTATATACATCAGTATCAAAATTGTTGCTTCAAAAGATCAAAAATTCAAAAAAAAGAGTAAGCCTAGCTACAGGTGGTGGTAGCCATTCAATCGATACAAGATGCATCATCTATTAGAGCTAAATAACCTATATAGGTGAGTTCCTGGTGACTTTCAAAGTCATAAATATGGAGGTCTAAGAGGAAAGGCCGAAGAGGAACTACTTCCCTGTGCTCCAGGAACCAAGGAATATCAACCATTAAGGGGATTCTCATGGTCGGGTGTGGTATAGACAAAATAGTGTCCAGATTCTCCAAGTATTCAGGCCTTACTATCAAATTTATAGCCAAGAAAACATCTTCCATAGGAAGCCCAATATCCAGAAGAGATGCTACAAAATGAGAAGCCACGTTAGAGTAAAAGTGAAATTAGCTATTGGATTCTACATACTTTTCCCCAAGAACTAAGCACAAGTTTGGTATAGTGAAAATGTAAGTCCTAATGAAGAAAAAAATTTCAAGCCTTTGTGATGTGATACTTCCTAAGAAAACATTCTGGTGGTGAGAGAAGCTTAAGAAAATTGGAGTATCCATGGCCTAAAAGCAAATGAGAATAAACCGAGCAAAAAGAATGCAAAACCAAAAAAGGAAAGCTAAGAAAGCATGTGAAGAATTCAAGAAGAAATGCAAAATTTATAGAAACCCGTGAGGAAGTTGCAGTACATATTTTCCTTGAGTGAAGTCTTGGAAATCATAAGAAAGGTGGCAACCAAACGATTGTCTTTAGAATAGAATGTTAAATTAAATTAATTCTTTACCATTATCGGTAACAAATTGCTTCAAATTTGAGTAGTACGAAGATCATGAATCAAGAAAGTTGGAGATTTTGAAGTTAACAGTGGTCATTTCAAATATTTTTTTTAAATCCATATTAATTATGGAGGTGCTTATGTGTGTGAAACTGAAAGGAAAATGAATCCAGTAAGGTAGTACACATCATCAACCTAGTAAGTTGAAAGAAGTGATATGTGCAAAGTCAGGCATGTGAATTTAATGAAGAATAATGTGATCATGTTTCAATGTAATCATGACAATCTTGATCCATTAATGAGGTGCAACACCATCAAATTGGAAGTGCTAGCCGAATATTTAGCAATTTCCATAAGATTTAATCGAAAGGGTGGTAACTAATGTTTCTAAATTTAGATCTAATTTGGTGATTAAATTATTTTTGCTAAATTTTAATTTATACATATCATTTAACACATAGTGAGTTGCAGTTAGCTAGGATTTGCATAAGGTGGTAAAATTTGGCTGGAAACATGCACCAATAGGGCATTATTAAGTGATTTTTTGGGAAATGGTGAATTGATGAAGGGATTTGCATTGAATGAAAAATAAAAAGGTAAACTTCACTACCACTATAATTCCCAACCTAATAGCGGGATTCATTGCCTGAAAGTTGAAAAGGAGCTATTATTGAAATCAACTCTTTAGGCTATCCAAATAACTCTACCGAGGCTATAGATGTCTAATTGGCAGTAGAGCTATGTTTGGGGGAATTACAGAGATAACCTTGTCGGGGCTATGGACACCTGATTGGTAGCAAGACTCTATCCTTGGTTGGATTTGGAGGATTACCGTATTATGTAGTTCAATATCAATGAACCGATTCTTTTTACTGAGTTCCAAAAATTGGAATTAATCAGAGCACACACAAATGTTTCCAGGGAGTTTTACTTTTTATGCCAAAATCTAGGTAAAGGTAAAGGTTATTGTTTTAAAATATGCATAAATTATAATTTACATTTGGTGATTTAATTTCAAATTTTGTTTAAATTTGGTTTTATTGGTTGCAAGTTGTTGTGTGGTCTCACAACACACCCCAAGATTGTAAGGCTTGGGGAAGTAGATTTTTTTTTTATAACTCTTATGGTATGAGCTAGCTAGTTGGAAGATCACTGGAAGTAAAAAGTAAAGGAAATCTTCAATCAAAGAGTACTTCGTAATGTAAGTGTTCTAGGTATTAGATATCGGGAACGGGAATGATTGAAAGGCATAAAAGGTAATGAAAATATGAGTAGAATGTTCCAGTCCAATATTTGAAGTCCGATAAAACTAAAGTCTAGGGAAATTTCATGGGTAAAGCTGAATATCGGGTACCAGGTACCAGGTTGTGATGTATAGTGGGATTTTTGAGATTTTGTGATAATCATGGAAGGATTTATAATGTGCTTAGAAAGCATGTTATTTATGAGAAATTGTGTTATAACATTTGAATAATGGTTTTATTTACATGAGATGTTTATAAATGTTTTTTTTTAAGGGATTTAATGAGTGGAATATGTGATTGCAGGAAATGCAGATTGTGATGCAAAGTTCGGGTATGGATGGTTAAGAAAACTTGAATTGTGGATAGAATAATTTCCAAATCAAATTGCGTGCTCTCGGAGGTTATAATGCAGAAGGCTTCGAGTCCATCAGAATGCTAGAGATCTCGATATTGTACATGTGGTGGAAACAAATGGCAATCTTTGGGGAAGCCCATTCTCGATAGTAGTATTAAACCTGAAGTAGAATCAAGTGTTGGAACTGAGTCATAACATAATCATTTTGAATGTATGGGAAGTTCCTACACGCTATCTTGATTCAAGTTATTATCCCAGCTATAATAAAAGATTAAAACCCGAAGAGGTTCAGTGAGCAATTGGAGTTGATCTTTGTTGACTTCAATTGTAATTTTCTGTTCAATCACTACATTCCATGTGCCTTGATATGATTGGTCCCTTGGATTCTCTCTCATGTATTTGTCTTATCCTATATGTGCCTTGTGTTCTATAAAAGGCTAGAGGATATGGTTTTTAAAGTTAAGTTCAAACTTTGTTGATTTCGAAAGAGCCAAAACTTCTCTAAGTTTTGTTTTTTTCCTGTTTTCTAAATCATTATGGTCTAAAAACTTGTATGCACGCAGAAATTGATTAATATCAAAGCCAATTTGATAGCTACCTATCTCATGAATCTTTTGTAGCTGGTTTTGTTAGTTCAACCAAACAAGACTGTATGCTACACCATTTAAGGGTGAATGCAGAACCTACTCGGTGTCCAATCTAAAACCCCTCTCTTTAAGAGCTCACACCGTTTTATATGTAGTTGTGAAGCAATCTAGTGAAGTATAAAGCAGTTTTCTTTGATTTTATTAATTCTTTGGGGCATGCATGGAGAATAATCGAGAGAAATTTTAATTTTTAGTATTTTTATGCTTTATTTTAGAGTAGATGTTTAAATTTTTGAAAATGTTTCAAAAAACATATGAATGCATGGAAATTTATTAAAAATATTTTGTTACTTATGAAATTGTTGAATGCTTAAAGCTAAATCTACTTAAGTGACAATAAATGAAATAGTTGATGTTCATGAAATATTATTTCAAATCTTTTGATTTCATGGTATTTATTTTTAAGATCCAAATTGAAAAATCAGTGTCTAATATATATAATTCTAACCAACATATTCCCTTTGAGATTAATAGAAAAGTCACATCATACCTTGGAGCGAACCTTGTATGATCATGACTTGATTATCAAAGACTTGGGATTGAACTAAGTCAATATTTTGTTCTGATTAAGGCAAATTTCCCCTTTAGATTGTCTTGTTCCATATCTTTCAAGAGGGATAGGCTCTTTGTGGTTTGTCTATGAATATTTTATTCGAACTGTTTCTATGAGTGAAATCATTGTCAACAAGTAGTGACCACGTGATCTTGTGTGATCAATTTTAGTTCCTCTCTAATGTAAATTTGATAAAAATATGATTTAAACCATAGAACCCTTCTCCCAAATCATAGTCACTGAGAGGAAAATCCCTACATGTAATGTATGATAAATTTGAGTAGAGAATAATGTGTTATATTTGGAAAGGCTACCACCATGATCTGGTAGGATTCGAAAGACCAAAAATTTCATAGTCTCAAAATCCAACAAAACTAGCATCATCACATGGAGCTCACTGACATGATCCTGATGCAACTTGAATCATGTCAAAAGGAGACCATATGCAAAAGTTATGCTTGGTCAAAGATCGATCAAAATAGGGGATCTAGATGAAGGATGCTGTGTCCAAAATTGATCATCTCAAAAATGGTAAAAAATTACATCACGTCGAAGATCTTGCCACCACAATTTTGATGTCGCTTGAATCATGTTAATCAGAAACTATACGTGCAAGATATGGCTGGTCAAAGTTGTGTGGTAAAAGGGTTGACAATGCTGGCATCAACATGATGACATGGTAGTACAATGATGATGTCAACATGCTCATGTGGTAGGTGCAGGTGATGTGGTTATGATGTGGACCAATTTTGGGCTGACATGTGTCCTTATGTGGGCCAATTAAAATGTGCCACATGGCCCAATGAATGGGCACCATGTGGTAGTCTATCAGTCACAAATTTTGTTGGGTGTTGGTTCAAAATTTGGTTGGGGGATTCAAACCCCCAACCTCACATCTGCTACTTATACTCTCCACCATTACACCACCCTATATTTATGTGGGCCAATTAAAATGTGCTACATGGACCAATGGTTGGGTGCCACATAGTAGTCTATCAATCACAAATTTTGTTGGGTGTTGGTTCAAAATTTGGTTGGGGGATTCAAATCCTTGACCTCACATCTACTACTTATACTCTCCACCATTACACCACCCTATATTCTTGGAATATGATATAAGTCACTCTCTAGTTAATAAATTTAAAAGTTGAATTTAGAGAGGAGGTGGTTTGAACCACTGACCTCCCCTCTATTGACCAACCCTCCTACCAATGCGCCCAACACATGTTTTGAAAAGATTTCGGCGTCAAATCTATTTAAACTAAAAAGTAAGCTACCCTCCCTATATAAATTATAAAATATTTTCAAATAAGCTCAATTTTATAAGATTGTTAAGGGGCTTAAAAAGATTTTTAAAGAATCTTTTCTAGGATTTTACAAGATTTTACAAGATTTGTAAAATCAAATAAGGAGTTTTTATCGGAATAAGGGGTAATAAGCCATATATTAAAGATTTATATCTGAACTTAGAGATATGACAAATATTTGCAAAATATTATCGTTACCCCTTAAAAAGAATGTAAAATTGTATAAAAGGGGGTGATTTTTCTCTTTTAAACAAGTTTGGAAGGGGAAATTTTTCTTAATAGGAGAATAGGCATTTTGGAGGTTAGGCAAGGAAGAAACTTGGAGAGTGTTAAATTCTCAAAGACTTTGTATTTTGTAATCCTTTAAGTGTAATTGGGATTTAGAGGCGTTCAAAGCGTATCCCTTGAATGCAAGTAGAGGAGAATGCAGAGGGTCTTAGGTGTTGAGAGATATTGTGAAGAAATTGAATGCGGGTCTGAAGCTTGGATGGTGTATAGAAGTAGTTAAATCTTGGCATCACTAATAAAGCGGTTCCTCATTGAGAATCAGACCCGAAAATGTAGCCCGAACATATGGGTGAACTCCGTTATCAAATTTCTTGTTGTCTCTCTCCATTCTTTCTATGTTTCCTTCCAGCATTTTAATTTCTTCTTTGAGTTCTTATTTATGACATTTAAGTAATTATTTAATGTTTCATTAATTTATGCAAAGAGTTAAGTGAACTCAATTCTATAATTTTAATAGTTTAATCACATAACCAAATAGTTTTGTTTACAATTGGGAAAAATATATTATTAGAATTAAGAGAAAGTTAATTTGTAAGCCTTTAATTACAGATCAAGTTTGGTATCAAAGTAGTTTAACAAGAAAAATTGCAAGTGGTGAATGATAACCAAATTGAAATTAAAGTGAGGAGAAGGTGCACTTGAGGATATTAATCTAGAGATCAGATCAAGGCGAGTTACTCTAAGACAAACCATGGAACAACCAGAAGAAGGAAAATCTCCCAATCTCGAAATCTTTGAGAATGAAGAACAATTTTGCAAAGAATTCCTAGACATGAAGATGATGGTGGAAGAGTTGTACAAGAAAAAGAAGAAGAAGGAGAAAGGGGAATCCTCTTCAAAAGATGACAAGGGTAAAGGAGTATGAGGTGGTGGTGACCCTCCTAAACCTTCATCTTCACCTTCTTCACCTTCTTCCCCTTCATCTTCTTCATCTTCTTCATCTAATTCCTCTTCAAAAAAGAAACAACGTGTGCAACCAGAATCTAATGCTCCTTTGTTAAAGCTTGATGTTAAATTTGAATTTCCAACTTATAATAGAGAACTAGATTTAGAGAAACTTGATAATTGGTGTAGGAGTGAATTTGCACCCCTTGTGTAAATTCCCCTTTCACATTCCCTCACCTTAGAAAATCAAATCTAAAGGTGAAATTCCACATCACCCTTCTATAATGCATCCACTTGGTGTGTGTTTTGTGTGTCAGTAGGGGAATTTTTGCCAGGGACATGAGTGCAGTGCATGGACATCTACGTAGCGCGTTGTCGTCCCTAACAAATTCTTGTGTCTAGGATCGACAAGGACGTTATACACCTGATTGGGGTCGAATTGAAATGCCTCTGTGTGACCAACTGACCCGAAAATGACTCCACTCTTCCATTTTGGCCTTCAAATCCATTCTATTCACTATCACTTCATCTTTTCACAACTTCTTCACATTCTCAATCATTTTTCCCTTCAACTCTAGCACTCCATTTTTCATCACTTAGCTTGAGCATTGCAAAAACTTGACACTCCAACTCCACATTTCATGTGTGAGGCTACCATAGAAGTTGCGAGTTTGGAGTGGGGTGACTTTTCCAAGTTTGTTTCTTTCATTCTCCCTTCATTGGCCCTAAGTGCCTTTGGGTGGAGGTGGTAACGCTTCATTCCCCTCCTTTGTGATTTGATAGAGTAGCATTTGTCTTTTGTAGTGTTCACTACACTTCTTTCATCTTCTTTATCACACTTTTCTACTTTGTTGCTTTTTGGTTATTCGTGGAGGTGGAAATACCAAAGTGGGGGTTTGATTGAGGAAAACCCCTATATAGCCCCATCAATTTTCCCCTTCTTTCTTGTGTGTAGGTGAAAATTTATGTGGAACTCACTGGTGAAATAGTGTTTCGGTGAGCTAGTTTTCATTACCTTAGTCTTTATCTACTCACTTTATTACTTACACACTTAATTTTTGTATTTTATCATTTTATCCTTTTTGTTAAAATCTTTTAGCTAGACGGTAAGTAGGTTTTAGGTAGATTCTTTGTTGTACTTTATATTTTTTGTCTGTATGGACGCCAACACGCTAGAGAGATGCCAAAGAGCTATCTAAGGTACAATTCAAACTCTAAAAAATAGCTCATCTAGCTCAAAGTAGAATTTCAAGTCTATAGAGTGACAAAAGTACTTCATAGTGCTCTTCATTCTCAATGCCCATCCCTTTAGAGTGAGGTAAGTTAGGGTAGCCCTCTTCTCTCGGCTCACTATGAACTGGAGCCTTGACATGGTTGGTCCCCCTCTCTTACATTTTTGGTTAACTCGACGTGAACAACATCTATCTATTTGCCTATGTTGAGACCTTTTCCATGCACGTGGTGGTTGTTGTAACCCTCAGTGTTGTGAAGGTTTATGAGCATCACAACCTAGTCCATGTCTTTCGGGTACATTATTAAGAGAAGTGTGCAACACTTATCGATGGAAATGATGAAGGTCACTTCTAGTTTTGCCTCAAGTTTTTGCACTGGTCTAGCTGCTAATTGTACTACCAATTTCCCTACAAATTATTTTCATGAGATGGGTTTCATAGAAGAGACCCCTCATGTTTCTACCCCTCCAACATCCCCTATGGCTTCATCTATAGATGAGGATGATGTTGTGCATGTTCCTGCATAAAACCATGTGGCATTAGATAATATATTGCTAGACCTTTTGAATCATCTATAAAAGCACCAAGCATGGCAAGAGTCGCTAGGCTTACTAGTGATTTGAGACATTTGCTAGGAAAAGATCAGACAGGCATAGAATTTCTATGTCACCTTGTCGATCTAATCGAAGCTTATATCCCCTCATATAAGCCTAGGTTAGGCACTACCCAAGGAGAATTTCTCACCTATGAATGAAAAATGTGCACGTTTAATTTCCCACCATGTCTATATGCATGACAGAGACATGCCCTTCAATTAGTGTTTCCTCTACCTCTCTAAAGCCCCCTACTCTCACAGTGAGTAGAACACCCCTTGAGTTTAGCTTCACCCCTCCTACTACCTTTGGCAGTGGGGGATTTGGTGGAATGACGGTGGTGGTACTGGTGGAGGCCATGGTGGTAGTTTTGATAGTGGAGGTGGCTTCGGTAAAGGCCCTACTGGTGGTGGTGGCTCTAATGGAGTTCATAGTGGTGGCTCTAGAGGTGGCTCTAGAGGTGGTTTTATTGGTGGTGGTCCTAGAAGTTCCACTGGTCCTTTATCATCTTCTGACCCTATTTTGAATGCCCTACTTCATAACATGGGTCAAATGCAATACCAACTGGCAAGTCTCTCCCAATCCTCTACCCAGCCTATCTTTCAACCCTTCTTCTGGCATATCCCATTGTGGGTATAAATCTTGATTACTCCCTTCCCGCAAGGAATGGAGATTTCAAAATTTGAGAAGTGTGGTAGAAAAGGGGACCCATAAACACATGTTTCTACCTTTAATGTCATGTGTACAAATATCATACCCACTACCCAAATTTGATGTGCAGAAGGTGTTCATAGGTAACTTGTAGAGACCTTGGTAGGAAAATTTTGCCTTAATGAAATACCCTTCCTTTTTGCATTTGTGTGCCATGTTATGAGAATATCAATAAATGATAGTTCAATTGGGGGATCCTCCTCACACTCCCATTTAGAAGGAATATCTATTGTATCTATCTTAGGAAAGGGTAAAGGTATTGTGAATGTAGTCACCACAACAAATGATAATAGCCTTAGATGCAACAAAAATTTTACAAATTTAGTATAATCTTATTCTTCCATCTTGAAAAACTTGTTGAAGGATAAAGATCATAACCTTGGAAAACCCTCGACCTCTCAAGGAGCCTTACCCTGATTGGTATGATGCAAATACTTTCTATTAGTACCATCGAGCTAATGGACATGATATTGAACATTGTATGCATCTACCTCACAAGATACAAGATTGCATCGATGATGGTACCATTCATCTCGATGGGTTGAAAAAAAATGCAAATAAATTGGTGGCAAAAGACAATAGTGAGTTATAGGTATACATGGACCCATTTTCATCTCACTCTAGTAACTTAATAGTTGACCCCTCTGATTCCTTTACTCAACCCTCGACATACATCAATATGGTCATGGCTTCTCCTCCTCAACCTACAAATAGTTTGAAAAATGTGACATTCACTTCGTATGGCATGCCCTTGAATAGCAATCCCTATCCCCTCTACATTCTCGCTTACCTCAATGGAAACATTGTGATGGGGGTACTAGTTGATCCCGTGAGTTGAGTGAATGTTATTACAGAAGATACATTGTGGCTAAATTCATCGTAGAAGAAGTATGAGGGAAAAAATTATACCATTAGTATGCATGATGGCCTCTCTCTCATGCCATATGGCTCAATCTCTTTCCATCCTAGTTGGACCTAGGGCCGTGAATGATACCTTTGATGTTATTCCAAAATTTTATTTTTTCAGGGTGAAGTTAGGCATCTTGTGGCTACCTTCCATGAAAGGAATCGATTTCGTCATTCATAAATGTCTAAAATTCTCACATAAATGTGTTGTGCATGTTGTGCATGACACTCAATATCATATGTTAGTATCCCATGGGGGCTATTCGTTGGATCATTTTTGGCCCACCTCGATCAGTCTGCTTCCCTCGAGAAGGGACCAAATTTATTGAAACTATGTGAAGTATAAGATCGAGGGAAAAGGACAACCAAATGTTACCCCTCTAGTAGTGTAGTATCAAGCTGCCTCCTCTTCTTGAAAGGGAAAGGAGAGTCTTTCCCTTCCTTGGGGTGCCCCTTCTACTCCCCTTTCTGAAGGAAAATATTGGATGTCTACTCCTAGATTCCATCAGAGAAGTCTGGTGGTGCCCGCTTGGCATAAAGCCAAGATTAGGATATATGATCTTCCTGCTATGCCTCTTGGACCTTGGCCCTACCTTTATGGTAGAGGGAGAGGTACCCATGGGGAATCCTCCATGTCTCAGCATCTACAACCTCCTACCACCCTTGCTCCCAAAGTAGTGAATGGGAAGAGGCCCATCACTGAGGCATCAAAGCCGATTCCCCTATTATCTCTCAACCTCTTCCTCCTACTCCCATTCAAGATCTTGTCCCTCCACTAAAGACAAATATGATGGAAACCCCTATGGCTGAGTAGGAGCCTTCTATCCCTTCCCAACACCTAGCCTCTAGCTTAAAGAGTCACATAAACCACCTTTCCCTTGAGCACAAGCATTGTCAAAAGGATTTGGTGACTAAGAAGGCCACTTTATAGAGGAAAGGAGAGTTGACCACCCTATCTCAGGGCCTCCTATTGTGTCCTCCTCTCCCTTCCTCTCTACTTCTATTCAATCAAATTCAGTCCTACTTCCAGCTCCTACTATAAGTGTGAGCGCCCCTGACCCGAAATGGGTGCAGTTGTTTATCACTCCTTTAGTGGAGCCACCCATTTTGATGTCCCTTCTAGATATCTCACTAATTCCAAAACTCGTGGACATGCCAAAAACTTCAGTGGTGTCCATCACAGTTTCCTCCTCCTCCTCTACACCTCTTTCCTCATACATGGGTAGTTCACATGCTCTGAAAAGTAGAAAATGGAGGTTGGACCTTCTAGTAAAGGTGGGTGTAAGGGGAGTCTACCCTCTTTAAAGGGTGGTCCTATGCTAGCTTGTGTCATCGTAGTGATAGAGCAAGTTTTGGCTTCCCTTGAGTTTTTCATTGCTCCTAAGTTAGTGAATTTAGCAACGAATATTAGGCACTGCCTCCCATGCCTATTGATGTAACACATGGAACTCCTTTTATGTGCATATATTAACTCTTTGGATGAGACCCTGAACTTGTCAGCAATCTTCACAAAATCACTAACCATTGCTCCACAAGAGCCGAGCAGTGAAGACCTTGTGGGGCCTTCTTCCTTGGCCCTTGTTGCGAGAGGGTTGGAAGTTCCTCCCCTTAATACTCAACCACTATAGGCTCATCCACCTTCCTCATATAATGATCTAGATTGGGAAGTGGATGACCTCTTGGTCGATGAGTGTTAGGGAGGGGCCTCTTCTTTACCTTTAGATAAGGGTTTTTTTTTTGTGATGTGTTCCCTCGTGCTTGTGTTATGTGTTCTTGGATAGCCCTTGTCACCCTTGTAGGAGCTTGGATATAGGAGTGATTATGTGTCATAAAATTCCTCTATCTATATCATCGTTCTTCCTCTATTATGTGTTTTGATTTTCAAAACATTGGGGATGATGAAAAGTGTTGGGAACTTGGGGGCATTTAGGCTTCCCTTCCATGTTGACCCAATTTTTTATTTTTACTTTGTCTTCCCGTGCATTCTTCACATGGTTCAATGATATAGTAGGTGGTTTATGATAGTTCATTAATATACTATTATTATACTTATATATATTTATGAGTAGCTTTGACCCTAAAATATCAGATCACCCTTGTGTCCTTTTTTGTGATTTTTTTTTCTTTTTTACATATTTCTATCTTCTTTGCTTGAGTTGTCCCTTGTATGTGTGACAATATCACTTTTACATTCTTGCTCTTCTCTCCTTAGGATGCCATGTGCTTCTACATTCAACTAGCACCACCCTAAGGAGGAAGCTACTATGTCAACTTCAATTTTCAGAAAATGCATTCTTTGCCAAGAAATCTTTTCTTGAAAATCCTAGCAACCATTTCAAAATTCACATTCTCAACTCAGACCCCCTAACGGAACGTGTTTCCTTCATCATGGGTTCACAAAGAAAGAACTTGAGAACTTTCCTCTGAGGAGGGAGCAACTTTGGTGATTTTGGGTTCACCAAATCGCAGTCTACTTCCTTGAAAATTTAGGTATACATCTCTAACTCTTCGATCTACTTTACCGAATGCTCATCAATATTCATACTCACTAAAGTGGGGGAAAAATGAATAGGAGAAAATTTGCACCCCTTATGTAAATTCCCCTTTCACATGCCCTCACCTTAGAAAATAAAATCTGAAGGTGAAATTCCACATCACTCTTCCAGAATGCATCCACTTGGCATGTGTTTTGTGTGTTGGTGGGGGAATTTTCATCAAGGACACGAGCATAATGCATGGATGTCTATGTGGCACGTTATCGTCCTTGATAGATTCTCGTTTCCATAATCCATAGGGATGTTATGAACCTAATTAGGGTCAAACTGTAATGCCTCTTTGTGACCAACCGACTCAGAAATGGCTCCTCTCTTCCATTTTTTCCTTCAAATCCATTCTATTCACTATCACTTCATCTTTACACAAATTCTTCACATTCTCAAGAATTTTTCACTTCAACTCTAGCACTCCATTTTACATCACTCATCTTGAGCATTACAGCGACATGACACTCCATGAACTCCACATTGCACATGTGAGGCTACCATAGAAAATGTGAGCTTAGAGTTTTGTGATACCTCCCTTCACCACGGTAGTGATGGTGAATTTTCCAAGTTCATTGCTTGCATTCTCCCTTCATTGACCTTGAGAGCCTTTGGGTGGAGGTGGTAACACTTCATTCCTATTTTTTTTTATTTGATAGAGTAAAATTTGTCTTTTGTAGTGTTCACTGCACTTCTTTCATCTTCTTTATCATACTTTTCTTATTTGTTGCTTTCTAGCTATTCGTGGAGGTGGAAACACCAAAGTAGGGGTTTGACTTAGGCAAACCCCTATACAACCCCAACAATTTTCCCCTTCTTTCTTGTGTGTAGGTGAATGTGTACATGGATCTCACTGGAAAATTGGTGTTTCAGTGAGTTTGTTTTCATTACCTTAGTCTTTATCTACTTACTTTATTACTTATGTACCTACTTTATGTATTTTATCATTCTGTCATTTCCATTAAAATCATTTAGCTAGGATGTAAGTAGGTTTTCGGTAGCTTCTCTATTGTACTTTACATTTTTTGGCCATACGAACACTAGTGTGCCAAAGATATGCCAATGCATTGCACTATCCTCCCAGAGCCACATTGTCATCCTCAAATGGAGAGCTATCTGAGGTACAGTTTAGACTCCAAAAATCAGCTCGTCTAGCCCCAAGTAGAATTTCAAGTCTATAGAGTGACAAAAGTACTTCATATTTCTTTTCATTCTCGATCCTCATCCCTTTAGAGTGAGGTAAGTTAGGGAAGCCCTCCGCTTTTGGCTCTTTGTGACCTAGAGCCTTGATGTGGTTGGTCCCCCTCTCTTACAAATGGATAAAACAAATTGAAGTTTATTGTAGGATTCAAAAATCTACTAATGATACTTCCAAGATCAAATTAGCCACTATTTTCCGAGGAGGCACAACCTTAATTTTGTGGGAGAGAAAAACTCCAGAAGATCTAAGCTGATATGGTAAATTATTTCTTCTTGGTTTGAGTTTATAACTGCACTTAAAAAATAGTTTTATCCATTAGGTCACATGCAACAAGCAATAATGAATTGGCAATCATTAAGGCAAGATAAATGAAAAAGTGTATAGGAATATACACTTGAATTTAGGAAAAGAGCTTTCATTTTGGGCATTCCATTATATGCACAAGAAAATTTGTTAAAGTATATAGGTGGATTACATGAAAATATGAGGCATACAATACTCATGTTCAATCCAACTAACCTTGATGAAGTTAGTGTATAAGCTATTCATCTTGAAATAGGCATGAAGAATAGTTTCTTAATGTAATCTGGTAAGCATAAAGAAAGGGAAGAAGGAAATGCAGTGGACAACTTCCTTGAAGAAAGAGGAGGAAAAACCTTATTTCTCACACTATAAAAATAAAGGACATGAAGATGCAAAGTGTTGAAAATTGCATCCAGATTAGAAACCAAAGTGGTTCAAGGATCGAAAGGGTAAGAAAAAGAATGCAGCTATCATGCATGACCTCGAATCAAGTTCTAATGATGAAACCAAGATAATAGTTGTGGGTATAAAAGGTATCATTCTTATTGCTAGTACGAGTTCCCATGATTCTTCTTTAAAGTGTAATGAGATCCATTTTGAAAGTAAAAGGAATGAATTGTTTCTAATAAGGGATATTGCAAAATAGAGTAAAATTGATACAATCATAGATAGTGGATCACAAGTAACTTAATTTGTGAACAAGTTGTTAAGTAATTGGGATTAAAAACAATACCTCATCCAAAAAAACATCCATTAGGTTGGGTGCATGATAATGCTCAGTTACATGTGTCAAGGCAATGTAAACTTCAATTTGCAATCACATCCAAGTTTGTAGATGAGGTAGAGTTAGATGCAATTCCACTTGACATCTATGGGATGGTTTCAGGAAGTCCTTATTTGTATGACATAAAGGAAATTTTATAGAAGGAACATAATAGGTATCATTTGTTTAAAGATGGAATCTAATTCGTTGTGAAAAATCATCGCATGAAGAGTGATAGATTTATTGTAAACACAAGGCATTTGAAAATGGTTGTAAATGTAAGCAAGACATTAACCCTCATGTTTGTAATAGCTAGTGATATCAAGCATGAAGATGAAACAATTTCTAATCCTGATGAGGTATCATAGACAAGACAGTGTGAGGATCAATTACAAGCACATTTAAGCCTTCAACCTAAGATGGTAAAAGAGGGTTTGAATGATTCGTTCTCTTATGATGTTCTTGTTCAAGATATCCAACATGTTGATACTTTTTCCTTCACATCAGTTTATTTAGTGTTGTTGCTTGTCATTCTACTAGTTATTTCTATGTGGCTGGTAGATGCATCAATGAATATTGATGGGTATTCAGTTATTTGTATCAAAAATGCTATCTCATTCTTCATCTTGTTTGTGATGGGTCAGATGATCAAAATTCTAGTAGGAAGGAAAAATGATACTGGGCAAGTGAGGCAACAACATTGTCACTTAAATTCTATGTAAAAATAGACTTTTGGTGGTCCAAAATATTCTCAATTAGGAGGAATGATCTAGGAGGATCCAAAAGAACAAAAATTTCACAGTCTCAAAATCCAATGAAACTAGCATCATCACATGGAGCTCATTGACATAATCTTGATGCAACTTGAATCGTGTCAAAAGGATACTATATGTGAAAGTTATGCTCAATCAAAGTTTGGTTAGAATAGGGGTTCCATATGAAGGATGCTAGGTCAAAAAATTGATCATCTTGTCAAAAAAAACATCATGTCAAAGAGCTCATCGCCACGAATCTAATGCCACTTGAATCGTGTCAATCAAAGAACGTATGTGCAAGATATGGCTGATCAATGTTGTGTAGTAAAAGGGTTGACCATGATGACATGGTATTACAATGATGACATTAGCATGTTGATGTAGGATGCTAGGTCAAAAAATTGATCATCTTGTCAAAAAAAACATCATGTCAAAGAGCTCATCACCACGATTCTAATGCCACTTGAATTGCGTCAATCATAGAATGTATGTGCAAGATATGGCCGATCAAAGTTGTTTAGTAAAAGGGTTGACCATGCTGACGTCAACATGATGACATGGTATTACAATGATGACATTAGCATGTTGATGTAGTAGGTGTAGGTGACATGGCGATGATGTGGACCAATGATGGGCTGAAACATGTCCTTACATGGGCCAGTTAAAATGTGCCATGTGGCCCAATGGTTGGGTGTCACATGGAAGTCTATAAGTCATAGATTTTGTTGGGTGTTGGTTTAAAATTTGTTTGGGAGATTCAAAACCCCAACCTCACATTTGCTACTTATACTCTCCACTGTTACACCACCATATATTCTTGGAATATGATATAAGTCACTCACTATTTAATAAGTTTAAAAGCTTAATTTGTAGGGGAGTGTTGGAAAATGGCCAATGCTCCCCTCGGGATTCATGACATGGACTAATTACCTCCCGTGGATCCGTTAACTTTGGTAGTTGTATTGGGCATTAACAAGTCGATCTTTTGGTGCAATTGCAATTGTGGGCCAACAAGTGGTATCAAAGCCAAAGGTGTCGGGTTTGAATCCCCTCAAGTAATGTTGAGGGGGAGTTTGTTGGCAGATGGTCACCGCTCCCCTCGGGATTCATGACATGGACTAACAGCCTCCCGTGGATCCATTAACTCTGGTAATTGTATCAAGCATTAACATGTTGACCTTTTTGTGCAATGGAAACTATGGGCCAACAAGTGGTATCAGAGCCAAACGTGTCAAGTTTGAATCCCCTCGGGTAACGCTAAGGGGGAGTTTGTTGGCAGATGGTCAGCACTCCCCTCAGGGTTCATGACATGGACTAACCGCCTCCCGTGGATCCGTTAACTCTGGTATTTGTATCAGGCATTAACAGGTCGATCTTTTGGTGCAACGACAACTATGGGCCAACAGGGAGGTGGTTTGAACTATTGACCTCCCCTCTACCAGCCAACCCTCCTACCAATGCACCCAACACATGTTTTGAAAAGATTTTGGCATCAAATCTATTTAAAATAAAAAGTAAGCCACCATCCCTTCTTTTTAAATAAGCTCGATTTTATAAAATTGTTAAGCGGCTTAAAAAGATTTTAAGAGATTTTTCAAGAATGTTTTTAGGATTTTTAAATATTTTATAAGATTTGTAAAATCAAATAAGGATTTTTTATTGGAATAAGGGGTAATAAGCCATATATTAAAGATTTATATCTCAACTTAGAGATATGACAAATATTTGCAAAATATTATTGTTACCCCTTAAAAAAGAATGTAAAATTGTATAAAAGGGGGTGATTTTTCTCTTGTAAACAAGTTTGGAAGGGGAAAATTTTCTTAAGAGGAGAATAGGCATTTTTGGAGGTTTGGGCATGGAAGAAACTTGGAGAGTGTTAAATGTTAAAAGACTTTATATTTTGAAATCCTTTAAGTGTAACTGGGATTTAGAGGAATTCGAAGCCTGTCCCTTGAATGCAAGTAGAGGAGAATGCAGAGGGTCTTAGGTGTTGAGAGAGACAGTGAAGAATATGAATTTAGGTCTGAAGCTTGGATGGTGTACAAAATCAGTTAAATCTTGGCAACATTAATAAAGCAGTTCCTTATTGAGAAGTGGTCACGAAGATGTAGCTCGAACATATGGGTGAAATCCATTATCAAATTTCTTGTTGTCTCTCTCTATTCTTTCTATGTTTCCTTTCAACATCTTAATTTATTCTTTGAGTTCTTATTTATGACATTTAAGAAACTATTTAATGTTTCATTTATTTATGCAAAGAGTTAAGTGAGCTCAATTTTTTAATTTCAACAATTTAAGTACATAACCACACAGTTTTGTTTACGATCGGGAAAAATCTATAATTATAATTAAGAGAAATTTAATTTTTAAACCTTTAATTAGAAATCACACAAAGCCTACCCTTACCCATATTCCAAAATTCTCACACTCAATGTATATTGATTCCTTAAGCCCGAGTATTCCCTTCACAAGAACTTTTGAAGTTTGTCAACCTATACATGTTTACTCATCTAATCCTACAATTATGTTACAAATTAGGATCTTAGGATACTAATTATTATAAAAAAATATAACATAAATAAAATGAGAATCATGCAAGCATATAGTTTAGAATTACACAATATATACATTACAAAATCCCTTTTAAGTAAAAACCCCCATAAAGAATCATTTTATTAAAAAACACTTACACAAAATATATTACAAATAGACTGAACCTATGGGCACTCCTCTATATACGTCCACATGACCAATAATATGTCATACGGATATTGATTTAAGTCACTATAAATATCCAAATTCACCCACTCTCAAATGAGAGAAAACCTCCTTAAATAGATGAGAAAGGATGGAAAATACCTTAAAGTGTATTAGTCATACATATTCAAAGAAACCATTCATAAATAATTAATAATTTAATATTTATTAGATTATTAATTATTAAAAGATATATGCTTTATAACAGAAGGTTTTATAGTCCTATATTAAATAATAATAAATTTTATAAGAGTATGAACCCTAATAATATTGTGTTTTCAACACTCTCCCTAAACATTAATAGGGGCATCACATGTCAATTCCTATAAAAGAAAAAATGTGCCTCAGTATTGTAGGTCTTCTTTGATAGTGATAAATAGGGACACAAATATATGCCAAAATGAAAGCCATGTATTCTGGACTACATGAAATTCATCTTGTCATAATTTATAATCCTAGTGTTTTAAAATTATGTTATATATATGAGGTTTTTCAAATATTTTTATTGGAGTTTGGGTCTCCTAAAGAAATATTCACCCTAGGTTCACTATATAGTGCTTGTAGGACTTAATACAATGTGCTTATAATACTTATAAAATATTCCCGTAGGACTTAATTAAATGTTCTTGTAGGACTTAATATAATGTGACCATAGGACTTAATATATGGTGCTCATAGGACTTAATAAAATGTGCTTGTAGGACTTACTAAAATGTGCATATAGAACTTAATATAATGCACTTGTAGGCCTTAATAAAATGTGTTTATAGGAATTAATAGTGATGCAGACAAGGTGGATAAATACAATATCCAACTCAATTTGATCCAATTCACACAGGGAAACAACTTTCAAATCATAATTCACCCAAACTATCCCTAGACAACGACCATAGGCTTCTAGCCTTCAAAACCCTCAAAATAGTGGTATCCTTTTGAAAAAGTCATACAATGTCCACCCAATTATCAAATAAGACTTCTCACAGATCCTAAAACTCTGTCCTAGAAGATCTCACGAGGTTTCTTTGTGCCAAAATTGAGAAACAACAAACTACCCCTATTTTTACGAGACTAAAAAGCCCAGTTTTACAAAGGAGGTCCTTCACAAACACCTTCCCCTCACTCAAACACATGAAAAATTCTTAAGAAATGTTACAAAACAACAAATTTCATGATTTATTTTCCTTTACAAGGCTTCCTTAGCACTGATCTTGCAAACCCTTAATTCTTATGCAAATACTAAGGGTTTGATGGAAATCTCATCTCCAAGGTTCAAGTAACACAACCAATGCTTCAAAAAAGTTCAAAATAACCTGCACATACCCTTCAAACCTTCACAAGACCCATTCCTTCATTAACCTGTCAAAACCCTATCATGGTTCCACATTTTCACAATGAAATATCACTATTCCATCCTAGAACATAACCTTCTAGCCCTATAAACACCTTAACAAGAATTCTATAAAGCATAGAACATAAAATAACATGGCACGTGCCTTTCCTCTAAATCACAGGTCACCACAATAGGAGGAAAGGCTCTATCCTTAAATAAATTGAAACCCCAAACCCTGCTAGCCTGTTACTGGAAAAATAAGAAAAGAGGACTTTATTTCAACAAAATCAATTAAGAGGATTTCAAATACAATTATAAAATAACAATATAACCTAATTCCACACCATTATATGTGAGTCTTGAATCAAATAGTTCCCTTTTTGGTCCGTACATAGTTAAAAACCCAAATAAAATATTGAAAACACAGAATTTAGGCATTGAAAATAGAGAAAATACTCAAAAAAATGATTTCATTCACCTTCCATTTGGTCTTGGAAGACCTTCTTATACATTTCTCAATTCCAACCAACTCCCCCAACCACCCTTAACAATAGTTAAGACTCTAACAACTTCTTATTTGTATTTTCCCTTGTCAATGTTGCTCTTTGACAACATTTTACAACTTTTTTTGCAATTTCCTCTTAATTGACTTCCTAAGCCCCTAAAAGCTTTCAAATAAATATTATATGGTCATTGAGACCTTATTCATGAAGGAAAAGATTAAATATCAACTCTATACCATACTCTATCCACCTAGACCTCATTTGTCATCATTGACATTGATTGACAACTTTTACAATTCAATATATTTTGCAAGTTCCTCGTTGCTTATCAACTAAAAGAACCCTAATCAACATGTTTGGCCTTAAAAATTGCCTTATACAAGACAAAACATCCAAAACTATCTCCTATCCATCTAACCAACCTCCAATGCTTCAATTTCACTCAATAAGGTGTGGGTGCTCCTGCACCATACACCCCCATAGGAAAGAAACTCTTGTGACAAGAGTTAAGGTTCATCCAATGCCTCATTGTTGCTCCACACATCCTCAGACCTGCAACCTCCTTCAACTAGTTCCAACACTGAGATCCCACAATCTGCTCTACCTTTATGACTATGTCCATATTGAAAATTTCCTTCATTTTCATGTTCAAACCCGATGTCTACTTTTATCTTATACCTAGATTAAAATTTGATGTTCTTCTAGGCCTTATACCTGCAAGCAAACAAGAGTTAGCAATTCCTATTTCTACCTTATTCTTTGTTCCATCTCCATAATTTTTTCCATCCATCTTTGCTTGTATACTTTTCCCTCTCATCACTATCATCAAACTTTTGTTCCTTTATTCCTTTTGTTCTTTCCTCACTATGATCAGACCTTGCACACTATCATTGCCATGTACCACTATCTTATCAGACTCACCAGTCCCTATACTTGAAAATCTCACATTCTTGGCAACATTTCTCATGCTTATAGGACACACAATGGTCCCCATAATGAATTCACCTTGCCTCATGTACTTATCCATAGACTTCTCACCCTGTCCTTCATGTTGCCCTATAGACTTTTCTCCATTCCTCTTGCTTATATCAAACTCCAATATATCTTCCTTCTTGTGCAAAACCAAACTCCTCTCTATCCCCTTACCATTCACCATAACCAAATCAGGTTTAGGCATGAGTTCCTTCTCTACCCTTTGCAAAATTGAACTTGTCACTATCCTAACACCATTTTGGGTGCTTCTCTTGTTGCTCTATCATCATTAACCTACTCCATACCTGTAAACACATCGTTCTTTCTGTCCTCAAGCCTTAAAGGCTCTTTTTTTCCAAAAATCACGACTTTATACTTGCCTTTATCTCTTTCATTACCTTGCAAAGGAGTTAGTTTGAAACTCTTACCATCCTTCTTAATCATATAGGTGTTCTCCCAGCCATCATACATGGACCCTCTATCAAATTTCCATGGTCTCCCTAAGAGAAAATGGCAACAATCCATTGGCAATATATCACACAAGACCCTATCTTTGTACTCACCAATCTGGAAATCCACATAGGCTTGCTCATTCACCACTAAGGTTTGACTATCATTCACCCAAGAAACTTTGTAGGGTGCTACATGAGGAATATTTTCTAGGCTTAATTTAACTACCATCTCCCTAGATACCATATTATCTTGAGAACCTAAATAATGACCACTTGACACACTTTACCTTTGCATTTGCATGAGGTTCTGAAGAGACTCCTTCTTTGACTCAAGTCTTCCTCCTTAGGTTCCTACAAAAAAGTTCTTACCATAAGTTCTTCTCGCTCTTCTTGATTAGTAGGTTTTCTTGAACTTTCACACTCTTCTTCTTGGACCAATTTTTCTCTCCTCTCACTCTTCCTATCACCACTTGATGTTGAACCTTGGCCTTGAGGAAACTTGAAAATTGGGTGTCCAAATTCTTGACAATTGTAGCATCTTCTTGAGAGAGTTTTTTCATTTCTTCCCCCACCAAATCTGCCTATTGTGCGTCTCCATCCACCTCTGAAATCAAATTTCTCTTACTCCTTCATGGAATTTACTTGACTCTCGTTGTTTGGATTTGAATTAGGATTAGATCCTCTACCCCTAGAAGTGCTACCTCTTCCTCTTGCTTCCTTCTCTTGTCTCCTCTTTAATTTTTCTTCTACCCTCATTACCATTTGAAAGTATTGTTCAACTAAATTTTGTTCCAACAAACTAATCTCATCCTAAATGTTATATCTTAAACCATTAAAATATCTTGCTACCATCTCTTCCTCATCTTCTTCATTTTTGGTTCTTATGCTTAGCCTATAGAATTCTTCAATATATGATTGCACATCTAGTTCGTTTTGTCTAATATTTTGCAATTTCTTAAGCAATTGAACATTATAATCACAAGGAAGGAATATGATTTTGATTTTTGTCTTCATTTTCTCCCAAGAAGTGATCTTTCTTTTTCCTTGCTTTTTCTTTTCATCTTCCACAAAATTCCACCATAGCAAAGCATGTCCCTTCAGTTTTGTTTTAGCCTTCTTCACCTTATGCCCTTCATCAATCTCTTCACTATCAAAATAGTTCTCCATGGCTCCAATCCAATCCAGGAGCTCTTCACTGTAAAATTTTCCTCCATACATAGGCACATCCATTTTACCATGTCCATCCTTCTTCACAGCCTTCAAAAGCTTCATCGCTCTCACATATTTTGGATCCATCTCCTCTTCTTCACTAGACATCTCTTCCTCTTCAAAATCACTTTCTTCCAAAAGAACCCTACCTTTAGTTTTCATCACAAAAATCTCTTTCTTTAGGGCTTCTATTTATTTTTCATAATTTTCAATCTTCCTTGCAACAACATTCCCCTTAGGAGGCATTTTGATTCCTCCAATTACCTTCTTCTTCCTACACACAAAACTTCAACCTTCTTTCACAAGAAAACCACTCCCTTGCTCTGATACCACTCTGATGAAGACAAGGTGGAGAAATACAATATCCAACTCAATTTGATCCAATTCACACAAGGAAACAACTTTCAAATCACAATTCACCCAAACTATCCCTAGACAATGACCATAGACTTCTAGCCTTCAAAACCATCAAAATAGAGGTATCCTTTTGAAAAGGTTATATAATGTCCACCCAATCATCAAATCAGACTTTTCATAGATCCCAACACTCTGTTCTAAAAGATCTCACGAGGTTTCTTTGTGCCAAAATTGAGAAACAACAAACTACCCCTATTTTTAGGACACTAAAAAGCCCACTTTTACAAATGAGGTCCTTCATAAAAACTACATCTCGCTCAAACACATCAAAAAATCTTAAGAAATGTTACAAAACAACAAATTTCATGATTTATTTTCCATTACAAGGCTTCCTTAGCACTAATCTTAAAAATCCTCAATTCCTATGCAAATACCAAGGGTTTGATGGAAATATCATCTCCAAGGTTCAAGTAACACAACCAATGCTTCAAAAAAGTTGAAAATAACTTGCACATACCCTTGAAACCTTCACAAGACCCATTCCCTCATTAACTTGTCAAAACCCTATCATGGTTCCACATTTTCACAATGAAATATCATTGTTCCAGCCTAGAACATCACCTTCCAGCCCTATAAACACCTTAACAAGACTTCCATAAAGCATAGAAATAGAAAATAACATGGTACAGTAATTTCCTTTGAATCATAGGTCACCATAGTAGGAGGAAAGGCTCCATTCTTAAATAAATTGAAACCCCAAACCCTATTGGCCTATTACAGGTAGAACAAGAAAAGAGGACTTTATTTCAACAAAATCAATTAAGAGGCCTTCAAATATAATTGGAAAAAAAAAATATCACCTAATTCCACACCATTATTTGAGTCTTGAATCAAACAGTGCCCTTGTTGGGCCGTACATAGTAAAAATCCCAAGTAAAATACTGAAAACACATAATTTAGGCGTTGAAAACAAAGCAAATACTCAAAAAAATGATTTCATTCACCTTCCATTCAGGCTTGGAAGACCTTATTATACATTTCTCAATTCCAACCAACTCCTTCAATTCTCCCAACTTCCCCTAACAATAGTTAAGATTCTAACAACTCCTAATTTGCATTTTCCCTTGTCAATGTTGCTCTTTGACACCATTTTACAACTTTTTTTGCAATTTCCTCTTAATTGACTTCCTAAACCTCCAAAATATTTCAAATACATATTATATGGTCATTGAGACCTTATTCATGAAGGAAAACATTAAATATCAACTCTATACCATACTCTATCCACCTAGACCTCATTTGTCATCGTTGACATTGATTGACAACTTTTACAATTCAATATATTTTGCAACTTCCTCATTGCTTATCAACTAAAATACCTCTAATCAACATGTTTGGATTTAAACATGGCCTTATTCAAGACAAAATATTGAAAACTATCTCCTATCCATCTGACCAACCTTCAATGCTACAATTTCACTCAATAAGGTGTAGGTGCTCCTAGACCAAATAGAATGTGCCCTAAGACTTAATAAAATGATTTTATAAGTGGAATATTTATAGAGAATAACTTTACTAGATTAATGTAGGATTTATAATTCGTAGAGGTCTTATTCTATACTTGTTAGGTCTTACATTCAAGGATTTAGCCATCCCAAGGTGTTAAAATGCCTACAAGTCTTATTTTATATGTGAGGTCTTATATCTAGAGGTGTCATTGTAATGAACACTCCCCCTCAATAGAATATCCTTATATAGCCAAAAATTAAATTGAATTTGGAGCATATGATGCTTATCTTATGTTATGCCTATGAGGTCTTACATCTAGGATTTAGGAACTAGGAGGTGTCATAGACATGAAAACTCCCCTTGAATGATAACACTTGAAATCCAATCACTACATAAATGTTTTAATATGTAATGGATAAAATTCCAATCTATTTATTATTGATCATAGTATGCCAGTGGATATTTAGATGAATATAATTTGAGAGAACTTTTATGATGGAATATTTTTTCTTGAGTGAAGTTCCCATGGTGTTTCAATTTATTTTCTCTCTTATTATGGTTTTTGAAATAAGATACTTTGGTAAGAGTAACTCTAGTTATCATATATGAAGGTGGTACTTTCACAAGTATTTGTAGACATGGAAAATATATAGATTGATCCTACACACATGATCCTGATCTTACTAACACCAGTTCATCCTGAATCATCTCCTTGGCTAATCAATTTAATTGAATAATCTGTATTTGATTAAATTCATCGCATTTCCTCTCTTAATTAAATAAATCAAATTTATCTGATTAAGTCATCATGTCTTGTTAATTAAATAAATCATTTTATTTAATTAATTCAATAGTCCTTTTAATTAAATAATCCATTTTATTTAATTAATCTCTAGAGTCATCTCCTTAAATTAAATAAATTAATCTTTATTTGATTTAATCTAACACCATTCTCCTTAGTTAAATAAATCAATATTTATTTAATTAAATCTAAAATTATTTTTCCTCTCAACTTTGATTTAAATTAATCCTAAAATCTAAGTCAAAATTGTCAAATCATCTAATTTCTACCTAAATTAATCAAATCAGGATTAATCCTAATCCTAATCACTCCAATCCTCTAGATTTCACAATGTGCACAATAAATCAATGTAATTTATTTATTAATTCTTCTATTTTCCCTCAACTTGGCATCAAAAGGGAATATTCCTCAAATTGAAAAAATCTCTCCAAGAGGGATGAGTACATCTAACAAGGCATTAAAGGCCTCTTACATGTCCTTTTCTCTTGAGCCAAGTGGCATTTACTCCATTTCTTCTTTCCTCTAAACTTGTCAT